>CM023488.1:15219845-15692336 GCA_013339685.2 Hyalomma asiaticum | reverse complement strand
CTACGATGAACATCCGGAGCTCCGCCCACTCATCATCATTCACTCCGTGGATATGCGTGGATTTTTTCTTTTTTTTCTGGGACAGGTTGCCCCATGAACGAACGTAGTGAGCATCCACAAGGCGGAACGGACCACCATTGAAAAGAAGGCGGTTTGTCGTAGAGCAAATAATCACCGTTGCACAGCAATCCTCTAATGCGATACAATGACATGTAAAGACCACTTATTGCGAGGGTACAAATAAATTGCTCGGAGTCCTTAGCTTTAAAGAAAAAGACCGTTGTCGAACGCGGGACGTACAGGTGTTGAAAACCACAACAGTATATTTTGCTGAGTCATGCTCATGATTATGACTTCTACCATCATCCTTTAGTGGTTCATTCGCATACTGTATATATCCATATTCGGACCTATTGCAAGGGTTTTTAAAGTTGAACCTTTTTTTGTGAGTAATTGTCATTTATGTTCGATTATGCGCATGACTACGACATCTACACTAATCCTTAAGTGTTTCCTTCACTTAGCAACTACGTCAGACCTATACCGTTGGTCATTGTAGTTTTTGCTGGGTCGTGGTCATTATTGATCCTTACTATATTCCACTATCATTATCACTGTCATCACACATTATTTGTACTTATTGTCATCATAAATATCTTGTTCTCATGAGAAGATCCTGCTGAGAAGAGCAATGAAGAAGCTGTTTGTACAATGCTATGAAATGGACCGCTGTGAAAGTAATCACAGAAGCGTTCACGTAAGGTGGTTCTCCGAAGCCGATTTTTGTCATCTTTCTGTCAACTGGACGCAATGTAAAGAGAACATGTATGCAGTACTTTCACCCACCTTGACGTTAGTACTGATGTTCTGTGCAAGTATTCCTGACGCATGCCTGCCTTCAGCTATGTCCACAGTAACAGATGCCGCCTCCATTAGTGAAGGTAAGACGGCGTCAGCCTTCAGGGCAACGAAGGCCGACCCACCCGTCTCGTGGGCTAACCGTTCAAGGTCAGGTCGAGCATCGACGCTCAAGGCAATGCTGTGAAAAAGCACCCTCTTCTCACGCAGCACTGAGGCCAGATCGGAAACCGGGATGCCGTTGATAATGTGGCTATCTGTGGCCAAGATGATGGCACTCCCTTCCACATAGGTGTTCCCGCCAGATGACAGAACCTGAGTGCAGAAAAAAAAAAAAGGCAAGCAGAAAACATCGACCGTCAAGTTAAGCCTTGTTCTTTCTTCCTTTTTTCAGCGCATGTGTAGGGCTAGGGCTCAGTTGCATGCCCAGGCGTTTAATCAAAATGCTCGTGTTTTATAGTGCACGCCGGCTTCCACTGAAGTGCTACGGTACACGGCTATATTATACCTATGACATCGAAAAAAAACACATATACTTCATACAAAACACGTCTTGCAGCTCACACGTATTAACCCATGCCCGTCGAGCAACAAGCGCTGAGGAAACCCTGTATCATACTAACTATTTCTCTAATGCACCCGTGTTTCACGTTTTAATTATATTGAATTAGCGCCCCTAATCTGCACGTGCGCAAGTTCCGGCCTTGCATAGCAGTATTCTGTTTCAAAAGCGTACTACTTTCATGTCATCAAGAGGAACTGTCCAGATTGCAAATTCCTCGGTGGGTGCAGCGCACTACTATTTGGCTCACGTGTTTGCACGAGCCTCTACGACTGATGGGCACCGTCTTCAGATAGTATGTTAAAAAAGCCTTGCGTTCGATGCGTTTCCTTTAATAGTCGCCAGCAGGGCGTTCTTTCAATATTGCCGATAGGACGCAAACCTCCAGAGCATCCAGCACTCCGCAGACGCTGCACAGTTGCGGAGCTGGTTGCACGTCGTCCACTTGTTGATACAAGGGCGCCATGGTGACGTTGTCGATAGCGGAGAGGGTACTCGCAAGTATCCTTTGGTCGCGAAACGTTACCAAGGTGACCAGCGTGGTGGGAGGAAGCCGTTGACGCAGGAACGTGCTTACGGATGCCTTCGCGGCGTTCAAACGAGGCTGCATCAGAAATTGCGGATCACGAATGAGAAGTTGCATTGCCTGAGGCTTGTGTGTACTGTAGGGCGAATACTGCATTTTTTTGTATATTTATTTGCTTTGTTGTACACACATTACATTATCGCGAATAAGGCTCCCCCGTGATGCGACCCGAAACCTGTTTAAAATGCGAAGCATATATCGAGCAAGTCTGGTTGCGCGGTCGTAGCCCTTGGTAGATAAAGGTAGGAGCTAAGATTTCTTTCTTTTATCAATGTGGTACGTTGGGTTTGTTGGTGGTTCATGAAAACATGCGATGGTACAGCGCATTCAAGGCGGCACAAAGCGAATGACACAGGAAGACACGCCTGTGGAAATCCTTTCCTGTTTCGAGCATTACCTTGTTTTCAGCTCTGCATTTATTTTCCGAATGTTCCGTAGCTTTCTGCTGCATATTGCCAAAAGTGGCAGGATCGTGGCTCGTCAGTTTGTACGCCAGAGTTTAATTCTGCTCTGCTTTCAGAGTACAGAAAATGTAGGCGCCATTTTTTATTGATTGATTGATTGATTGATTGATTGATTGATTGGTTTATTTGTGCCTTGTGTCTTTCAGCTCGAAAGGGCGAGAAACTTGCATTAAGCTTCATAAGGATCTCCCTAACTAATTCACATTTAGTAAGCTCTAGCAAGGCAAACCTCCTTCGAGAAAGCAAATACTCAATAAACGCGGCGTAGTCCAAGTGCGTATGTATTACAACACATTTTCGCCTCACCTGTGGTATATCAGCAATGCCAAGAACAAGGGCCAGGCGCCGACCAAGTGTGGCGTCTTCACGGATAAATCTGAATGACGTAGGCTTTAGGGGTCCATGAGACTCAGGTAGCAGGCTGGAAGTGCAGATAGTTTATGTAAAAGATGGCACCATATATCTACGCTAGTGGTTCTATAATAAATACGTGGCATCGCATCGCCAAGAAAATGTAAAAGTTGTAGAACACTCCAACTTCGAAAGCGTACAGGATAAATGTGCGGCAAAGCAATGTGACTCAACCTCCCGCTATAAGTGCACTCGCTGAAGCATTGTACTACGAGAGCACACGCGATTTGCTTATTGAAATGACATGCCAGCGCCACAGCTGGAACTCTCGAGTCCCTCACACACCCTCTGGTAGTCGTTTACGCTTCATTTTTTTTCGACAGCAGCCTTTCTGTCCAAGATATATCAATATATAATAAGCATGCGAAAGGGTGAGCCCTCGCCCTCCTGATCATCTATAAGGGAGCTGAGTTTGCCCCGTACACCTCTATACCTGCTCTAAAACCGCCAATAAGGGTGTGGAAATACGCTAAGAGCGCGTCATTGTCATTTACATGTCCACTATCAAAACGGGCTTGTTGGTGGCTCATGATGAAAATCCCCTGTCCTATAGTCTCCTTCCTTCTTTAGTCCATGTTTTCCTGCGCTATCCAAGGCACCTTTTCTTCCTTAACATGGCGCAAGACAAGCTACTTTCTGACTTCACCAGACAGACTGCCAGAACAACATAGACTATGTAGTAGCATTTTAATAATCACAAGTGCTCTCACTGTGCTTCATAAAATGAGCATGAGTTCCTCAGCGCAGATTGCTATAGTTTGACGTCATGGACAAATGTTAGAGAAAGAAAAAAAAGTTTTCAAGTTGATAACAACACTTTTTGCATCGCTTGGTGTTACTGACCTTTCGAAGCCTTCACTCTCGGCAATGATATCCCATGTAGACTTGGTGCCGCACAGCGGTTTCCTATCGTCGAGGTGATTATCAATGGCGTCGTCACACAAGTGGGGGTGCTGATCGGCCTTGATAGGAGAGAATAAATACATTACCATTGCATCTAACCTCGACGCATAGTCAGGGATATATTTCATTGTTGCCAATTCAGACGAGGTGTACTCTCGTGCTTCATTCATTTAAGTGCTTCAAGTACGCTACGTGAAGAACAAGCCAAATAACTTGCGTTCTAAAGACAGTATATATACACGCCGTAATAGTGAAAGTGCTGGTGGTTTTAACGTATTTTGCAATTCGTTCGTTAGTAAAGATAGGTGCCCAAATTCGTGACATGCCGCCTATTTGGATTGCAGTTAAGGCGGTAATGTCTTTGTCAACGACTACAGAAAACCGTAATAAACACAGGTTTTACAATCCTTGTTTTCCTCGAAGGGTTGAAAGTTACAACAGCGGTGGTAACACAATGTCAGCTTTATCACTATACAGCACTATAAAGTATCCTCGGTGTCGTTAGTCCCCACTCAGGTCTCCTAGGACTAAAGGTGAAAGCGAAGGGTTTGGTAGTCGAACCCTGAACCCAGGGGCTCGAACTCAGAACTTTCGGCAATCGACTGCCACGTGAATTTAATTAGGCACAGGCCGGTGCGGTTTTCCGACTTTGTTCAAAATGCGTTGCAGGACCCCTTTAATGTTACTTTCGTATGAGATACACGAGGCTTTCGCGTTAAAAGCTTTCACAAACGTTCTCTATAGTTACTTGGCAGAGCCCTCGGGCAGACAGCGTGGACTTGCAAGGGATACCGCTGATATGTTACAAAGGCGTGCACATGGCAGACAGGAGCATCTATCGTGTCCACAGCTTTTCTTCCGAAACATTTCAGCGCTTTGCTTTGCTAGCACGTCCAACTGGCCCAAAACTTCACTGTTAAGGCAGTGCAGGTCTAACTGCTAGTGTAATCGACAATTTCGCAGTTGCATGCGAGAGTCCTAATACGAAAATCACCAAATTTATTTGCCAACATCCATTTGTATATTCGCCAGAACTGCAATTTCTAATATCGAATGCAGGTCCATTTGTGGCGCCGTGGCTCCAGCGAGATTACATGTTTAACAGCTTCAACTACCTGTTGCATCACTATAATGGACTTTGTAAACCAAGAAGACCTGCAGTAAACTCCATAGGTATGCTCTTGTCGTAAAAGCTTACAGCTTGATCACTCACCTCACTATCATTGCACTTGATGTCAGGAAAGAACAAGCTTCCTGGCGTCCCGATTTCGTCAATGGCGCCATAGCGGAAGTATATCCACTCTCGCACCAGGGTGAACGCTGTAATAGCCGTATATATTGATTGTTATGAGTGTCTGTAATTTATAAATATTCTTTCTGGTGAGTTACAAGACATTTGCATTAAGAAGTTAAGAAAATACAAACTAAAACGTAACTATACATAGAAGCACGAAGCAGGGAAACAAAAAATGAAGACGGACGTAAGTTTTACTATAGAGAACGAATTCACATTTGTTCTTCGGTTTTTACGTTGCTCTATGAAAGGAAATGCATCTTATTTTTCGCAAAATAGCCGTATACAGAACCAACACGTAATCACCTAGTATCATTGTCTACTATAAACAATGAACCACATGCCGCACTGACGTGCTAATCATGGTCAGTATTAGCTGGCGCATTCTTTCATGGCCTAGCAGAGCTATAGACTACAAGTGGTACAGTCGTGGTTGCACATGTGTAATTTTGTTACACACGCGTAAAAGTGGACAGCCGACAAACTGTAGAGGGCATTGGGCAGCGCCGTCCAATCATTCGACAACGCTGCCTGGCACTTAACCAGTATTCACGAAGGCGAGACAACACCAGCATACGCTAATAATCATCCAACGTGCACTTCTAACGTGCACTTAACTAATATTATAACGTGCACTTAACTGTGTGTCTGGTAAGTGGGATGACATGACTGTTGCGTGGAGTTACCTAATTTGTCTAGAAGATTTCCCGTGGCACTTAATTGGACGGAAAGAGGGCCTGCGTACAGTGATACAGCTGCGTAAGATTCGCTTAAGAAGGCTTTGTTATATAGAAATTCTTGTGAAACAAATTATGCCCTTAAGACGAGCGTCGTCTGATCCGTGAATTTTCCACCACCTTGAGTCTAGAAAATCCCTAGAGTATATAACGAACGGCTCCTAATGTGGACCAAAAGTAAGTCAGGTAGCGATGGCAAAGTTGCTCTGACGCTTTGCAGGCGTCTTCCTATGGAGAACCATGCAGCCTCGAGAGGAAAAACAAATCATGCTATAACAAGCTCACCGGTTCTCGTAAGAATGGCGTCGTCGTAAACTCCTGCGATGACGTCCTCCGACACATCGATACGGTCCCCTCGATGGCCGCAGCCGCGCATGTTGAACGCGCGGATCCCTGATGCTACCTGTCTTCCACTTTCGTCATCGCTGGATGAGATGCGAATATGGGCGTGCGGGTAAGCGTTGTAAGCGACGCGTTCAACGACAGTGCCGCCGAGCTCGGCCACCGAGGTCCATCCCACAGGAAGCGCCAACGTGACATTCTCGAAGTGCAGCCTGTGGTGCGTGGCCCGGTCCAGTATGGAAGACGATTCACGGAAAAGTCTCTGCGATAAGATTATTGTTACCTTATTGCTCATGTGCACGATGGTATATGTCAATCCTTATTAAGTCAACACTATAGGCGTGGCGTCTAGCGGATGTTTGTGGCGTATAAGAAAAAACCACGATATCGTACCTGAATCCGATCGACAATGGCTGGGTCATATTTCACGTTGTCGTCGATGGCGACAAGTAAATTCACGTGTTCACCGTCCTTCTTGTCCCGTGGAAGAGCATCAGCCGTCGCGAGCAGAGCCGCAGCTAATAGGATACCGAACGGCATATCTCGGGCAAACTGCAAGAATGAACAGGCTATATTACGACTGCTCTGACTACACCTCTTAGGATATTTTTTGGAGTACTCCTGTACTTATCGTTTTAATGCACGCGGGAATATTGTATTTCATAGCATTATATATTGCACGCATGCGACATATCGCGCAACAAACGAAACGGAATAAAACAATTCAAAAGGTAGACAGAGATGCGAATGACAGCGGGCGAGCTATGCTTCAGTCATTTCTCGGTCTCCTCAGATTGCAGAGCTATATTTAGGACACGAACAGGGCAAGGCACCTCGCGCCAGTTTGTGAATCGCATTGGTTTTGAAGCCACAGCTTGCCTTGCAATCACTCGAACGGAGCGAACGCTTTCGTTTAGAAAGGAACGCTCATTAGAAAAGAAAAGAAGGTAAAAAAGAGTATCTACGACGTCGTACTTACAGTATGATTGAAGCCTAAGAATTCGTCAGGAGGAGCAAACCTTCCGATGACGGCACGAGAGCTTCTTTTCTGCTTCTTCTTCTGTGCTCGTGGTTCTTGTTTCAGCTGAGCTTGTGAAGAAGAGGAAGGCACTGACTTTTAGAAGTGTGCGAATAATCTAAAATATTTCATACTCTAATCGAACAGTGAATATTCAAAAGAGCGAATATTTTTCGAATAGTTGAGAATAGTGAGCACCGACGAGAAAACTTCAAACTATGTGTTGTGGGAGGGGATAGGGGGAAGTTATTTTTTTGGTGAATGAACTACGACGAAGCACGTACCCCGATATTTTACAATACTGTGGAGGCTATATTGATCCCCAGATCTAGATCATTTTTGTTCAAACTTCAGTGTCGGCGAAGCGAAGGTGTCATCAGTGTACTGTCGTCATAATGATATCGGTAGTCTTGTTTGCCGTGCTCTTGGTGATACGTCGGAGCCGTCTCTAACATGCTCTCGCGCGCGGTGGAAGGTGTTAAGATCGGCGTGGGCCCCCCATGGATGTGGTGGAGGGAGGCTGGTGGTGGTGGCCGTTGGATCTACCTTTCGGGGAAAATGACCGTGGGGAGCGCGTATGCTTGCGTTCTCACGGATCTACATCCCTGGGCTGCCGTCTCGAGGAGACGAGTGCATTGTTTGACGCGGCAGCGACGGCCTTGTTCACCAGCCCGCGGGAAGCTCCCGGAATCCGCCTGGACCGTCGGTGTGTCGTGCGGTGCGTGTGTGCGCGTTTGTGTCGCCTTTGTGGCAAGAACTTCGCGGCCGCACCGACGCAGCGAGAGGGGTGCATCAGCGCACCGGCCGACTGTGAGCACTGCTGCCAGCGGGTGGCCTATGGCTTCCCCAGTGTGAGAAGCGGCAGCATTCGTCAAAAGGACGGGGCCGGGAAGAGTGCTTTTATTTGTGCTGCTGTTGTTCTTCAGCAAGCCTCTTCGCCGAACCGTACCTTCTCCGGATTTCAGCATCGGCTGCCACCCGGGTCACGTCATACCTTGCCACCGAGAAGCAGCGAAGGCGGGGCGTGACCTCCTCTCTTCGAGGGCGGAGACGACGTTGTCATTGGACACTATTGTATATAGGTTGTATTTAATAAGAGCGCAAACTCGTTAACCCCGAGCTCCTCTCATGATGTAAAATAAACCATCTCTCTTCTTCCTCTTCTGACTCGTCATCGTCTCCGTGTCAACCCCCGCACTCCGGCAACCTTCCCTTGGAGGCGGGATGGGTCAAACGTCGACCTAGTAGCGAGGATCCTAGGTCGGACGGCCCGACTCCTGCAACTCCCACCAGGACCTGAACAAAGGAATAAAGCTTGGAGGGGGTGTCACGTGACTGCCTTGGAGCCTAGTCATGAAAAATTAACAGGAAGGAATCATGGCTAATAGGCCTGGGTAACGTGACAGGCAAGTGGTAGATTAATGTACAGTCATGCGCCACCTACGGCTACTTGATATTTCAAAGGCTGTAATCTCTGCTTCATGCTCGCTTTACATATTCGTATTTTTTGTTAAATGTAATCATAATATTCCTTTGTCAATCCTCTGAATATTTCTTTCGAATAAAATTTAATTTCATTTCATTTATTTTCCTTCAGGCATTACATGGGGAGGGGGATGACAACAGTGCATTCAAGCAACCAATAAAGAAACGTTCAATAAAGGGAGTCACAAGTATCACAAGGCAAACACAAGAGAAACAAGAAAGGTAAAAAAAACGAACTAGGATATTCTAAAATATACGCAGTAGTAATAACACAACGCAATAATGTAAGGCCTGGTCGCGGGATCTTCGGGCTGCTTTGAAAATTCTTGCTTTATTATTCGAAAACTATTCGAACAGTATTCGACTCGACTCTGCTTCATGCGAGCCTACGTACCTCACTTTACATAATTGTATTTTTGGTTAAATTTAATCATAATGTTCCTTTGTAAATCATATGAATATTTCTTTCGAATAACATGTCGTGGGATCTTCGGGCTGCCTTGAAAAATTTTGCCTTATTATTCGAGAACTACTCGAATAGCATTCTATTCGTATTCATATTCAACCCAGTTCTAAAAATCACTACTTTCACGCCCCTACATAGCACTTAATGAACACTAATTCTTCAGATTTATTCGCTGGGTTAACTTCGATATGGCTTATGGCGAAATCGTAGGCCTACGTGTACCTACATGTAAGTTCATAAAACGCTGGCCAACCAGCAATAATTCGGCAGTACTTAGGGAAACAGTGATACGCTGAGGTTTCCCATAGGACGTCCATGTAGCGTTTGCTATAGAGGGAGAGAGAGAGAGAGAGCTCTTTATTGAACAGCAGAGAATTTAGCCGGCGTTAAAATATCGCTGACATGCTACTCTGCGTGGGGAGGGAGTTTAGGGAGAGAAAGACGAGTAGAAAGAAGTACAAGATATAGTGAAAAAAAAAGAGAAAGAAAAATTGGGCTTTGTGTCTCTGACTGTGATGCCTAATTGCGTCCAATGATATTTCACGTTTGCACCAACCCGCAGTGATGTGATAGGATGTGTTGCATGATGGGTGAGTGATGGTGACGACGGAGATAAAGTTAAAGTCTATCGAGTTGACCTATACTATTTAAATATGTAAATAAAAAGTCCATCGCACGTCTCTGTTGTGTGGGGCAAGCTAAGGGGCCTAAAACACACTGAGGTGATAAAGGGAGCTGCGTAAGTGATTGCATGCAATGTTCATAGAGCGCACGCTCATCATTGTACGCTCGGCACTCAAACAAAATATGCTCTACGGTTTCAGTAGAGCCACAGTTGCTGCAGTGTGGGCTTGTCTCATGATGGAAGCGGTACCGTAAGTCGTTGGAATATGCGATGTTCAGCCGTAGTCGATGATACAATGTTTCCAGATGCCGAGGGATGTTGGAGTGTAGTTTTGATTTGAGATCTGGGTCCACTGAGTATAAGAAAGGGTGATGATGTGTCGGTAACTTCCATAGCCGGTTCCTTTCTTCGTAGGCGAATCGTTTAGCCATTTGGGAAGCATCAGATTTGGTGAAATAGATTCGCTTATAGTTTTGATATCGCAGACCGTTACGTGCTGCTTCGTCGGCTTTTTCGTTGGGCAGAATGCCGCAGTGAGCTGGTATCCACTGAAATGTAATGCAGTGTCCAGCGGTAAAAGCCAGGTGATGTAAATAGGCAATGTCGGCAGAAACGGGTTGATGATTAGTGTTCTTCAGGTGGTTGTACAATGTTTGCAGCGCTCCTTTGGAGTCGGTAAAAATTGCCCATCGGCCGGGCTTTTGGCGCAAGATATACTGGATAGCTTCCTTAATGCCGTGAAGTTCCGCTGTCATGGAAGATGTTTTCCGCTGCAGCCGATAGGAACGCATTTCTCCTGTTGAAGGCACATAAAGGCCACAGGAAGAAGCCTCTCGAGTCGTTGAAGCATCAGTGTAAATATGCGTGTGATGGGGATATTTCTCGGCTAAGTAGACGAGAGTGGCTTGTAACAGCGCGACCTGTGGCAGACGCCTCTTTGCTTCGTTTATGCCAGGTACAAACCGGATAATATTTAGTGGCGAAAGTGTCCAGGGAGGAAAGGTGGTAGGCAGCAGGCGCTGTGGCTGGTTAATAGAAGGGAGTTTCAGCGTTTGCACTGCTTCACCGAAGCCAGACTTACTATAGGTTATGTGGGCGCGATACAAAAGGTGTTTTTTCCCTTGCAGGGCATGTCGAAGATGTGTCCGCATGGTTTCTTGCGTGGCAAGGACCTCTAACGAGAGACAGCCCGCTTCCGCTACTGTTCCAGGGGCTGATCCCTTGCGGGAGGCCCAAACAGATTCTCAGGCAGTTGTTTCGCGCAGCTTCCAGAGACTTCTTATTCGCTGGTGATAATTTGTGGAGTAGCGGTAGGCAATAGCGCAATGTGCCTTCAACGTAAGCTTTTGCAAGCAGAACCATTGAGCGGCAGTTGCAGCCCCATCTTGTTCCCGCCATGAACTTGAATACTTGAGATGCTGCAGCTATTCTTGCTCTTAGTTTCTTCACCTGAGGTGACCAAGAGAGATTTCGGTCTACCACAACTCCAAGGAATTGTTGAGAGCGCACATATGCCAGTGGCCGTCCGCCGAGAAGGAGCGGATATTTGGTCATTTTCTTTCTCGTAAAAGCCATGGCAGTACTCTTTTCTGGCGAAAGATGAAGACCCCGGAGAGCCAAATATTTCGACAGGTTTAGTAATGCCTTTTGAAGCCGTTGTTGGGTGATATAGCGCGAACTTGACGCGCTCCAGATGCATATGTCATCGGCGTAAATGGTGACGTGTACTCCTCGCGGCAGGTTCCTCGTGACATGTATGAAGGTAAGGTTGAACAAGAGCGGGCTAAGCACAGCACCTTGGGGTACACCCTTCTCCACAGTATAAGATAGCGTAGGGCCATGCGGAGTAGCCATAAATATTTTCCGCTCTTTTAAATAGTTGTCAATCCACTTGTATAGCCTACCTCCAAAGCCAAGACTGGCCATAGCTGTGAGAATGGCATGGTGAAAAACAGAATCAAAAGCTGCCTTGATGTCAAGGCAGCACGAAGGTGCTCTTCAAGGGAAGAGACGAGGACGATGACATTGTCGATGGCGGACCTGTTTCGACGGAATCCGTTCATTTCCTCAGGAAACGCATTGCGGCTTTCGAGAAACCATGTCATTCTTTATATATCATGCGTTCCATGAGCTTGCCTACACAGCTCAGTAGGGCGATGGGTCGGTAAGATGCATAGCTTGTTGGCTGCTTACCGGGTTTCAAAATTGGCACAATTTTCGCCAGCTTCCATTCCGTTGGAACTTCGCCAGATGTCCACGAAGAATTATAATATTCTAGTAGTCGCATGCGGGAAGTGTAAGGCAGCTTTGCGATGGCTTCATAGCTATAGAGGGGCCAAACATTAGTTCAGTAAAATTCTGCATAGGAGAGCAACCCCAACATCATGAATCGTAATTTTTAAATATATTCTTTTCGAAGAATTTATGTTGACAGCCCTATATATTACGGGAGTCACTGATTGAAGATGATGTTGTAAACGATGCCAACATCCTCTAGCGGAAGGGCAAGAAAAGACCTCTGGTTTTACGCTCTAAAACCGCGATAATTTTGAGCAGCGTTCTCGTGGCACCCACCGATTCTCATAAATGCGCAAGGGTTCATACATTGTGCAATCTAACTTTGACATTGTGCACTGATAACACACACTACCACAATAGTACCGTATGTTGGGATACTTATCTCACAGCGTTTCTGCCCCTTCTTCCGTTGTTTAATTCAGACTTTTCGAAAGCTTTTAATACGACCATAGCTTGAATACGCTGCTCAAGTGTGAGATCCTTTGCATGTAGGGTTTATCACTGACCTCAGTGTCATGTAGCAAAGCAATAGAACATATTTGTCGTCCTGTTTCGTTGAGGTAGCTGCACACGATCTGTGATATTTGTGGTGTGAAAATATTTAGTCATGCATGACAACACAAACCAAGTGTCGCTGAACGCAGTGCGGTTTTATTGTTATGAAAATGCCGTGTGTTTTGACAACGTGTATTTTTTTTTCTGGACTAATATTTCACTTTAAGAGAGTGAATGGGCCAGCTTTATTATTTTGCCCGTGATCCACAAATTTATGTTCTTGATGTTTGTGCAACTTACTGTATTCGTCAGCAAACCAACAATTGCGCTTGTGAGCAGAACACTTAGTTTAATAATGTACGACTCTCTGTCACTGGTTATGTAGTACGAGTCGTGTTCGCGTTGTCTATGCGTCTCCCCGGCAGACGTCGTTCCAGTTTGGTTTTGAGACACCGCAGATTTCTACGAATTTTTTCGTACACTCCGAAGGCACGTTATTTACGACTTCCTTGGAGACATACAGCACGCAACCTGCAAGAAAAATATAAATGTTAGCAGAAGTTCAATACACGAGGCTCCCAGGAAGTTCTGATCGCTATCAATATCTCCGAGCCAAGAGAGAAATTTCATCCCGAAAGAACATTGCGAAGTTAAATTCATTATGTGACATTAATTGCATTGCATATTGAAACAACAAATGATAAATTGTCTGTAGAAATCGTAACATCAAGCGCACTGCCGATGTATAGCGGTATGTTTAAGTGCAAGAGAAAAGGTTGTTATATAAATTATGGCAATTAGGTTCTTACTTAAATTCTGCTGTTTTTCGTATTATTATGACTGTTCGGAAATTCGGTACAGAGAAAGAAATATGAACAACACGGTGTTCTTAGTATGCACCTAGATTAGTTTCAAACAAGCCTCGACAAAGACAGGCGCGAATTTGGATACAGTTTGTCGTGCTTGCCGAGTTCGTTGATATAGGACATGGGGCTTCGTGTATTAAGGAATATGGAAATTATCTTGGAATATTTGGAGTATTTATTACTCAGAAATAACATGGGATGAAAGGAGAGACGATTCACGGTGTAGCGCATAAAGATTGCGTCTGTCTCATCAACTATTCTCAGCTTATTGCCTCCGGCCATCTTTTTCTGTCAGTATATGGTGCAGCACAGATTGCCGTCTTTGTTTTTTTAGTACGCAGAACTGACAGATAATGTTGTTGCGTATATGTGAGTTTGATGTGTATATGCAATACTAACCGGCGTGCGAACGATGAATAATGGATTGGTCTTGCTGCTATAAGCAGTGGCTTTGCGATCTTTGGGGAACCTTCAAAAGCCACTTCCTTAGTGTTATATGGTCTGTATCATAAGAAGATAACATAAATTTTGCATCACCTTTTTACGACCCATTTGAATGACGCGGGCTGTGTTAAACATTTCATCGAAAACCTCTTAGCACAAGTCAACAAAGAAAAAAGTTATTTATAAACAGATTCGCAATGTTCATCTAAATATACAGTGTAAATGAAGCACTGCGACAATTCGATAATAAATAAAGGCCGGCCGCTTTCATTCCAGTTCAATGCATGCAGAAAATATTTCAAAATGTGAAAGATCTCAGGAATTACAGTAGAACACCGAGCCTTACGTTCTTCGTGGTATTTGCCTTGAGCCACGGCACAATTCTTGAGGTTGTTGTACACGACCTTGATTGTTTCAGAGTAGCTGGGATCTGCAATACGAACAAAAGAGTACACGTAGCGACACTTGTACAAACGGCAGCAGTATTCGCTCCGTATACCACACTGCAGAACTCCAAGCGTCGAAAAATGCGTCCCGAGCGAGGAGCTATGAACATTTATGTGCAAGTTTTTGCCCTGTAGTGCCTTCACCGAGCGTAAAGGACATTTTGATATTGAAATTTATTACAGTAAGTGCATTGTAAGCATCTGCGACAATTATTTTTTTCCTCCTGGCTGTTGCCAGCCATGTCAGAACCAGCAGCATATCCAGCGTGTCAGCGTCACATCCGCTCACATAATGTGTTCATGTACTACGTACGACGGGTACAAAGTGAAATACAACACGCCTTGATTTCGCCACGTTCACTGGTGCTACGGTGATCGTTGAGTCCCATATCAAGCATACTTACAATAATATGAATGTGCGTACTTTGCGCTTCATGGTCACTTTAGCTGAAGCGGCATGGGTTAACCTGGGCGGCAGAGTCGATCACCTTCAACGGGGCGAGAAGTTGAAACCACCATAGGCGCGCCTCATTCTTTCGCATAATACAAGTAGCATTTTATAGATGCACTAGAAACCTTGACGACACCTCTGACACGGATCGCAACATGGTGCATCGTTCGCGGCATCAACGTTGGAATTTCTCGTCACTGCTATGTGCAAGGTTCGCGGTTTCGTGCAGCTAAATGTCGAGAATTAAGTAATAGCATGAGCGTTTTCGTTCAACACGGTCATATAGGCATTACAGTGTCTTCACTGTCTTGTGTGCCACCGCGTCATCCACTTCCAGTGATACTTCCTATCTAGTGATCAAAATTCTTGTTCTTCTCTTGTAATAAAAATTGCAGGAGTGTTATCACATGGTGAACCGGCCTTGTCAATGTCGCGAGCTTCAATAATTTGTCTTTACAACACGTGCGAAGGATTTAGGACAGTCGCAGCCTACTGTGGCAGATTTCTGTCCATTAAATTTCTGTAAATTTTTGTCCCAGCACAGTTATTTCATAACTCACTTTATGTTGGGAAAAGATGCGCTTGTTTACATCGCAAGAGAAACAAATTCACTTCTCGGTACTGGCTTCCACTGCCGTTCAAGTTTACGTGTTCGGTTCGACTAAACAACTGAAGATATTACCTAACCAGACAAATAAGATGGAACTCACCGTCCTCGGGAGTGTACACGAAGGTGTCAGGCGTTGAACCAGCGGTCAAATGGAACGGAACAGTTTTCCTGCATCCCATAAATATGGCGTCATTGTTAGGACAGACATATTGATATTGTCTACGATCGCTATTGGAGTACACGAGGGAGGATGAGAACTGAGGTATGGTGTGCGTTTGCTGAAGTGAACGCAAACAGGTTGACCGGACAATGTATAATTCCGGCGTTCTTCACGAATGTTATTTATTTATTTATTTATTTATTTATTTATTTATTTATTTATTTATTTATTTATTTATTTGTTTGTTTATTTATTTATTTATTTATTTATTTCATACTGCTATCCTGTGTTCCAGGCCTTAAGCTCGTGTGATCATGCGAACGCTGTAGAAACACTAGCACCATACTGACATGGTGACGTATAATTGCCAATTACAAAAACACAACATCTCTAATCACAGGTACTATTATACAATAAACCGCGATCTAACAAAAAAAGAAAGATATTGCACCAAGTACCATCACAGATACGGTGACCCATACTGATCGCAAGGAAAACTTGGAACAATAAGCTAAAGTAAAAAGTAAAAAGTAAGGTAAAAATATAAGGTAAAAAAAAAAGAACTTGAGGTAGAAAATAGACACAGGGACAGGAGGGGTGCTGGACAAACAGTTGTATATTTTTCAAGAAAAGAGTACAAACACACGATGAACCCGCCTTGTCGGTTTCGCGAGCTTCAAGATTCCAACATATGCGCGGAAGTTTCGGTTCGGGTTCGGTGGGGGGTCGTAATACCACCTCTGTTATGGCGATCTCAAAAGCATCTCTACTGACAGTGAAATTATACTGAAGCTCGTGAAATCATCGAACCAAATAAAAATCTCTTCACTGCAGAACATTTCAAATGTTTAATACTATGACAACGGCAACAGCCTTCCCACAGTAGGGAGCGACTGCCCTAAATCCATCGCAGTTGTTCTAAACACACGCAAATTATTGAAGCTTGCCAAGGCCGGTTGATCGTGTGCTGGTGCTCCTTCAATTTTTCTTACAAGTGAAGAACATGAATTTTTATCACTAGATATAAAGTATCACTGGAAGTGGATAACGCGGTGGCTCACAAGATTGTGCGGGGTGTTTTCTTGTTTGTTTCATTTTCGCGATATCAATATATTCGCATAAGTGTGCAAGCCGACCCTGAAATAAACTGTTATTTGAAGTCAGCACTCTGTCCCGCGTCTTCTGAGTACGTGTTTGAGCTGCTATACTTACGAAAGTGAAACGAGCAATCTAAAACAGGGCTGTATTTAATTAAAGGAACTTTGGTTAGTACCGCGTGGTAGCGTCGATTGTCCACGACTGACGAGTCATCGCAAGGAAGGTGGCTCCACCGAGTTTCTGCATTCAGTGAAGGAATTCGAAAAATGCTTTCGTTTTGCAAAGGTACAACACGTACTTTATGGCGACGATCTTCTTTTTCCATCCCTTTCTGTCTCCCTTCACCCCTTCCCCAGTGCAAGGTAACAAACTGGATATTTTCCTTTCCGGTTAACCTCCCTGCCTTCCGCCCATCATCTCTCTCTCTCTCTTATTGCGACGATCAATGCGATGGGAGAGATACTCCGAATAAATTTATCGCGAATAGCTTTATGGTAGTAGAAGGTGCGAAGCAAATATGCACGAGAAAGGGTTGCTTTCACGGCTGTTATGCTATAGGATTGCAGTTAGAGGATGAGACAAGCTGGGTTACTCTGAACAAGTTCCAGGGCGGCGATTAACTTTAAATGCATAAAACCCCAGACAGGAGCAGCGTGTTCAAATATGTACTCATGCATCCTGGGAAGTGGCAAGCTACTCAACGATACATAACGACAGATGATTATTGAGAAATTTTATTAGGTGTGGTCCGTTGCAAAGCAATGACCTGCTATAAAAACTCATCTATAAAAAAAAGGGTTGCGCCAAGGGAACGGTGGAAGATACGTACTCTTTGTTGTCGTGCTGTCCTTTGAATTTCAGCAGGAAGGTAGCTTGATTTTTCTCGGCGTTTAGCTCTGTGCGCTTAGCTGCGACACACTCGAACACGCCGTCCTTGTTAGAGTCACCGAGTGCCACAAATTCTGGTACGCTTGCTAGGAGCTGCAATGTGAATAAAATATATATGAGTGCCTTGTCCTCCAGCCGATAAGGCCATCAACGTATTTTCCTTTTTTCTATTTTGCTCCTTCCGGAGGTTGATCTATGATGCGATGTCTTTCAGCGGCCACCTTTGGTGCATGTTGTAGCCACATCTCGCATAATGAAAAAAAAAATGATAAAAACGTCCCACAGTACCGCGGTAATTGAGCCCGGCACTTACCGTGGGTTACTAAGTAATAAACAATGCCCGCGACAGCTTCGAAACCTATATAGGGAACACTGTCGGGCAAGGAGTTCCGTGTTACCCCGCCTTGGTGGTCTAGTTGCTATGGGACGTGCTGATCCGAAGGTCGCGAGGCAGAACCCCGGCCGCGGCCGCTGCGTTTCGATGAAGGAGAAAATTTGCGGTCCACTACCGCGTCTCTCATAATCATATATCGTGGTTTTGGGACGTAAAACGCCAGATGTCAATCGATTGGTGGCCGCTTTAAAGCTGTCCAACCGATACAATGAGCTATGACGCAATTCTTAACCAGCAGCAGCCTGGACATGCGTTGGCTTCTTTGTGACCCGGCTTGCGTGGGCGCTTTCATAGCCTTCATGTAGAATGTGAAAGCACTCTTATGGTAGTGCTTTGCCACATTCTGCCGCGACATTGTGCGGACTGTGAGTTCAGAAACAACGAAGTGTCCACACTCTCAGATCGAGTGTCCTTCACGAAGTACCTTTTGAACTGCGAAGCAGATCCCGCGGTATCGGTTGTGGGGGTTCTACTACTAGCAGCGACATCGCCGCTAGCAACCCCGTGCCGTGGGTTAGTAGAAGAACTCCCACACGGTATACGCTCGCACATTAAACCACTACGTTCTATGTCCCATAGAGAGAGTGAGAGAATACTCTATTAATGATTACTGTGGTGTTAGACTGGTTTGAGGCTTGACTTGCTACTTCAGGTGTGCAGCGATGATAATGGTTCGCATTCGCAGTAAGCGGCCACGACGAGATCCTAGAAGGCCGATCTTCCCCCTGTACACATTACATGTGCTACCTGCCTCGCGGAAGTTCGAGTTTCTAATTTCACAAAGTGGCTTTTCTGCTTTCAATGAAATATAACTTATGGGGAAGGACTCACCTGAAATACACTAGGAACACCTTGTTGACCATCCTGTCCGTTGGTGCCAGGCACCAGAACGTTTACCATAAGAAATGTTACCACAGGTAGTATCATTGCTGCTCCTGGCCCAGTGGAAGTCTGGGAACACCACTTAAGTTTGCGAAAAGCTGCGCACCCTGCAGACAAATCCTGCTTATATACACCAACAGATCCTGGGCTTTTCAATTAAAGCTACGCAGGTTTGGTAAACAAAGAAGCACTGACATTCTTCATGCCTGTCAGACATGGCGACTTGATTGGAGCATATATGTGAAGCCCAGATCCTCATGATTAAAATGTCAGAGGCCCGTGGCTGAGAAAGAAGTAAATAGAACAAGTCCAGCAGGCAGACTGGGAAGGCCGAGGTTACGATCTTCACAATGACGCCACGCGTTGGTTAATCGAGCTAGTTCCGCCACCTATTTTGCAGTATAGTAAGCAGTTAAGAGAGAATGATCCCGGCGTTCGATGGACGGACACATTACGAGAAGAAAAACAGGCTTGGGAAGTTGGCGCCCTATCGTGGAACTGGTGAGCGCGAGGCAAAGAGCATTGAACCTCAATTTCAGCAACACCTGTGGTTGGCGCTGTGAAAATTGAAGTGGATATTGAGGGCGATGCTTTTGTACGAAATTTTGGCGCTCCCGCGATCGACACGTCTGTTTGTACGACACGCCGAGCGTCCGACGCACATAATAACAGCCTGCCTATTGTAGCGCCTATGATATAGCCCGCGGCAGAATGCCATGTTTTCTCTCTTGCTGCATCCCAGTTTTGAACGTACCACACAAACACACGCAGAAACAGGCCAGTGGGAAAGAAAACGTAATTACGGCGGTATGTTTCCGCGTTACCACGCTGTGCGGGATGCAGGTGGCCGCAGGTGGCCGGTGAAACCCATCGGCCGCTTCGTGATGGCGAGGCGGCTACAAAAAAGCGGTGCCTTTTGCATTCTTTTGTTTTCAGCAGGGGCCGCTGCTGCAGTAGCCCATCGCGTGAATTTTCAGGCCATTTTCCATTCGCTCGCGCGTTACCTCTCATACAGCGCCCAGTTATGCACAGTCTTTAGCCTGCCTGGAAAGAAAGTCCTCACGTCACCGCAGAACAACTGATAAAATAAAGCTGCGCGGGTGATGCTTCCTGTCCCGAGTCGAAAAGATATCGGAAAAAGGCGTTAATGTGCGAATTAGAATGCTCAGAAAGAAATGCCGCGATTCAGTTTTTCCAACAGATTGCCAACGACGTCTTTCGGTGGAACCATAGCCATAGATACGTGG
This sequence comes from Hyalomma asiaticum, assembly GCA_013339685.2. NCBI lineage: Eukaryota > Metazoa > Arthropoda > Arachnida > Ixodida > Ixodidae > Hyalomma > Hyalomma asiaticum. The sequence goes on along the minus strand of CM023488.1, from coordinate 15,672,306 downwards.
GCGGAGATTCTACACGTGCATTGCTACACTTCATGTTGCATTTACAGGGTCATTCTTTGTCACCAGTATGTGTAACTTTTTTTACACAAGGGAGGAGGGGGAATAGCAGCGGTGGATTCATGTGAGCCCCGTCTAAATACTTCAAATGGTCATTTGTAAGAGTAATCGAAAGAGGCCGCAAGAATTAATGTGTTTAGTATAAATCATTCTGGGTCCTCTGCAAAGCAAGTCACTTGATCTGTTAATTTTGGCGCGTGCCTGCTTACGTCGTTGAGGACCGAAGTCTTTTTAGGCAAACCTGCAGGCATTACAGCAGAGGAAGTATTGGAAGCACAGTGCAACGATAGCGGTGAGCACGACCGTTGATCGCCAGTGCATAATGTGACGTGCAAATCAAAAGCTTCACCTTTAATTGTGAATGACTGACGCCATATGCGCGTTCTAGCATATGTGTAATAAAATGGGGAGAGGGAATATGGTGCGCTAAAGGAATGGGGACGAGAACGTGATTCCGCCACGGTAGTCCAGTTTATTTATTTCTTTTATTACATACTTGCTTCGCCAATGTGGGCATTACAACATTAACTTTACAACAAGAAGGCAGAAAAGGTTATCACAGACATAAAGCGTGGTAAAATGAATCGTTGTTTACAATACTGCCACAACAGGCGAAAGGGCATTTCATTCTGTAATAGTTCTCACAAAAATAGAATACCAAAAGATGTCACCTTGACAAGAAACTCGCGGGTTTTAAGTACATGATCACGTCTCGTCGAGGTAGGCGGCTTGCGTCTGCATTGTGTCATGCTTAATTTTCTGCAGCAGTTGTTGAGAACGAACCTCGCTGCTTCGTTCTACACCTTTTCAAGCTGTTCTGTGAGATCAGCAGTGCGCAGATCCCAACAGATGCGGCCATAACTGGGTGTACTGCCAATATAAGTGAAATACGATTGCTCTTTTAATTTAGCAGGTAAATGACTGAAATTACGGCGTAGAAATCCCAATACACCTAGTGCCTCTTTTCCTAATTTGCGTAATATGCCTGTTCCAGCTTAAATCGTACGTCATTAGAATACCTAGATATTTGCCAACCTTGCTTAAGGCCATACTATTTGATGTATAGGTGAATGAGTGAAGCGAGCGCTTTCTTGAAAAGGTGCCGTGTACACATTTCTGAACATGCAATGGCGCTTTCCACTTATCGCGCCACTTTCTTATTCTGTCTCGATCAGTCTGCAATCTCATGTCATGTCTCTGTCACGAAACTAAACCTTTCACGAAACTAAACGAAAGATAACTAAAAGAAATGTTGTTATACATAAAACTAGTATAAGAGTACAGGTCTGTGGTGCTGTAGAAGCATTTAACCATCAGGATAATTAATAAAGAATTACAGACCGAGTTACTATCACGTGTGGCTGATACAGCTTTAGATATCTGGGTGTGAGCCACACATTTAAGAAAGAAAGAAGAAAGAAAGAAAGAAAGAAAGAAAGAAAGAAATCACCTGCGGCGCCATTGCGGGCCGCGATGAAGCCACCTCTGTGTCGTATTTACACTCTTACCACGGTAACCTTTAGTGTATTTTATAGGTACACAAAAATGTGAAAATATGCTCCTTTACTAAACGTTCAAGTGCTTTAACCTTTAGTAAAGGAACATATTTTCACATTTTTGTGTACCTGTAAAATAAACTAAAGGTTACCGTGCTAAGGGTGTAGACGGAAAAACGAGATCCTATAATGTCAGCCTGCACCTGCGCGATGCGTCTGTCACGCAGATACGCTGCTTATCGCATGCACTGGCATTTCCTCCTTCCCCATCGCACGGGTTGGGAATTCAGTCTGTGGCTGAGCCGTGCTTCTTTCAAGGGCCGCCGGAACGGCAGCGGCTCACCCATACGTTCCCAAACCCTCCTGTGTGTGTGTGACTGTTTTCCGCAACGTAAGTGCGCCGAATGTCTGAGCGCCGGTGTAAAAGTGGTGCCTCCTCACGAACGTCGAGTGTAGACAAGTCGTCCAAGCGGATGTACTAACCATCTCGACTACCGGGTAAGCGAACTTCTTGCAGCGAAGCTGTTGTACGATTATTTATTCTAAAGTTTCCGGCGCATCGCTCCGTGCGACCGAGGGCGTTGTCCAAGAACTGTGCACTCGTTTCGGAATCAGTGCAAAACCGTGCGAGGAGCAGCACCCTTCGGATCCTGTGGGGAGTGTGTCCGTGTTTCGCCCGTGGGCGGATTCCGGAGTGGGTGACAAACCGTGTGACGTGCAGAAAGCTTCAAGGTGTGTGTGTTTCGTTGGAAGTTAGAAGTGTCTGCCGATGCCGGAGGTCGTGCAAAAGTTAGATGACGCTTCGCAGCGGAACGCTAGAGCACCACTGGGGCTTTCGCATCGCCTTCTCATAAAACGTTCATTACAATTAGCACCTTCTCTTGAATAATGCTGGAATTATTCGAGTTTCCTTGTAACACAATTGTTTTTTCGTATTGTACACACAAATTAAAGTCCGAGCTATGATGTGTACAGGTTGTGGTTAGTCGTAGTTTATTTTTCAGGCCGATTTTATTAGTTAATGTTCAGTTCTCTTCACTACTGCACCTGCGCCGTGGTGATGGGCGTGGCCTGGTGGTTTGAAATGATTATTTCCACGGTGGACCCTCACGCCGACAGCTTAACGCTATCGTGTTGAAACCGTGTGGCGTGCAGACAGCTCCAAGCGTTCCGCTGATACAGCTCTGCTGGACGCGCACTTTCAGAGTGGAATGACCCTTTCTTTTTATCATTCCTTATGCAACGTAATCTTGTTGATTGTGGACACAACTTTATCCTTCTGATATCATCTAAGTGGGATTAAAGTTAGCTTATGTCACTTTCACTTGCAAAAACCGGGATTCTGTTGTGAAAGCTACACGCCGCGGCAGAGCTTTCGTGGGCACGCGACAGCACGTGGGCGTATATGTGCTGCAGGAATAGCGTCGTTGGTACCTCAACCGTACTCGCTTATCAGAGGCGAAACTCTCTTTCGTAAAAAAAAAAAAAAAAAAACAGCGCAGAGAGACACGCACCAGGAAAGAGATGACAAATAGCGCTCGTTTGTCGTCTTTCTTTGTTTCTCTTTGCACTGTTTTTTTTTTTTACGAATGTGTCAACGAGCCCAGGTAACTACGCTCCTACGAAACACTCCACGTGTCGAAATGCAATTACTCCGACGTGTTACTCCAACCTTTGGCGAATGCGTCTGTTCGTTTTAGCTGTGGTTCCCATACACAGGCGTACACGTTTCTGGGGCTAATATACTGTTATTCTTGACTGTCGTTAAAGCGATGTTACAGATAGCGCGGCATCAAGACTAGCGTGCGTTCCAGCCACACAGTGGCCCGTCTCGGAATGAAAACGAAAATTTCGCATTCCTCTCTCCCATGCATGTTGGATGCTCCATGAAACAGCCACCACCCGTACAAGACAAACCCGCCACCTTTTATGTGTATGCTTTAGGTTTCCTATTCCTTGCGATCAAGAGTCGACTGCTTGATCTATAATGCTGCTCCTGTTCCTGGTGATTCACCGTTTGCGTGTGTCTCAAGTTGTCAGTGAACAAGGTAATTTTAGGATACTTGTAAGTTGTAAAGGCAAGTAGGTAATATTAGATCATGCCACATGACAACGTGCTCTGACAACGTGTCCGCGTCGATCATCGATGGTTCGTTGTTAGCACGTTTGAGGGCGTTGTTACAACGCCCTCAAACGTGCTAACAACGAACCATCGATGATCGACGCGGATTGTTCTGAACACGTCATAACAGTAATTGATAAGGAGTGCCCACAGGTTTCGCCATTTCGGCCTGATCACGTCTGCGGTCTGTGTGCATCATCGATGGCCCGCTCTTTTGGGGGTGGTAATGGCGCAGAGCGCAAGCGCTATGTTTGAAGTTCGCGATGTTTTAAAAAAAGTACTAGGTGACTATAGTCACGTGGCACTTTTTTCAAATATCGCGAACTTCCTTAGAGTCACAGGAAAACGCTACCGCACTTAGTACCATGGAAATGCATTGTGTTTACACTAATTGGCATGCGTGACAATTTCACCGTTAGGTATATTGCGGTAAAAGAAACCGCTTGGAATTTCTCCAATGTTGCATGACATCATTTTAAAGATATTGAGTTGATCAAAGATATTGAGTTGATTGAGTGCTGCGTGTGTCACAATACAGCGCAGAACAGGCAATTTTGAGTATACATGTCATCATCCATGGTTTTTAGGCAATCTATTTCATATCTGTGACAGTTATTCGCGTTACATCATGTATCCGTGCAGTAAAGACAGCTTTACCCCGCCCTTTAATGCGTTTTAATTCTAGCAGCAGAATAAGCCTTCAAGGTGTCGACACTTTGTGCCGCGGGTGGGATGTTTTCGATATCGTGGCTTTACTTCGACGCGTGAGATCAGCTAGTCAGAAAGAAACGTCAAAGCGGCTTCTGTTTACTGTACACTCTGTAGATTAAAGACTCGAAGCGTGCTTCGTGGTCTTGCATATGCGTAATAGGGCAAACAGAGCGACAGAACTGGAGACGATATTACTCCGACCTCTAAATATCACAATTTGCCCCGCCACGGTGGTCTATATAGTGGCTATGGTACTCGGCTGCTGATGCGAGGATCGTGGGATCGAATCCCTGCCGCGGCGGCTGCATTTCTGAGGAGGCGAAATGTTGAGGCCCGTGTGCTGTGCGATGTCAAAGAACCCCAGGTGGTCGAAATTTCCGGAGACATCCACTACGGCGTCTCTCATAATCAGAGCTGGTTTTGGGACGTTAGACCCCACAAATCATCTCACGGATTTAGCTGAAGTTAGCTGAAACACTGTGTATCAATAGTGTACTGCTTAATCTAGCTACAAAAGTATTAACGGCTCGTGTTACACTCCCTCAATACTTGAAGGCAAAAGCCTGCTGCACATTTGGCACTGCACTTTGTTCTCAGGCGAGTGACCTTCGTCGTGGCAGGGAAACAACAAACGATGAGTGGAACGAACAACAAACGGGAAGAATGCGAGGGGACGTCAGGCCTGTACGTCCAATGGGACGAAACGTCAGACGAGACAGAATGTCCGACAGGTAACGTGACAGGCAAGGCTAAATGCGCAGCCGAGACTGAACGTCCAGCAAAGATGGAACAGTGTCCGAAGAAATGGAATATCCAACGAGTCTGAACGTCCAATCGAGCGAGACGTGTGTCCAACCGGACAGGAAGAATATTCGGAAGTTAAAAATTCTCAGGCAACTCGTTCTGACCGCCTGGATGGCCGGATGTTGGAATAATTCATCAGCTACACGACAAGTCCGGACCGGACTTGTTGTGTATAACAAGGCAGTCAAGCCCGCAAAAGACAAGCGATCATACCCGTCGATCAGCGAGACATGCAGTGCCTATTGCAAGGCAAACTAACAAAGCAAATTTCCGATACCAGGCGTGGCGGCACTTGCCTGAGCTCTTTTCGTAGGAAATACGTGCTCCCCAGTATACCCTTTCATTGCGTTTACTGCTGTGACAACCTACGCGGCGACGCCATTGTTCTGCATTCGCTGTGTAGTGTCGTGACGCAGAGTTGCTTGCGACCCAGACCTCACTTGGTAGCGTGGCGAGGCCATCGCGTTGAGAAACTATCAAGGCTGGTCTTGGGAAAATGGTAACAAAAGGTTTACTGACACTACGAAGACTTAGTCACATGATAAATACAGAACATGGGGGTACAGCGTAGAGCGAACTGGATCGACACCGAAACGTAGGGTCGAGAGCACTTCCTCCCGGAGTGCATGGTCTTAAGTGCACTCCAGTCTCTCCCTCCTTCTCCTTCGGGGTCCGGAGGTCAGAATTCGGATTTACTATGCGGACAAAGTACACCATTTTTGCTTATGCATTCAACGCTGCTTTTCTTGGCTTACTGAGAGTAATTCATAATCATGTGACAACTAGGCTTATAGGAAAATAAGCAGAGAGGTTGTATAAGCTCCCACCTACTACCTAGACTTCCTGTGTGGCACTGGTCCTGAAATTCACAAGTGATGGCTTCGTCGTAAAGCAAGAATTTACACGCAGCGCAAAATGCACGTTGGTAGATCATGGTTGCTGCAAGGTCGCTATTTGCAAAGATGGGCCAGCTTCACGTTGGATTTCCCCGTCTTAGTGCCTGATCAACCCTCTAAGATGGGGACATCCAATGTTTGAAATAGAACAATGCATGACCAACGAGCCCCGCAACATCTTTTATTGGATGAAGCGTGAAGATCAATTGTTGTCAAGCCTCAAAATACTGACACGTACTTTCACTTAAAAGATGAAGTTCATCTATTTTTCTGATAACCCCTCGTGTATATGACGAGATTCGACATCAACAATGCGAGAAAAAAAATTGGACGCGTATCTGGGTGCTTCGCTGCAAATGTCGTCGAAAGACGATAGTCTTGTGCCGGCCGTACTACGCTGCGTGAGATATGGACTCCCTCTGGGAGCGCCTTCGGGAAACATGAGCTTGTGCAGAATCTCTGGGCTAATGCCAGGTGGCAGCACCAAATCGTCGGCAGAGGCCTTTTTCGTGCATAGCGTCGCATTTTTAGCGCAGCCTAACATACGCGAGGGTCTTTAGAATTACGTATCTATGTATTCTCTAGTAAAAAAAAAAAAACACCACTTAATACGTATTGATGTTGCGCCTGAGATATGCGTAATATTTGCTTTTTGATCAACAATATTCACAAGTATGAACGCAGCTACCATTTCAAGATGGTTGGGCGTTAGGCAAGTGCTTAAACATTGGCCGGATGGCTGAATCGTGTGACAGACAGACAAACAGAAATACAGACCAAATTTCTGCGCTCAAGTATACCAAGAAAGACTATCGGGTTTAAAAACGTGACCTTCAGCGCGTTTCGTCGTCGTCATCATTACAATTATCATCGTCATACCCTTGCACAATGCAGAGCCAAAGCCTGTCCCATAGTTCTCCATATTTAACGCGGTCCTCTGCTAAGTGCGGCCACGTTATCGCGGCCATCTTTATCTCATCTGCCCATCTAGCTTTCTGCCGCCCCTTGCAACGCTTGTCTGCGCACTTAATGTGCACAGATATTTCTCCTTTGGGCTTGTGCATACCTTCATACAATGTGGCGTGGCCTTCGTATCAAGAAATCGCGTTCTTGTATTACCCACCGTCTAGCCAAACTGAGGAAAAGTGAACTAAAACCATTCTGCAGATGATTATAAGGTGCGCTACGTGGGCGGCATAGCGGCTGCCTTGCGGAGTATTTTGATATTAATTTTAGCTTCGCGTCTAATCGCCAATCTACTTTCAGTATGTATGTCAGGTGACAAAATGTCCTTGTCCATCTGAAGCGTGCTTCGTGGCTCACGTCGTAGAGGTTCGGGAAAGCCATTTGATATCAATGTCAATATGGTTTGAACTAAAGTAGTTCTTTTAATTAGACACACCTTTTTAGGTTTGCCGTTTTCTTTATATTACCTGGAAAAAATTTCGAAGGTCGCATGATGTCATCTGACCACAGGACTGTCATGTGGTCGTGACATCATGCGACCACATGACACCTCATGACTGTCATGTGGTCGTGACATCGTGCGACAACATGACACCTCATGACTGTCATGTCGTCATATGACGCGCAGGAAATTATGTCATTGACAGTGCAGTTATGTGTGCGTGTACCATCAAATAGCATTTTCTAATATTCGCCTGACACTCTCGTTGCGGCTCGGTTTTTAATTGTCTGTGGGATCACGAACGTAGTTGGACGTCACGTGGGACGCTTGTACACTTGATTATAAGGTACCCAACGTGGTTGTCACATCATACGTCTTTTCAAATCCCATTCGCTTGATATCGCAGCTAACGGGCCTTGAAGTCAGACTTTTGTCCAAGTAAACGTTAAGTCACGTGGCACTTTTCTTTAACCTAAGTTACACTGGTAATTCATCGCAATAGTTGAACTGGCTGTTGGACACACATTCTCGTGAGTGCTCAGTTATGCCAGTAACGCCGCCATATTTTGATTGGTGTATTTATCGCGACTCACTGAAACGGTGTGAAAACATTGAAAAGGGAAATCGCGTGTTTCCTAAAAGCGTCTTCATTTAATTACGATTCGCTCAACGTTACGTAATTGCGGAATTCTCTATTTTTGTGTTCCATTGGCACACAAAGGGAAATAATTTCTTTAGGGCACTGAAGATAACTGGCCAATCTGGCACCTGGATTGCTTCAGCTGGGAATACATGTAGCCCAGAAAAATTTAATCGTCCTTTGGTGTCGGTGCAACAGGATGTCCAACCGAGACGGGATTTGCAACGCAACTGAACGTTCATGATTGAACACACCGTCTCGTAGTATATTTTGTCTCGCTGGACAAGTTTCAGGCCTCAAGCGATGACCGAGAGAGGGCTGCCACTGGGCACACGGAAGGGAGTGTTGTGTTCATGATGGCGATTGATCTTCTGGTGCGCCACACGCACACACGCACACACACGCACACACACACACACACACACACACAGCTATGAGGCGCGGCCGTAAAGACGCCGGAGCTCGCCGAAGTTCAAAAATCACTCATTCCGCATCGACCCTGTCAACTTTTTTACCGATCCAGGCGGACAAGCTATAATACTCGCCTTTAATCTGTTGGCATTTGGTTTCACTGTCTCAAGTTTGCTTTGTCCCTAATCTTTACTTTAACCTATACAATATTTGTGTAGCAGCTTTCTCCAATGCGCTTTTGCAGGCTCGTACTTCACGTCCCGATATGCCCAAGAGAAGGAGAGAGACGGATGAGTCCTCCACGAGTGAAACGGCCAGGAGGAGGCCGCCATCGCGAGTCCACGTGCGAGGCGTCAGAAGCCGCAACACGGGCCTCAGCGTCGACTACAAGAAGCCGTGCACTCGAAGTCAGAGCCGAACGTGTCATGTCTCCGATAACATTGCTGCTTGGAACGCCTTCTTCATAAACATCGGTCTGAAGCTCCAAGAGAACGAACTCGGTGGCCTGTCCCTATTTGCCGTGCCGAAAAATCTGAAAAGGTCTGGCAGGCCCACAATGGAAGAAAAAGCACAGGCGGCCACACGACTGCATTGGCTGTTAGAGAAGCACTCATGCGTCGACGAGGTGTCCGTCAATGAGGATGCCTTCAGAGGCCACGAGAGTACCCTGTGCGACGCTCTCAGCGACAGCGTGAGTGTCACGGCGGTTCAACTGCGGCTGTTCTCATTGAAGGTGCTCCTAACCGATGACCTCATTTCAGCGCTCAGCAACGTAAGGAATTTGGAGAGAATAGGCTTAGTCTTTCCCACAAAGGGGGAGTTCATCGCCAATCTGGGGTCTCTGGTCAAGAGCTCGCCCCTCGACGTGTTTCGGGCCATCCACGCTAACACGCGACTTCGCCCCGCAGATGTTGCCCTTGTCGAAAACCTCTTTGGGAACGAAATGCTATGTTCCACGTCGATCACAGCACGGGTCCCTCCAAGTCTCCGCGGCCGCTCACGGACAGACGTAGGATCTAGCGCCTTCACTTGGAATAGAAGCCAGTCACTCACGACTCTTAGTGTGATTGCTTCACGTGGCTGGCCAGAGGTGGATGTCCAAGCCATCTGCGACGCCGTGCTAGTAAGCCCGGTTCTCACTAAGCTCGGCATGGGGTTGCTGAAACTCAAGGCAGAGTACGCGGCTCCCATTGGGAATATGCTGGGATCTACAAATATTCTAAAGCACTTCGGCCTTACGTACATCGACGTTGAAGATGCCTACAGGGTGCGCGTCCGCAAGACAGAGATTGATTCGTTGATAGCGCGGTACAACTGCTTGACATGCGGGTCGTTTCACATGTTAGAAACTTCTCGTGTCACACCTTGGATCGAAGCCTTGTTGCAGGCAAACCGTTCCGTGAAAGAGCTGCACTTCTCATTGTCAGCGTTTTGCACCTTGGAGTGTAGAGCGTTTCTAAGTGCGCTGTCAAGGAACTCTACGCTTGAGATGGCCACGATACTTTCCCCAGAGGACCAGATTCCTTCGGAGTTATGTAAATCCATTAAAATGACCGGTGTAAGGGACAGAGTGACGGCTGAGCTAGTTTGCGACGTTGCATACCCTAGGCGTCGTGCGCTGTCACGCAAAGATCGGCTTAGGATAGTACATTTCGAAGAACTCTCACGCGTACTGTCTGACGCGGCCGAGTGCAATCTTATCACTCACATGAGACTGAAAGTGTATTCTTTCCTCTGCCCCTCCGATGAGAACGATCCAACCGCCTCGCCGCTTGTCCATCTTATCCGCAAGGCGACAGCCTTGGCAAATGTGGCCATCACAGTAGACCGTTACTGCTGCAGTGAATGCTGGAATAAAATCACTCCCCCACTCTGCGATGCGATTTTCGATAACAAGGGCATTCAAGCACTCGACATAAACTTGCCGAAGAAATCCGACATGCGCTTGCTTCCATTGGCTGTCCTGCTCCAACGTAATCCTACTCTCTACAGATTTACGCTGAAGCCGTCTGGTCCTAAGGCTTTCAGCGACTTTCTCCGAAAGGTCTCAAAGCCAAAGCTCTGGGACAACTGCAATCTCGCTTTCGTGGATCTCAAGGACAGTAGGAAAGATCTCGGGAAAGAAAAACACCTAATGCAGAAGGTCGCTGACAGAAACTTTAACCTGGCCGTACGCGCTGCAAGATTTGTCTGCGGAATACGCAAGAACGACGACGCGGAAGCACTCAAGAAAGTGACCAGTTCTCTGTTCCTCGTCAAAAAGGTCAGCGATGCACTTCAACTGAGTAGGCAGCAGGCACTTGACAGGATTGCCGCGTGCTTGAGAGAAATAACAGGAAATAATCCATGCGAATGAGTGCAGTGCTTTCCTGCGAGCACGTCTGCCACGAGTAAGGTGACAGCGGTGCTTACCAGCAGCTGACTGAACACTGTCCGCGTCATCAATACCTGAAGATGCAAGACATTGCGGCTTCCAGTTTGGGAGCGTGTGCTGCGTGTGTCACAATACAGCGCAGAACAGGCAATTTTGAGTACATGTCATCATCCATGGTTTTTAGGCAATCTATTTCATATCTGTGACAGTTATTCGCGTTACATCATGTATCCGTGCAGTAAAGGAAGCTTTACCCCGCCCTTTAATGCGTTTTAATTCTAGCATCAGCAGAATAAGCCTTCAAGGTGTCGACACTTTATGCCGCGGGTGGGATGTTTTCGATATCGTGGCTTTACTTCGACGCGTGAGATCAGCCAGTTAGAAAGAAACGTCAAAGCGGCTTCTGTTTACACTCTGTAGATTAAAGACTCGAAGCGTGCTTCGTGGTCTTGCATATGCGTAATAGGGTAGACAGAGCGACAGAACTGGAGACGATATTACTCCGACCTCTAAATATCACAATTTGCCCCGCCACGGTGGTCTATAGTGGCTATGGTACTCGGCTGCTGATGCGAGGATCGTGGGATCGAATCCCTGCCGCGGCGGCTGCATTTCTGAGGAGGCGAAATGTTGAGGCCCGTGTGCTGTGCGATGTCAAAGAACCCCAGGTGGTCGAAATTTCCGGAGACATCCACTACGGTGTCTCTCATAATCAGAGCTGGTTTTGGGACGTTAGACCCCACAAACCATCTCCTGGCCGTTTCGTTAAAGGGATGCATATGAAAATTGGTATGCCACAACATGACTGCATGATGAACATATGTGACATGTCATGACATGAAAAATCATGACACGCACGTCATAAGCGGCATGAGTTACATGCCCCGGTCTTAGTGCCCTCCTGGCATTTTCTTTAATGGGATGTATACGAAAATTGGTATGCCACAACACGACTGCATGACGAACGTAAGTGACAGATCATATTAGAATCATGACATGTGTGTTACGAGCGGCATGGTTTACATGCCAGTCTTCGCGCTCTTACGGCCGTTTCCTTAACTTCATATGTACCAAAATCGGTATAGCGAGACAACAATGCACATTCATTTTACGTTCCTCATGCGTGCTTCGCATTTACTCAATTGCCACTGCACGTGGGATCTGCTTTTAAAGATGATAGTCTTTCTTGGGATACAACGCAGAAATTTTGGTCTGTGTGTGTGTGTGTGTGTGTGTGTGTGTGTGTGTGTGTGTGTGTGTGTGTGTGTGTGTGTGTGTGTGTGTGTGTGTGTGTGTGTGTGTGTGTGTGTGTGTGTCCTGCTTTTCGATTCAGTAGAATGACGAAAGTTTAACCCCTTCCTCAACGATCACCCATCTTGAACTGGTAGCTGCGTTCGTACTTGTGAACACAGTCGACCAAAAAGCAAATATTAGGCATATTTGAGGCGCAACATCAATGCGTAAGGATTAGATGGTGTGTTCCTTTAGTAGAAAATACATAGATGCGTAATTATAAAGATCCTAGTGCTTGTTAGGATGCGCTAAAAATGCGACTCGTACGAACGAAAAAGCGGACGTTTGCTACGCTTCGGTGAAAAGACACGGTGCTGCCACTTACCTGTAGCTCTGCGTACTACGCAATCTTCTTGCGTTTCCCGATATAATGGCCAGATGGCGTCCATATCTCAAGCAGCGCTGCCTTCATTTCATCAATGCCGGCCACATGCGGCCGATTCAACATAGACGGGGCGCTGTCTGAGGCAAGGCAAAACATAAATGGCCGTTTGATGATATAGAACACACTCTACAAGACATGCCCAGACAACGCGGGGAAAAGACCGACGAGCATATTGCAGCGGAGAAGCGCCGGCGTGCCGATGCCCGTCGTCTCAAGCGTGCCCATTGAAACGCCCGAAGCTCGTGCCGAACCGCAGATGAACCGGGACTCATGTAGTACGGCCGGTAGAAGACTATCGTCTTTTTACGACATTTGCAGCGAAGCAGGGAGATACGCGGCCAATTTTTTGTTTTTTCATTCTATTTCACCCCTTTATCCATTTCCCCAGCGCAGGTGGTGGTAGTGGTAGTCACTTTATTACGCCCAAAGAAAATGGGGACCAGTCTGAAGACTGGCTGCGCTGTCTTAGAGGAGGTCGGCGGGGATTCCTCTGGATACCGCAGCCTCCAGCACGCGGTGGATGAGCCGGCGCTGGTCTGCCGGCTCGGAGGCACGCAGGAGGTACTCCCGCGACTCCAGAGTGTTTGTTGTCTGTGTTGTAGCGCGTGCAAGTCCACACCATATGCGTGAGTGTGGCCGGAGATGAGCAATGTTGGCACCTTGGCGCTATCTGTTCCGGAAAGATTCTGCTATGTAAGAGGGGCTGTGGAAAGCTGCCTGTCTGTAACTTGCGCCATTGGACGGCCTCGCGTCTTGTTCAATCGTGGTGTGGAGGAGGGTATATGCATCCTCCGAGTCAATAGTGTTGGATGGAGGATGTCCGTGTATGTGGTGAGTAGGGGATCATGAGACCTGCTTGCGTCAGGGAAAGCGGCGCGGTGTATCCTGCACTCGACTCGGCAGCTAAGAGGGACATTTAGCGTGTCCGGTAGACCGCCCTACACAAGGTACTTTGCGTAAGAGCGGAATACCGGATGAGAACTGCGCATGCGTGTACCTTACCGGCAACACCGGATGCGCCTAGAACGCCCAGAACTCCCTTGGCATTTGACGCCCTCCTGTTGTCCATGCCTCCCTTTTGCATGGTCAAGGCTCTAAGCCGTGGTAATGAGACGGACACGGGTTTTTTCTGTAGCAAGGTCCAGTTTATTTTCCCCACAAGAAGTAGGGTCGAGCGGGCTCACGCAGGTATGTGGCGAGAGTAAGAGAGAGGAAGGAGAAACTAAGAGGAGAGCAGTAGGTTGCTCGGACATCGAGTGAAATGAAAAGAGAAAAGGAAGAAGGGAAAAGGGAGCTCAGGCTTTGGCAGTGGCCACGTGGCAAAAGGGGGGTGTCACTGCTTCAGTGCCGCTGCACCCCGAGGGGGCACGCATTCTGGGCGGCTGAGCTCTAAAGCTAGTTTGCAAGCTTTCTCACGCTATCCGGTATACGCCCTCCGGCATTCCGTCCTCGGCTTTACGGCAACCGCCAATGCTCAGGTGGCGCAGTGATGTATGGATGGATGGATATTAGGAGCGTCCCCTTTATAACGGGGCGGTGGCCGGGCCACCAAGCTCTAGCTTTATTTCTTTTTTGTTTACAACCATTTCTTTTCCCGAATCACACATATTCTCACAACTAATTTTTTTTCCTCCTCTATTTATTTTATCTATTATCGTTCTGCTGTGATGTAACAATCTTACCCGAACTACCTTGCGCTTTTGTTTGCTCCATACTTTTGCGCCACCAATGCTCTAAGCGCCTTTTACTTATATCTATCGCCGGCATGTTCAGCTTTCCCCTGTTACTCCTGAAACCCATGGCCTCCTGTAGGGTAGTGTCCACAGCTACACCTGGGTGGACATCTGTACATTCAATCAAAATATGGTCCGTCGTTTCCCTAGCTTTTCCACAGCACATACATGTATCCCCTTCTTTATTGAATTTCGCTCTGTAACTTCGGGTTCTCAGGCAACCGGACCTTGCCTCAAACAGTAAAGCGCTTCCCTTTGAATTATCGTAAAATTTTTCTCTCTTGATTTCGTCTTTCCCTTTTCGGTAGTTGTTCAATGCCGGTTTCTTCTCCATTCTTGCTATCCAATCCGAGTTCTCCGCCGCTCTGACCATGCTCTTAACGCTCTTTTTCGTCCTATCCGTTTCGTTACTGGATGTATACTTACTGGTAAGCTTCCTAGTTCTCTTCCTCCATTGTGAATCAACGTTCTTCCTATACAAATACCTGAATACTTTCGCTGCCCATCTACTTTCTTTCATATTCCTTAATCTCTGTTCGTACCTAATTTTACTCTGAGCTTCCCTTCCCTCAAAGTCAGACCATCCCATATCTCCCTTAATCCCGGCCGCGGCGGCTGCATTTCGATGGAGGCGAAATGTTGAGGCCCGTGTGCTGTGCGATGTCAGTGCACGCTAAAGAACCCCAGGTGGTCGAAATTTCCGGAGCCCTCCACTACGGCGTCTCTCATAATCAGAACTGGTTTTGGGACGTTAAACCCCACAAATCAATCAATCAATCATATCTCCCTTAACAGCCTCATTTGTGGTCTTCCCATGGGCGCCCAGTGCGAAACGTCCGACCGTCCTCTGATTCACGTCCAGCCCTGATTGTACCTCTGACCTCATGCACACCACTGAGTTTCCGAATGTAAGTGCTGGCACCATTACACCTTTCCACAAACCTCGAATTACCTCGTACCTGTTGTAACCCCACAGCGCTCTATGCTTCATTATTGCGGAGTTCCTCTTTCCTTTAACTAACATAGCTTTTTCTTGTACTTCCATGTATCTATTCCCATCATTTATCCATATCCCGAGGTATTTGTACTCTCGTACTCTGGGTATCTCCTCGCCCTGTATTGATATGGTCTGATCGTTGCTGTCATTGAATATCATCCAGCCGCATTTTGTCACACTAAATTTTAGTGTGACAAAATGCGCTGGCGCTGCCGCGATCGGCGCCGCCGGCAGCGCCAGCGTGTCTGTCCCGCGAAACATCGAGTAAGCGGCATCTACGGAGGCACGCGTTGACAGCGCTCGTGAGATAGATGGCGGTCGTGGTTTACATGAGGAGAATGGAGAAAGCATTGGAGATGAGCAATATTGGCTCTAAGCTGTCGTACAGACAGGCAGGTATAGTGATAGGACAAAAGCTCCCCGGGTTGTTTTATGCAGTCGAACAGATTTGCAGGGTCTGGTTAGTATATGTGGTCGGGACAGTGAAGATTTAGGGCTAAAATTTAGTGTGACAAAATGCGGCTGGATGATATTCAATGACAGCAACGATCAGACCATATCAATACAGGGCGAGGAGATACCCAGAGTACGAGAGTACAAATACCTCGGGATATGGATAAATGATGGGAATAGATACATGGAAGTACAAGAAAAAGCTATGTTAGTTAAAGGAAAGAGGAACTCCGCAATAATGAAGCATAGAGCGCTGTGGGGTTACAACAGGTACGAGGTAATTCGAGGTTTGTGGAAAGGTGTAATGGTGCCAGCACTTACATTCGGAAACTCAGTGGTGTGCATGAGGTCAGAGGTACAATCAGGGCTGGACGTGAATCAGAGGACGGTCGGACGTCTCGCACTGGTAGTCCATGGGAAGACCACAAATGAGGCCGTTAAGGGGGATATGGGATGGTCTGACTTTGAGGGAAGGGAAGCTCAGAGTAAAATTAGGTACGAACAGAGATTAAGGAATATGAAAGAAAGTAGATGGGCAGCGAAAGTATTCAGGTATTTGTATAGGAAGAACGTTGATTCACAATGGAGGAAGAGAACTAGGAAGCTTACCAGTAAGTATACATCCAGTAACGAAACGGATGGGACGAAAAAGAGCGTTAAGAGCATGGTCAGGGCGGCGGAGAACTCGGATTGGATAGCAAGAATGGAGAAGAAACCGGCATTGAACAACTACCGAAAAGGGAAAGACGAAATCAAGAGAGAAAAATTTTACGATAATTCAAAGGGAAGCGCTTTACTGTTTGAGGCAAGGTCCGGTTGCCTGAGAACCCGAAGTTACAGAGCGAAATTCAATAAAGAAGGGGATACATGTATGTGCTGTGGAAAAGCTAGGGAAACGACGGACCATATTTTGATTGAATGTACAGATGTCCACCCAGGTGTAGCTGTGGACACTACCCTACAGGAGGCCATGGGTTTCAGGAGTAACAGGGGAAAGCTGAACATGCCGGCGATAGATATAAGTAAAAGGCGCTTAGAGCATTGGTGGCGCAAAAGTATGGAGCAAACAAAAGCGCAAGGTAGTTCGGGTAAGATTGTTACATCACAGCAGAACGATAATAGATAAAATAAATAGAGGAGGAAAAAAAATTAGTTGTGAAAATATGTGCGATTCGGGAAAAGAAATGGTTGTAAACGAAAAAGAAATAAAGCTAGAGCTTGGTGGCCCGGCCACCGCCCCGTTATAAAGGGGACGCTCCTAATATCCATCCATCCAGGTGTCAAGAGATAGAAGACATCGACGGCCTATATCCGAACACCCAATCATGTTTATGGTGTGAGAGAAGTGGATGGCGGCGAAATCTCGGCGAAACGCTTGCCTCAGCAAAGCAAGCATGCCTACGACAGCAGCGATGGGTTCATACGCTTCCATGAAATTGTCGCTTAATTCTGCACTTTTACGGATGCTACCGGCTTCGTTTTTTTTTTTTTTTGTTAAGACATCGTTAGTTCGACAGAAATTCGCAAGAGCGACACTTATACCCCTGTTCGCATGCAAATGAAACGGCCGTTAGGCCGCTAATCGCGGCTGGCTCCCAGCCGAGCTTGCCAAGCTCGGTTGAGCGTAAGCCGACGTTCAGAAACGGGCAAAACGGCGGCGGTACCCCTTCCGAGCGCAGTGCTGGCGATTTCTAGGTATAATCCGAAAAGCGATCTTTTCAGTCGATGCGGCATGAGAATTAAGCTGTATGGCCTCGGTACGCCCAAGTAGTCGAAACGCGTGCTTTTGCACCCAGGCGCGGTAAGCCCACGTTCGGTCGGCTCGGACCAAGACAGAAACGTTTGCTGTATCCCAGGGCACGACAGAATTTCAAATATCGACTCTGATTTGTTTATATGACACAACGATTCATATACGAGCAAAGTTAGTTATAAAGTTAGTCATTTCTGCAAAAGAGCTTCCGCACCGTTCGACAGACCGGACGCCGCGATGCGAGAGGTAAACAGCGGTACCGGCTGTTTCACTCACGGAACCGGCTAACTTACTTTCGAACTTTCCTTTCACATCGAGGTGCTGAGAAAAGTGATCGCATGTGTTAAGGCATGGCATATGAGTACTAATGCTAACTGGGCTGGCAAAAGCAAGCGCTATGTGACAAGATCGCCCTTGATCGCGAACGGCGGCGGCACCGCCGTACACCTTGACAGGCCTGGCTCTCGGAGCAGTCAGCCCCTACCAGTCAGTGGTAACGGCGGATTAATTGTTGTGATGTGTTTGTCGCCCGCGAACGCGTAGTTTTTATCGACAGTGTTCTTATAGAACGATGCAGTTGATTCTTTCGTACATACACTAAAGAAGATTACGAAGTCTTGAGAGTGTGCATGGCGATGCGCTATATGTGGGAGGAGACTCTGTCAACCGCGTCAACCGCGAACACGATAGCCCGTGCTGGGTAGCAAACCGGACGGGCGTTTGGTTAACCTCCCTGCCTTTCCTTGCCTCTCTTTCTCTAGCCGAGCGAACCGTTCTTGCAGCCGAACCATCCAGGAAGGCAGCAGGACTCCTTCGGGTGAAGGTACGTCGCCACCCCCTGCTGAGGTAACGTTGAAGTGATTACCAGCGCTCGGCTCGTTTCCGGCTTTCGAGGCGTCTGTCGCCTCGTTTCCGGCTTTTCGACCGCGACAACTCCGTCAGTGAGCTTCTGGAGGCGCCGCCTCGTCTCCTGCGTTTGGCTCTCAACAGTGCTCTTTTCGCCGTTCGTATTGGCCTGCGACGTCTAAAAAAAAGAAAGAAAGAAAACGCGCGGCTCCGCGGCTTTTCGGTGCGCACAAATACAACATGAGCTGCGGTTGGTGCGTTTCTATTACGCATTCATGGCGTTACAAGGCTGGTTGCGTGGAACGAAGTCATTTAGGTGAATTAGTTTTCTTTTGTTTCCGCATGAACTTGGTCGGCTGTTTTTACTCGTTATCCTCGAAATATTTCCTGTCCTCTTGCCTCTTGGTCTGAGATACGCTCCGGACAAGAGGACAGGAAGTAATTGTCATTGTTTGACAATTATTTCCTGTTCAGGAATTGCCATGACACCCCCCCCCCCCCCCCTTGACCTGTCGATATTTCTCTGCGATCTCTGTAGTTTTCTTTCCAATACGTTCACCTGCGGTATCGTGCGTGCTTTACTGGATTTCCTTGTTTCCTGTGTTTACTGTAAAGATTGTTCAACACTGCTTTTAGTTTCATTTCACGAATTCGTTTCCAATTGTTTTCGCAGAATGTTCAACATTTTTTTTTTTGTATACATCCACTCCTGCCTATCGCTTGTATGACAAGCTGGCAGTCGCCCCGCCACGGTGGTCTAGTGGCTATGGTACTCGGCTGCAGATCCGAAGGTCGCGGGATCGAATCCCGGCCACGGCGGCTGCATTCGATGGAGGCGAAATGTTGAGGCCCGTGTGCTGTGCGATGTCAGTGCACGTTAAGGAACTCCAGGTGGTCGAAATTTCCGGAGCCCTCCACTACCGCGTCGCTCATAATCAGAACTGGTTTTGGGACGTTAAACAGCACATAACAAGCTGGCAGTACGAAATAAAATTTTCTCGTTTGTATGAGGAAGGGGGCGAGCCGTAAACTTCACCAGAGGGGGCAATGCCCCCCGTAGTCTACGCCTGTGCGCTATGGCAATCCCAGTGGGCAAAATGAATCCGCCAAGTGCCTCACTCCAGCGCGCATCATGATGTTATTTTGGCTCCTGAGACTCGGGACGTTGCACTTGAACGATTCAACGAATGCATATCGCAAAAGTCATAATCCACTATCGATACGATCGTTGTTCCCGATAACTCTTGTAAGTCTGCGGACGAAAATACACGCGGTGATAAGCTTGAGTATAATGACACGCTTATCCATCAGGTAAGGCCGGCCTCTGGCCGCTTTAGCTTTAGAAAAAAACTACGTGTATGGATTTTTTTTTTTTGCCCTAAATATGTTCGGTTCAAGTAATCCGAGGCAAGAAAACACGTACCCACAGCCAAAGCTCGCGTGGAGGGGACCGCGAAACATGATTGCGGAAGCCGCCGCCGGAGGCGCGCCACATTTCTGGAAAATAGTTAGCAAAGACCGCGGGGTGATTCAGGAATCCTTTAAACACGTTGATATGTTTAGGTTCGCTTCTGGTCACTTCCGTGGGTGTGGTGATATTTCCTCTATCGGCCAGAAAGACGCAGCCGCGGAGACTCCATTTCGGTGGAGACGAAATGCTACCGGTCCGCGTAGAGCGCGACGTGAGTGCACGTTAAAGGGACTGTCTACCGTCCTTCATCGATTTCCTGTTTATAGAAAGCACACAATTCAAATTGTACGAGCTTAAAATGCTTTCGCTGGAAAGTGAGGAGAAATTTTTTTAAAGCTCAATTTTTCGATCTTCTGGTGAATTTTTCGACCGTCTGTATGTCTAGGGACACCGGCATCACTGGTTGCCTGTGCTTTTGCGATATCAGCTTAAAAATAAGTTACTCTCCCTCACGAACGAAGGCTACCCGATGTGAGCCAAATACAATTGTAATAAGGCTTAGCAAAACGTTTTCTTGGGCTAGTTGGTCTATCACTTCTTGATAAATTGTAGCGCAAAGGAACACACGGACAAAGAGCACAGGACGGGCGCTATCCGGCGCCCATCCTGTGCTCTTTGTCTGTCCGTGTGCTCCTTTGCGCTGCAATTTTTCAAGAAATTGTAATAAATATTTCTCTGAGTAGGATAAGTGAGCCTGTTTGGAAATTTGATTTTTACGTTACACTTGGAGATTGACACTCATCACCGCGGGGACGTCGCCACCGGTCACGTTTTCACGACTTTCACGGCCGAGTTAAAAACATGACTTTTTTTTATGGGGCATAAGCACGCCCGTTCCCGTCAGTGTAAGGAACGGTCTTCTCATTTTCACCACAACCGAGGAAATTTTTCCGGGCGGTAGATAGTTCCTCTAAAGAACCCCAGCTGGTCGAAATTTCAGGAGCTCTCCACTACGGTGTGTCTCGCAATCAGATCGTGGTTTTGGGGCGTTGAACACCAGAGATCAATCGAGTTCGTCCAAGGACACCCTCCGATGAGACATCTAAGACTCTCGCCTTTGAAAATATCAAGCGCCTGTTTTGTGTTTGTCTTTGCGATAGTGCCTTTTATCGGTTTTGAATGCGAACATTTGTAGAGATCAAGATGGCTTCAGCCACAGTTTAACGAGATTACAGGACGTTTGGTGGCCTGTTCGGCTACTTCGTTAGGAGGGTGGCTGCTCGGTTTGCTGAAACGGCGTCAATCCCGGCTCTCTCTCGAGTTGCAAACGCTTTGGGAGGTGTTTGAGGGGGGGGGGGGGGGGGGGTTATAACCCCCCGGAGCCAACAGCGCATGCCCTGTAGACGCTAGCCACCAGTAGGCAGAGGCACTTCAAATGCTTGCCCCGCCACGGTGGTCTAGTGGCTAAGGTACTCGGCTGCTGATCCGAGGGTCGCGGGATCGAATCCCGGCAGCGGCGAATACATTTCGATGGAGGCGAAATGTTGAGGCCCGTGTGCTGTGCGATGTCAGTGCACGTTAAAGAACCCCAGGTGGTCGAAATTTCCGGAGCCCTCCACTACGGCGTCTCTCATAATCAGAACTGGTTTGGAACCCCACAAAACGACAACGAACACTTCAAATGCTAGCAAGCACCATCTGCAGAACGACAGTGACCCACGTGCCGTGTAGTGTGTTCTGTACTTGTCTTTTTTCTTTTTCTCCTGGCCCTTTTTATTTGCTATATTTCTTTTAACCTGCACGTATTTTTCTATAATCTAATAAGTGGGCAGTGGAGCGCCGTTCTCAAACTATCGGGTGAGTGCCCACCCGATAGGTGGGCCACGTCATCATCGTCATCCTCATCGCATCCTCAAATCGTGCCTGTGCTGGCGCATTCTGTCGTGGGAGCTCTTGCTCTCACCATGGTGCTTTCACCGAAACCCTCTGGACACTCGAACAAAAGACCTTGCAAACATCTCTTCGGTACTTTTCTCTTGGACGTAAGTCTTTGGGCCGTGGCAGTAAGTAGACATGGATTTTCGCGCAGCTGTGGTTTACGAGACAGCTGGACGTCAAGGTGACTTTTTTTGTTGTTGTTGTCGCCCGCAAGGGGGGCTGAAGCGGTGTGGCTCAAAGACTCTGAGGGTAGCTGGCTGCCCTCTCTACATACAGCGCGACACGGTGCTGATAAACGCTTTCGGGTGTGCGTTTCCTTCACTCTCCCTCCCCTCCTCTGGCGTGCAGATCGATCTTGGGTGCGAAAGGGGGTGGGGGGGACGACACTACGGAGGATTTGTCACTGCGGAGAGAGAAAGCGAAGGCGGCCCGTGCCGAGCTTACAAACGGAATCTGCAGACAAGAGTATCTGCGTGACGCTTCCGCGCGCGCAGATACGCTGATTATCTCCCGTGGTGATCTTTC
Organism: Hyalomma asiaticum; assembly: GCA_013339685.2. Lineage (NCBI taxonomy): Eukaryota > Metazoa > Arthropoda > Arachnida > Ixodida > Ixodidae > Hyalomma > Hyalomma asiaticum. The sequence goes on along the minus strand of CM023488.1, from coordinate 15,650,053 downwards.
TCGACCCTCGCATCGCAGTCAGCGGCAGCTAAAACTAAGCCGCGCTCCCTCGCAGGGCCGCAGTACTAGTTCTGGCCCGCTCTGTCAGTGGGCGGGTCGCTTCGTTCTCGACTCTCTGCGCTGGTGTTTTTGACCGTGCCGTCTCCGTAGACACCGATTGTGGATACGTCCTCCCGTGGGAAATACTGCCTGTCTTCACTGCCAGGTAAGCCATCGTTTTTCACCGAATATGCTATGAAAGAAAATGTAAATTTCCACTGGTAACTCGCCGATAGCAACTGCGTTTGCTGTCCAAGATAGAAGAGCAGGTGGCAGCACGGTTGTAAGGATGGTGGCACTTTAATTTTTCAATGGTTTGTTTTTGAAGCAGAGAAAATTGCCCTTCACAGCCTTGGTAACTAGGAAGGTTTATGCCGTCTATAACAGAGTCACACGCTGGGGTCGCCGAGCGCAAGGGACCCCGACAAATGGGCTCAAGCACGCGCGTACGTAGAGCCGCTTGGGTACCCAACACTAAAAGTTTAAGCTCGCTAATGAAGTGAGCTGAAAATTTATTTTTATAAAGCGTCGCCTAGATGGGGGGGGGGGGGGGGGGGGGCTAATCTGACGTTCCATTTCATAACCAAAATTCGCAATGTGTTTTTGTAAAACGAAGTATTTAAATGGTGCACATGTGTCCAGCCATTTGTAGCCAAGTGAGAGATCTATCAGTGCCACGCTATCGCTTCTTATATTTATTTCATTATCTGCAAAGTACGCGCTATTCCAGAATTGCAGTGAACGAGGATGTGTCACATATCAATCTTCTTTTTTCAACTTCACTTTGTTTTGTGTAAGCAGGGCACGGAGTCCATAACTTTGCCAATATGTGGGTTGCAGAGAGATCCGCCATCTTCTAGTCCAATGTTTTGTGATGAAGCTGCCTCTGCTCCGCGTAGGGCCTGCGTTCAAGGTCGTTCGCTCGATAATCGTAGTTGTTGTGCGTTCTGCGTTGTAAACGATTACGCGCGAATGTATGTATTATTGGATATATAAATCTTGTTGTTCGATGGTAGACGCTTCGTGTATAATTGGAGGTCAAAGTTCGATCAAGGTACTTGTTTATTTACACTTCTTTGCACACTGCACAACAGCTTTGCCTCAACAGCGTCGGAAACACTTCTCGTAAGCGGCGACCGTCGTTTCGTCTTTACTCGTTCGCTCCCCGAGTCCGTCTGCCAATCTGAACCGTTCCGACAACCGTTCCCGTGCCTCCGCCCCGCTGCGCTATTCTTTTCACTCCAGCAAGGTCCCCCCTTCCTGTTAGTGGCTCAAGCACGTGCGGAGCGGGTTGTCAAACGAGCAACAAATATAAAGAGAAACAAGCATGCATTCCTCGACATACTTTATGACGTAAGTAAGATTATTACATCGGAATCTAAAACTTTTCCAGCAATATGCATTATCAGAACGCCCGCACATAACAGCTGTATAACGATCTCAGTCATACTGCTACATTTTTCTGCGTCATTGAAGTGAATCGATTAAAGCGATCATATCACAGGCAGGCGCTTGTGTTACTTTACGCGTTCTGCCACAAGCTCTAAAGACTACGACCAAATGGCGTTTATAAAATGGAGAAAAAAAAAGCTCGCTTTACTGCTGGCGCTAGCTATACCTTGCATATATTTACCGCCGTATTCTAGAACGAAACTTATCGCGATAAGGTTACTTTTGTAATGAGAACTTAAGTTCAAGTTTAAGAAAAGGTAAAGGGGCTTTCCGGAACCCACCTTACAAGATTTTAAGGCGACCTTGTGAAAGGCGCTGTTGTCCGAGTAATAATACGGTGGACTACGGTTGGCGTTAACTACAGTTGAAATTGTTAACCGTGGTTACGCTAACCGTGGTTGCGGGCGCCCGTGTAACAGGGGTATAAGTGAGTGACATGGGAGCGAGGCTAGGCGCATTTTTTGTGTGTTTTCTTTTGTAAAGCGGGCGCACAGCTGCACGGGACAATGCAAAAGGAGGGGAGCAAGGGGTCATTCGCGGGGGTCGGACTGGTCGAACGGGGTGAGCGCTGGCATGTCTCGTCAACGCAGTTTCCCGGAGTCTCGGCAGTGTACGTGCGTTTGCGAGTGACCGTGTGCTTGTGTCTACACTCCGCGTTTGCGGACAACACCGAGGTGTGTACGCTGTATTGCTGTGTATACGTGTTTGTGTCGGCACTGCAGTGTGGTCCTACTCAGGCAACTGCAAAATAGCGATGTGTTTGCGACGACGACCAACGGGCAGTGTGTGCTAAACGAACGAACTGTGCACAGTCCGTGAATGAAGTCTGTTGCAGACATCTCTTTCTAGGTACTGTAATTCATTGTTTTCTAATTAAACGTGTATGGTTTTCCATCTACCGCGTGGATTATTCCGGCTTATTTTGGTACCCCTTCGTGCTTTGTGCGTGTACGTTTCTTCTGTCCCGCTGGGCTCCGTTCCCGCTACTGTCGCTTGATTCCCTTTTCAGTAAAACTTCACTTTAGTAAATCCACATTTTGTTGACAGTGATCCCTGATGTATGCTAGCTCCGCCGACGTGCCATGTTCAGCTGTTTCGGTGAAATAGGGCACATATATGCGATCGCGTACACTTTCCTTCGATGCTCTGCTGCAACAGCCGAACAGCCGTTGTCCATAAATGACTTGTTGCGCACCGTTTCCAGAACGAAGAGTCTCGCTGAAGCGGTTGTAGCCTTGTTGGACAAGGAGCCGCCAAGGTACCTCCGCGACCGTCGGTGTCCTTTCGCAGGGATAGCACGAAGCTTCAGCACGGCGCTTGTTGTGGAGCGGAAGCGGCGGAAGTACCCATGCTTGTCGCAAATCTCCATGACATTTAGGCGATCTCTGATGATATGCCGCGACACTCGCACTTACGCATATGCTGCCCGCAGCTCGATAATTCATGCCGGTCCACATTTTAAACCAACTCCGCAACGTTGTCATCCACGCCTGCCATTTTGTTTGCTTACAAGTGAGCGTCAAGTTAGGGTCGGGGGATACCTTAAAGAAGCTGTACTTATGGTGGCGATAACTACAAGAAAAGTTCTGATGTAAGTATAAGGTTGGTTCTTGAAATGCGTTAAGGGTAATTTTTAACGTTACGGACTACTTAAGTCACAAGTATAGGGATAAGTTTGGTTTCAGAATACAGCGGTTAAAGTTCTGTGGAGCGGGCTTGCCGCATCCGATTCTCAAAACTCACTGGAGCCGACTGACTAGCGTGCTGAATTGCAGTGCCACACTCACTCGCGTCAAATAGAATCAGCTCGCGCAGGACAGGCAAGGATGGCGAAGATTGGGAGAGGCCTTCGTCCTGCAGTAGAAATAAGACGGGCTGATGTTGATGACTCACTGCGATTCCTTAGTGCACGCTCACATTGCCGTGCTGTTAACGCAAGTCACAAGCGAAGAGCGAAAGAAGTTTACGTAATTCACAGAAAAAAAGTTGTACCCGCACAAAAGTTGCCTGGCGTGTGCACATCAACCGTTGGACAAAGAACACGCACCGGGTTGATGTCTATCGCGCTGGTGCTGACTTAAGGAGGAAGGGCACCATGGCAGGTCGGCTTCCCTGCACCAATTCATAGTTCCATGTGACCGCGCTTGGCGAATAGCAGCGGAGCAGCGCCTGGAAAACAGGCGCAACACCGGCTGCCTACGGGAGCTATATAGAGTACTTCTAACTTGCCCAACTCCCCAACCTGCACTGTTCCCGCTTTCCTTTTGTTTGCGTTCGTTGAATGTGTTTCTTCCCGCAGTTTATTTTTTAATTTTTATTTTCGTAATGCCAAGCCGCGGTGGCACATAGTCGAAATTAAGAATGGACGATGACATGGCAAGCAATGCGCAGGCAAGATAAGCGTTGGAGCTCAGGCAATTGGTAAACAATAGCAAAACATTGAAAACAGCAAGCAGAACTACAACAAACAGCAAACATGTCCTACAAGCACGGATTACACCAACAGCACTGGAGCAAAAATAAAATACATAGTAAAGCGTTAAATGTGGATTCGAAGTTAGCACAAATGATATTGAAATACTGCGATGCATTAAAGGTTTTAGTGTTGGGACTCCCAAGTGCTATGGGGGTCACGCGTTATTGCGTTCTTTCCCCACCGCCAAGCAGAGCACGCAAAGAACTCGGGACCGTGCGTTCGCAAAGCCGCTCGAATACCCACCACTAAAACTCCCCATTCGGGAAATGTCGGTGCAGCTTATCGTCGCCGTCAGGTGCTTTGCCACATAAAATCCGCCGCTCGAATTTTCAACGCGAATCTTCCCAATTGCACATCCTCCTCACTTTTCGTGGGCATGCCTTTATTATTGTTTTGCTCCATTTTGCTTGTCAGAGCTTGCGTTGCGTTTCCTTGACGTTGTCCGTACCGTCGGCTTCTATAATTTTGTTTGTATCTGGATAAAACGTCTCCGTGTAACAGCGAAGCTGTCTAATGTATCAGTGAACTTATGCTCCATCAGTGATACATCAGTGAACTTATGCTCCGTCAGGGCATCTTTCCCCGCCGCCAAGCGGAGGGGAAAGATGAGTTTCTTCGAAGCGCATTCCCACCAGGCCTAATGCAATATCAACTAGCCCAACTGAGTGCCCTGACATCATCATCACGTAGTAAGCGCGCGTGAAATTCTATGAAATGCATGTCATTTGCGCGCGCACTCATTTCTTTTGCTCGTGCCCCCACCCATCTACCATGCAGAGGCCGAAGCATTTCATAGGGTAGCATAGCCTTGCACAGGTTATATAATGAAGGGTGCGAAAAGGAAGTAAGCAGGAGGTGAAAGGGTAAAGCAAGGCATAGCCCTGTGTAGTAAATATAGCAAAGGGTGGGAAAGGGAAGGGGTGAGGAGGAAAGGAGGGGAGAGGGTAGCGCATAGTATAGCCTTGTATATTTAGTATACAACAATGCATCATAAAGGTGAGGGTGAGGAAAGGAATAGATGAGGTATGGTGTAGCCGGGTGAAGTATAGACCCTTTTCATAAACTGTAAAGCTAGCTTCCCTGCAATGCAACTTGCCCTACTAATGGCGACAGCTGCCTTTATTTAAATGCTGTCTAAATTCAAGTTGCACATGCTGCGACCCGTTTTTGGGGATGTTTGTATCAGAAGGGCTGCGTCGACATTTGACATGCCCTATCGCAAGCAAATTGCGCTTGCACACGTTGTTTGCCGGATTGCCAATGCCGCCATTAGTAGGGCAAGCTGCATTGCAGGGAAGCTAGCTTGCAGTTTATGAAAAGGGTCTATAGCAAGGGCTTGAAAAAGAAGAGGACGTCGCAAAAGTACATCGCCCGCCACGCCAATTCGAACCTCGACACGTGACTCAAAACATGTAACATGACTTCACACCTAGTCGCTTGACAAATCACGTGACCTAGCTGAGCTTGTAGAAAACCGAAGAAACTAAACCCCGTTTCATACATCATGTGCAAAGCTGTCAGCTGTCACGCTGACAGCAAAACAATAAATCCCCCGCTGGCAGCATTAAAGCGTAATACATTTTTCATCAACTTGACAAAATGCTCGTATTGCTGGGGAAACAATCCAAAGATGGGAGTTTTTCTTTCATGTTTGTTCGTTTGTCGGAGCGATACGCCTCACTTTTTCTTTTTCTTTGCGGACTACTTGCGTAGCTTTCGCAGCGTTGCAGCTGATGTATGAAACGGAGTGAAGGCTGGCCACAGAGTTTGCTCTTATAGCCCGTATTCATAAACCTACCTTATGGCTTGTTTTTCTTATCGCCCCACTGAAATTAAGGAGTGTTAAGGGGACTAAAAGGGTTATCAGTGCGAAAGATTATCATGAGGCTTGTTTGTAGATATTGGACTAGTTTCTTCATGAAGCGTGATAAGGGCTCACGAATGCTAAGGAAAACAAGCTATAAGGATCAGGTAGGTCTATGAATACGGGAGTTAGTCCAGCTTTATCGCACTAGTGCAAGCCTCTGTTTACCGCTTCTCTTTCAAAATTGTTTTTCAAGACAAGACTGTATTCTGCATGCCTAATGATGATATTCTGTAATGCATATTTGCAGGCTTATATCATCCGTGCAAGGATGCCCAAGCGGAAACGAGAGGAAGATGCGCCAACCACAAATGCAGCGAAATGCGGCACGTCTGCGCTTCTGGACATGAAGGGCGTCCGCAGCCGCCACACCGGTCTCAGCGTGGACTACGAGAAGCCGTGCTCGCGCAGTCATTACCGACTGTGTCACGTCTACAGTAACACTTCTGCCTGGAACGGGTTCTTCATGAACGTAGGTCTCCAGCTCCAAGAGAACAGCGTCGGTGACATGACAATCGTCCCCCAACGCCAAAGCAAGAATACGCCATATAAGTCCACCCAGGAAGAGAAGGCGCAGGCGGCTACGTTGCTGTATTGGCTACTGACAAAACATACCTGCGTTAAGGCTGTCGTGATCAACGAGGACGTCTTCCAAGGTCACGAGGAGATTGTCTGCAGTGCCCTCACTGGCAGCGCCGGGATCAGTGTGCTCTCGCTGTGGTTGTCCTCGTCGACCGCACTGCTGGAAGGTGGTGTCATGTCATCGCTCCATTCCATGAAGCAATTGAGCACAGTGAGAGTAAGCGTTAACGCTTCAGTGGAGTTATTCGCAGGACTGGCGATTTTGCTGAGGACGAGCTCTCCCCTGGAAGTGCTTCGCACGGTGCACGTCAACGCGAACGGCTGCCCAGCGTTGCACTACAATCTGGAAGCCTGCATCAAAACACGTCCCCTTCAAGGACTCTGCAGAAGCACAGACCCTCAGTTAGTATTAGGCTCCAGCAATCTGATGTTAAACCAGTCACTCACGGCTCTCTGCGTGACTGCTACAAAGCACGGCGCAGAGGTGGACGTCCGATTCATCTGTGAGATCGTTAGACGGAGCACGACTATCACCCACTTTACCTTGGTGTTGCTGAAACTCGAGGAAAAGCACGCGGCTCCCATTAAAGAGATGCTGGTCCATACTACTAAGCTGAAGCGTTTCAGTCTCACTTACAGTGACATTGAGGAGCCCTATACATACGCTATCGCCCCACGTTACATGGATTCATTGACGTCGGAGCAATACTGCTTGGACTGTCGCTCGGTGCACATGTTAGAAACTTTTCGGGTCAAGCCTTGGATTGAAGCCCTCCTGCATGGAAGTCGTTCCGTGAATGAGTTGTGCTTCTCATTGTCCGCGTTCTGCGCAGTCGAGTGTCGAGCGTTTCTAAACGCCTTGTCGAAGAACTCCACGCTGAATGTGGTTACAATCCCTAATCTGGGACAGATCCCTTCCGAGTTCTGTAAGTCTCTTACGATGTCTGGCGTGTTGCACAAAGTCGCCACCGACATAATTTGTAGGGTCGTGTATCCAGGCATACTCCCAGCGGAGCATCGAAAACCAGGCCACCCTGTAAACGTGCCTTTTACTGAGCTGGAACGCACACTGTCTGGTGCGGCTGCCTGCGGACTCGTCACTCGCGTGCGATTTAATGTCCGCTCTTTCCTTTGCCTCCCTGGCGTGACCGATCCAGCGGCATCACCTTTCGTCCAGTTGATCCGCAAGGCACCCGCTTTGGTTGCCGTTAACATCCGAGTAGAAAACGGCTGTTGCAGCCGATGCTGGAATGAGACTGCTCCTGTGCTCTGCGACGCAGTGCTCCACAACACAAGCATCGGAACTCTAGGCATAAAATTGCCGAGGAATCCCACCATGAACCTACTGCCCTTGGTCAACTTGCTTCATCGCAGCCGTGGGTTGTACAAGTTTACCCTCGAACCGCCTTGTCCTAAGGTGTTCGCCGAGTTCCTCCACGAAGTTTCAAAGCCGAAGCTCTGGGACAACTACAGCCTTGGAGAAGTAGACCTGAGGTGCTATGGACCAGATCTGACAGAAGAGCTGCTTGTAGTGCAGAAAGTCGCTGACAGGAACAACAGTCTGGCTATGCGAGCTGTGAGCTTCCTCACTGGAAGGCTTAGCAAGGCCAATGCGGCAGCGCTGGAAAAAATGGCCGGTTACCCGTTCCTTGCAAAAAAAGTTTGCGATTCGCTTTCTGTGAACAAGCAGCAGGCGCTAGACACTATTGCCAGGTGCTTGAGGACAATGGCAGACATGGAATTATTCATGCGACTGAGCGGAGTTGTTAACCGGAAGATCGTTTGCGGCAAGTCATCTGACGGAAGTACCCAGCTGACAGCCCTCAATGAGTACTGCCTACGTCATATACGGCAGTACCTGAGCATAAGCGACATAGCAGATTCTCCCTTGTAGCCTAGACTGCTTGTCTTCTATACTATAATGGATCACCGCGGTTGTACGTGGCGCGAGAACGTCGAGGGAGCTGTCATGTAGCAACGAAAAGGAACACGGAGCAGAATTCTTGTCGTCTGGTTGGCTTCGAGTTCGAGCGCCTCATCGAAGTAGACTAGTTGGTGCTGTGTACAGTTTGTGTTAGTATGCTGTCATGTCATGTATATTTGTCCATACATCGGTGTGAGATGATAAATTGATTGTTTTGTTTTGGATTCCCGTCTGAGGCTCTTGTACTGTCTGCTTGCAGACTTCCCAACCGGCCTCTGGTACGCTGTCGATCATTTTGCCCCCGGCGACACACGGATAACGGCTGTAATAGCTTCACTAAACAAGTTCTCAGCAGAGCAAGTTCACCTTGGGTGCAATTTTTATATCGACCCAAATCGCTGGCATCCCTTTCATGCAAAATACTAGAGCATATGTTAATTACGAGCATCGTACCTCACTTTAATGATAATTATGCAATTACGTCATGCGAACATTGAATTTCGTAAAGGGTTTTCCTGCGTTACGCACTTCTCGAATTCGGAAACGATATTTCTTGTGCTTTAGGTGAACGGCTCTCAGTCGAGTGAATCTTCCTCGGTTTCAGGAATGCTTTCGACACGGGTATGTCATTCCTTGCTAAAAGACTGCTTAAATGAAATAAAATGGAATCGTTATTTCCCTCTTCAAAACACATAGAGAGTGGGCGGAAGTGTAAAAGCCGCATACTTGAGAAAAACCGCATTACGCCGCACATGACAAGAACCGGCTTAACTTTGACAAGCGTGCAAAAATTCCGATATCTTTACATCACATTTCGCTGTTGAAGATATGAAAATACGAACAGCAGGGATCAGAGAAAGAAATTTATGTCCAAAACCAAGAACAGCGTGAATAGCTTTGCTGATGTTGCATAATATAACAACGATAACAGAAATATAACGTGAACTCGAAGGTTGCCACATGGGTTAGGGAGACACTAAAGGCAAACCTTTTCTAGAGCGATGGAGCCGAGAGAGGAATGGCCGTCGTTGCCGAGTGCTCCACGCAGTTTCATGAACGCGCTCTTACAGCCAATTGATTGATTTGTGGGGTTTAACAGCTCTGATTATCAGAGACGCAGTAGTGGAGGTCTCCGGAAATTTCGACCATCGGGGGTTCTTTAACGTGCACTGACATCGCACAGCACACGGGCCTCAAAATTTCGCCCCCATCGAAATGCAGCCGCCGCGGCCGGGGATTCAATTCCGCGATCTTCGGATCGGCAGCCGAGTGCCATAACCACTAGACCACCGTGGCGAGGCCAGTTACAGCCAGGCCACAGCTGTTAAGATATTATATTAGCTTGACCTAGTCATCGATAGCATGTGATAGCTAATTGATAATTGGCCAATAAGCCATGAATCTCTTAAAATGTCTGGAATGACTTGACGGTGCTTATTTTGGCCCTGTAGCATCGAGGCACCCTAGCGCGCGCCGTCGTGGAGTCGCCGATGATGTCATCACTAAGGAGGGCGTCCACCGATATATGGAAAATAAAACGTTGCGTGAACGGAGGCCTGTCTCCAGCGGCTGTTGTGGAACGCGCTACCTGCGGGGTCTTCGACGGTTGATGTGAAAGAGCCGGCACGAAATTGTCCGCACCAGTCACTACTCACGGCGTTCTCTTCTTAATGTAAACCGTGTACCTATATGCGCTGGATAGTCTCAGCCACTTCTTTCCGAACAATGAGCGACGCAACTGGTGGAAGTGCGTCGTCTGCTCGGGCCTCCTTTGTTTCCTGCTGTGCAGCCGTATCAGTGAAGTACCGTTGACGCAGGTCAAGGCTGCGTAGTACCTGCACTCTGTAGCGCCCTGGTGAAATTACAAAGGAGTTGAACGCATTAATCCGGGCTGTACTGCCATCATTAACAGTGAGCACAGCGTCAAGTGTGCATATCTTCAATGTTTGGTGTCCAAGGAAGATGTTCTTTGGAGCGCACTCACGCACGACATTGTTCAACGACTCAGGGTTTTGAGTTTTCCCATGGAGGCATTTAGCTTAGCTAGCTGCTGGTAAATGGGCTTCACAGCCTCTGTTCACAGCCTGAAGAACAGATGCTGGAAGGTATTTTCGTGCTTGCACGTACAAAAAGAAAAGTGATGCTAATGACTAGTACTTGCTGGTGCTTTTTTGAAAAAGTCGGTCAATTTGCGGTTCTTTCATTTGACTTGTTATAAACCACCTTTTCCACTTTAAATGATATAATCTCAAACGCGCTTTTTTATGTTTCAGTTCATTCATCTCAGCAACCGCAGTTCATATATAGCAACATAAATTTCGGCAGTTATTTATATAACGGTCTAGGAAATATACTGAAGCGGTACTATTGTCCTGTGGAGCAGCAATCTTGCTCAGCGCGACATCTAATATCTATTAACGAGTCGGAGCACTAACGTCCTTAGGTAATTTTTTTCCTAGTCATGTTCTGACCGATGCAAAATATCGTTCACGTATTAAAGAAGTTTCCTTCTTTTGACCTTAATCGCTCCACGTTCCCGTTAATTTTCAATCATCGTCGAAGGCATCACGTCATAGACGACTACTAATAGTATTAAATTGGAGATAAGTCAGCTTTGTCGCATCGGGAGGGCCTCGTTTCTGAGCAAGCGAAAAAGTTTTCATCACATGAAACATGCGTATGCTAGTTAACGCGTACTGCAGAACTTTGGGAGCAAATTTAGGGGTGTGAAAGTTCTGATCGTACGAAGCTAAACTGTGCGAAATGCAAGATCAAGTTTTGCAGCAATCAAGTACACGCGAGAGGGAGAGGGAATTAACATTTTAATAAAACGGAAGACTCGAGTTCTTGCGGGTGGATCCCCAATACCAGGGCCTCATTGGCTCTAGCGGGTCCGTTCGGCTAATTTGTATAAGAGCGATTTGAGGCCGCGCTTATCATTCTGTCCCGGTGAGCCAGTTAAGCCTTAAGGTTAATGCTTTTGATACGATTACGAACCGCAGGCACTGGTACTTTTGGAGAAGACAGCAGAGGCAGAGAGTGACGGGAAATCAGCAAACTTAACAGAAGTTTATTTAGATGGCTTGAATGCAGGAAGGATCACGCCGAGAGCGAGCTCGGCGGCTCGTTTTATACCAGCTGACGTACCCAGACCCTATCTAGGGGTCTGTGTACGTCAACTAGTATAGAACCCTGATGGTATAAAACCCTGCTGGTATAAAACCTTGAAACGTTTGCAGAAAATTCTTTGCGATGTGTGTATTCGGAATCCTGGCCCTCCAATCTACAGTATACATTGGTCTATTGTATCGTGTGGCTTGGTTTAGAGATAAAAAATGTGGTTTCGGTTTCCCAGCGCCGCGCTGTCCTCAACTCAACAGATCACGTCATCTTAATCGCCACAGTGGCCTCCACGATTGACGGGTCTTCAGGAGCAATAGGAAAACAAACCGTACTCCAGCCTTGCATCCGAACGGCGGCACCGCATGGGGTCCAACTATTTTCTGACTTCATAGCTTTCATATATATCTACTATCTTAGAGCAAACGAAGTTTAAGATATGGTTACATTCCTATATTTCTTTACCTGATGTCACTGTAACTGGCGTTTTTAAATGTACACTGGATATTGTGCCGAAATATTTCAAAATGACGTCGAATCCTTTTGAACCAATGAAGATTACAGTTGGACAGCTCTGTATTCTTTTCATGAACCTTTTAATTAGAAAGGGATAATCATCGCACGAATTTAGGTGTCGTCGCTCCGACGCCCACGATCGCTCCCTCCAAGAGGGCGTCAACTTCAACTTCTATGTCCGCCACGGGGGAAAAGGGAGTGGCGGGGGGTGTCCCTTCTGGATGCTGACGGGTCTTTGACACACTTGTGGTCAACTCTTCGCAAACAGGTCTCGCAAGAATGTGCCCGGAAAAAGCGCTCAACTGAACTTCTCGGTGTGCAAAGTCGAAGCGTTCTCATACTCGCGCGCGTCACACACACACACACACACACGCACGCACGCACACGCACACACACACACACACACACACACACACACACACACACACACACACACACGCACACACACACGCACGCGCGCGCGCGCGAAATAGAAGAAACAGGGACATTTGGCGGCGCCACGGCGTCGCGGCGACACCTGGCCCAGCCTGAACACGGCCCGGACGCGTGACAAATACGATCACCGGAAAAGGGCCGCAGTTGGGGGGGGGGGGGGGGGGGTAGAGGAGGTTCCCGACGAATCCAACAGCCTAGCAAGGGCTGTTCTCGGAAGGTTGCCGCCAACACTTGCAGTGGCTTTGTTGTAGCACTGCCGCCACTCGAGGTTTCCTGAATTCAGCCAGACAATGGACGGGTCGCAAAACCTACAAGGTAGCTTTCCTGTCCTGCTTAACCGGGTGCCGCACGTGTTTTCGCTACGTTTGCTACGTGCATCGCAGCGTCTGGCTCGCGTGTTCAGCTAGAGTGGGTGGTTCAGCTTCCGCCAAAGCCTTTGCTGCAAATATCTCACGACAGAGCCTGAAGAGCTTGAAGGAAGCAATGGAGAGGCTGCATGTAGGTCTTCGGTAGACAAGCGATACGTGCCAGCACGCACCGCACGCTGCACTGATAGACCATTTTCAAGCCAGGGCGTCCTTTATATTTTTTTTAGGCTCTGATTTTTTTGGAAAATGGAGGAGGCGCTGTTCAAGCAATCCCACCGCGCCCCGGGGCGCGAGGAGCACTACGTACGTTGACTCGAGCGAACTGGTTCTGGCGGACCTGTCGCCCGCTACCCGTCGACGCCGTAAGGCCAGCGCCGCCTCTGTGGTCTAGTAGATATAAAATAGTTGGCTGCTAATCCGAGGGTCGCGGGATCTAATCCCGGCCGCGGTGGCCGCATTTCTATGGAGGTGATATGCTGAGGCCCGTGTACTATGCGATGTCAGTGCATCTTAAAGAACCCCAGGTGGCCAAAATTTACGGAGCCCTCCACTACGGCGTCTCTCATAATCAGAGCTGGTTTTGGGACGTAATACTCCTCAAATCATCATCATCAGCCGTAGGGGCACAAAACGAAACGAACACGTGCCTCTTCTTGTATTGTGGGAGTGCTAAACATACACTAAAGCTTGCATGTAACACCATGTATGAAGATTCAAAGCAAGAATGCAGTCAGTGTGGGCATAAACATGTCGTCTCCATTATTTGAAATTTACCTTCACATAACGCCTTGTACAGACACAAGCCTGCGAAAATTGGCGTTTGTCACTTCCCACTGGCAGCAACGATAAGATAAAAGAAGACGCCTTTGGTGCGTGTAGTGCAGATACGGCAAGAGTGCAATACGGATGGGTTTTTGCTGGCAGGGCGTTACAGGCATAATTGTTTATTTGTGATATAATTGTTCATTTATGTTACAGGTATAATTGTTTATTTGCGATATAATTGTTCATTTGTGTTACAGGCATAATTGCTTATTTGTGATTATTTGTATGAACCGTAGCTGTGTCGCGGTCCAGCGAAACTTGGAAGCACATCAGGCTAATGAAACGTCACAAGTGCACAACGACGTCGCCTTGCACTAAAATATTTTATGCAGTTTTTTTTTTTTTGAATGAGGACGTTGCTTATGTTTTATGGGCATACGCCATGCACATCTTTGTTGAGGTATTAACATCGATCGCACATAAAGCGACATTGTGCAACTGCGTACATCAGATGGAAATGTTTTATATTTTCACTGCTGGATGTCTTGTAGGGTTAAAGGTGATTGGGAAATGTAGCGCGTTATATCGCCACAGAAAAGCACAGATAAATGTAAGGGAATCGGCTTTGTTCAGTCATTCTGCGAGAATAAACCGTGCAGATAGATATACTTGATTTATACAAATTCAATACTTCACAACTGTCAGATAGACAGTTTTATGATTTGCCTTGTCCAATCTGACAGTTGTGAAGTATTGAATGAGGTCGCCAAATTAAATATTTGGCGATGCCTTGGTGTGCTTGTGACGCATAATTTTACTCATCTACATTTTTCTTATGCCACTACCCATGATGCCCCAGTGTTGAAAAATAGACGATCCCCCAACACAACTGCAGTTTTAATTTTTGCTTAAAATTTTATGCCCTGTCTGTCTGTCCGTCTGTCTGTGTTAGGTTTGGCGCAGTAGGTAGCTTCGGCTGCCGCAAAAGTATGAACCGATAAATGGAATATCATTGAAGTGCTACGTCTCATACACCGGCCACGCGACGCTACACCACTAAGCGCGAAATTCCGGGAAAGAATAACACATGTCTGCTTGCTCGACACTTACATGGCATATGAGAGTTAATCCGGATGCACGTAGTGACAGTGATATCAAGCCAACGCGCAAAAGCGTAACCTACAGTGATGTCGAAAAGGTGAACTATACTCCTTCACCCCCCCGCCCTTCTTCCTCCTCCTACTTTTCTTCCTAGTGGAGCAGAGCTCCCCCAGCTGACGTTGCCGCTATTAAGTAGGATTGTGTGGAAGTCTTTTTCCCTACTGCCCGTCTCTCGTTGTGTTGTCCCTTCCTGAAGGATGGAGACCAGCCGTTCAACTACGCAAACACAACTCGAGTTTATATAAAAGATGAATATATATAATTAGACAGTAGCTCGGTTGGTGGAACTTAGGTGGAACCGTCGCTGCCACCAGAACTAGCGCGTCCTTCTATTAAAACCGTTTTCAGAAAAATTGGCACCCCTACATTCCCGCTCTCCGGTCCCGTTCATTACACAGTTGACGGGAAGTGAGAGGGGATCAGTGCTGAACACCCTGCAACTAAAAAAAAAACATACACAAAGCAAACATACACGACGATGCCAACCCGTCGACAATAACGTTGTCTGCACCTCGCTCGCATGTGCTCCTACACAGAAGAACGCCTCACGGCGACGCGATGCTCACACAAGACTCCGTGCCACAGCTGCATTTCCTGTCATGCTGAGCCAGCGCCTCCCTGGCTGAGCAGACGACCAGAGATAGATTCCCCGAAACGCTGCCGGTAGTGTCACACGTTTCGCCGAGGCTGCAAACCTTCGACAAACCGGACTCGTAGCACTTCCATCTGTACGACGATTTTAACAATGGTCGCTGTCCCCACCTCATGTTCGACACGTAACTGGGCACATTCCCCAGAGCTTTTTGAAGACCATAGGTTTGTTCGATTTAGAAAAGGTGCACAGAACCACGCACAAAAATGTGCAGGTGGTGTCGACACCCGGTACAGCAGTTCCCAGCACCCGTTTTCGCGCTGCAGATGGAGCTCCGAGCGCCGCCGCCCCAATACGCGAATCGAACGTTGAGGAGCAGGCCGTTGAGGAGCAGGCATTTCTAGTAGCCTGCTTGGGCTCGCTACAACCATGCATGGTCATATGCTACAACAAAACATGCGCCTGGGCGTGCAAAACAAGACGTGCTATTTATACCACGCGCATCCGCGCGTTTGCTGGCACGAACGACGCCATCTGTGCACCCAATCTGCATCCTACCATCGGTAAAAAGAAAAGGTCAAGGTGAAAACAAGCCGTCATCGTAAGCGTGTTCCATAGAAAAATATCAAACATTTATCACTTTCGCAGAATGACTGCTGTGATTTCGCCGCTACGAACGTCCGGGAAAATTAAACTGGCACCGTCATCTGCACCCGCACGTTTGAAGGTTCAAAGGTGCACGGCAGCACCGCTGCGGCACCTTAGCTGCACCCCGCCACAATCAAGGATGGTGGTGCAATGCACCGCGAAAAGGCGCAGGGAACCTTGGCTGACCAATGTAAAATGTCGACTATACAAACTCGCGTTTTCTTTCGTCTCACAATCTCATCTTTTGCTTGTTAACAGCGTCGACGGACGCTGATTCTATATAAATATGCCAAAAACTGAAGCTTGGGTGATCCGCTCTGCTGGCCCGAAAGTGGCGCGCGGATGCGCTGTGTTGGATGCAGTAGAGAAGCCGTACCTAAGCAAACAAAAGAGTTTTGGTAGCGCCGGCTTACCGTACGGTAATACCGTACCGTCATGGTCAGCACGTGGCTATTTTAGTCGGAAAGACCTGCACTAGTTGCTCGGTGGGTACGGAAACGTCGTCAGATCATAAACCTTGCTGGTAAGGCCCTCAGAAGGTCAATTTTCTACGTGCCAACCACGACGGTACGGCATTACCGTACTGTAAGCCGCCGCTGCTAAAACTCCCTAAAATGTCCGTTATTATAACCACGCAGCAGCATCTCCACCTTGTCAGAGTAGCGCTGGCACAATGCATTAGGAAAGCGCGAGGCCCGTGCGGCCAGTCTCGGCGGCGCGGAGGGGTACACACATTACCCATGAGCGTTTGCGCGGCCGTGGTGGCGCTCGCGTGCTTGAAGATGGTCTCAGCGCGCGACACCTTCGGCGCGTGTTCCGCATACTTCTGCCGTGGCTGGCACCACGCGGCACGCCATTGGCAGGTCTCTGCTGCTCCTTCCCCCGCTGAGTTCCTTACCCTTAAGTAGGCTCTGCGGAGAGAGAAGCCAACGCTGTTGTCGAGTTTAAAGCCGATATCTGGAAACAAGCACATCTTCGTGACGCATCTGGTCGCGCTGATATGCTGGTTATCGCCCGTCGGTGATTTTTTATCTCCTCGGCCTCGCATAGCTGGATAGTCAGTGAGCTATGCTCCGTTGCAGGGAAGGCTGCGGTGCTGGTGCTGGCTCGCTCTGCCAGTAGGCGAGTCGCTCGTCCACAGCTCTGCGCGCTACTGCTTTTGACGTTGGCGTCTGCGTGGACATCGAGTGTGGATACGTCGTTCAAGAGGAAATACTCTTCATCTTGACTTCCAGGTAAGCCGTCTGTATTCTTATGCTTCTTGAACAGAAATGTAACCGTTCCCTGGTAACACGCCGACAGTAACTAGCGCATTTAGTAGATTCTAAGCACCCCCATTCTAACAGCAAAGCTGCTCTACCTCGAGGTGAAATGTTTGTCGTGGCCTCGAAACTCTCCATATCGAGTACGCGCCAGATGGGTACAGAAACAAAGCCTCAGTGCCCGGTCTGCAAACGTTTGGTTTCACGAATCACACATTACAACAAATTTTTCTCCTTGCCTACCTATTTTATCTATTATAGTTCCGCTGTGAAGTAACAATCTTACACGAGCTATTTGCGTTTCTGTTTGCTGCATACCTTTTACTTATCTCTATCGCCGGCATGTTCAGCTTTCCCGTGCTATCCCTGAAACTCATGGCCTTCAGCTTGCAAAAACAGCGGGAGCCCGCGGTCGATCTAATCCAGCTAATCCTTTGACGTTTTTGCGCGCTCGACTGTCCCCAAGGGGTCGCCCGTTTGGCGGAGATGGCCGCGCCGTGCCGTGGCAATGCAGAAAAGTGCTTTCGATGACAATACACCTCTGGCAGCCCCGCTCAAGCGGCTGCTTGGATGCGTGCCGCCAGGTAAACAGAGTGGCAATTTGGCCATTCTGCGGTGTTCTGCTAATTCATTACAGGATTAGTGCCGGATGCTATAGTGCCTAGAATATACTGTTTATTCTAGGCACCATACCGATGCTGTTTCGCAGAAGCTCGGTGCAGTGAGGGGTTCGAAGTGGGGGAACGCGAAGGCGTAACCGTAGGCTCTGATTGACTTTTTAGGGTTTTACGTCCCAAAACCAGCTGTCATTATGAGAGACGCTGCAGTGGAGGGCTCCGCAAATTTCGACTGCCTGCACTTACATCGCACAGCACACGGGCCTCAACATTTCGCCTCCATCGAAATGCAGCCGCCGCGGCCAGGATACCGTAGCTCTGATAAATTGAGTGAACACGGGTTTTATTGGTGAAAGTGCTGCATATGGGTTGGTCCCAGAAGGCGGTCGCAGAAGCGATCGGATATATTTAACGGAAAGAGAGCAAAGAGAGCTTAGCGCTAACTCGGGCCTCTTTAGGCGTAACAGGGGTTTACCTCAAAGTACTTTACTATTGCCTGTGTCTCGTGGGCGCCGCCATGTTGCCCAGCGGGCGGAGGTGCCGATCTGGCACCCACTGGCTTGTGCAAACGCTGGCTTTTGCATGGTTGGTTGGTTGGTTGGTTGGTCCTTGGGTATCTCGGCGCAACCCACTCTGGGGGATCGGCCATGAACCGAAAAGATTTGTGTGGGAGAGTCGGTATGGGAGCGGATGCAGTTTTCGTCGTCTTTTTAGAGAGCCCCAATTTCGCCTAAATTGGGGCTCTCTATATAGGAAACGAGTCTGTGCAACGTCCTAACAAGCTTTACGCCTGTGATGGTCACTGATTTTAACAGAGAACGCCGCGAAAATACCGTGATAGGGAGCCCAACCTCAAGTTTGCGCAGCGCCGTCCGGCAGTGAAGCGGAGAGAGGTGGAACTACCGGTCGCTCCGACGGTCGCACTCGCATTGCACGAGCGGAGAAACGTGTTTCGGGAGGCTCTTTTCTCGCGTTTCCCGCCCGGCCGCTGCAGTTTCTTTTTTTTTTGTCAGTACGGAAAGGAGGCACACAATACAGATGCTTTGCGCGCTGTCACAGCGGTTTAGAAAAAAAAAAGAATAGCCGAGAACTGCCCGTGAAAATCAGGTTCCGTTTCCCTGGCAGAGACGGCCACCACAGGAAATCGCAAAATGATGTGATGCTTGCACGCGCGGTATCTTGGTGTCACCTTTTGCAACATAAGATATCATCAATAGTTAACACGGAGAAGCGTGATGGCCAGTCGTATTTTAACAGAACTGCGTATGTCAAGCGAAAGTGCATGCAGCAAGTATATTCGTCTTACATTTCGAAGAGTGTGCGCTTGCTAGGTCACTTACCATTTTTAATACGACAGCAGTGGTAGACGTTGGCCCCGTACATCAGTTATTAAAAACCGTGAGTACTGGCGCAGTTTTCTTCATGGCGATAAGTGCGCAAAAAGAGCACCAGGACAGAGAGGGGCAGAGAGGTGCTGTGTTTGCGCACTTATCACCATGAATGCATACTAACTGGCCCGAGTATCCGCTCTTCTGCAGTTTTACTTAATTAACTGGTGGATATGGGTTTTTAGTCGCTGTTCAGTACAAAACTTGAGTAGCTGGATGTTCATAGTGAGCGTGTTAACGCTGGCCATGGAAGCGCCTGTGCCACTGGCGGTATGTAGCTGCCGCTTTGGCTAGGTAGGCCAAGTATGTGTAGAGAGAAGCAAGGTAGCGATAAAAACAGCAAATATATTGCGAAGTCTGATGCTGTTTTTTATCATCAAAGAATTACATTATAACGGGAAACACACACGATCGAAGGGCGCATTTTATAGTGTTGACGAATTGGGCTTTCGAAGGGCGCATTCTATAGTGTTGACGAATTGGGCTTTTAAAACAAACAGATCGCCATTACTGTAAGCGCACACGGTCTGAAATAATTGCTTACACTGCAGGAAACATGCGTGGTCACGGTGGGCGTTAGAGATTATCGTGCCGCATTGTAATGCAGACAAAATCAGCTTCAAAAAGATGAAACCAGCATGATGTGACGATGAGATGTCGCTATCTTTCGAGGCAGAGCTTGTACGCGGCTGTCAGCATTGCGTACTGTAATGCTGCCAGCGACTGAACAAGGTAGACGTAAATATGAACGGTTCATACTAATCATATAATAAATTTGAAGTCTGTTTTGGCCTGCAACCGATGGAATTTCGAGCGAACGTACACGAAATTGCAATTTCTTGCGCCTACAGCTCCGAGCAGACGCCACTTCACGATGCGTTTTATCGGCCGTATAATTACAGAAACTGAAAACTCGTCTCTAGTTTCACGTCAGCAACGTAGTCATCCACACGCGCTTGGCAGCTACGAACACAGCATCGTCTTCAACGACCTACTAGGTCCCGTAATTGCAGTATTTAAAGTGTGGTATATGTTGAGATTGGAAGCCCGAAAATGTTTTTCAGTGCCACAAATTTTCCTGAAGTTGCCATACAACGGACACATGATGCAGCATATGCAGCCACTGAGCGCGTGCGAGTTGTGAGAGACGCCTTGGGCGGCCTAAGAACGCGCTAGCACGCGCAGAAAGCGGGCGCACTCACAGGCGGCAAGGGCGAGAGCAGAGGGCGAAGCGACCGCAAATCGTACGAGCTGCCGAAACGGCGCTTTTCGGAGGCGCGCCGCAGCGCCCTCTGTCCCAGCTTGGGAGGCCTATTTACCGCGAGCTCTTTCTGTTTGCAAAGCGCACACACGTTTTCACGCTTTCTGCCCAAGTGGAGCACACTTTTGGGGATACAATGAACTTTTTTCCGTAGTTTTATTTTTGCGAGAGGGGGGGGGGGGGGATGAATGCGGTCGTGCGTAGGCGCGCGGTGGCTGGTTTCGGTTGCATTCCTCGGGTGGTTGCTGCTATTTCTTTTTCTTTCGTACGTTACTTTTTTTTTTCACCCAGTAACACGATTGACAGGCGTGGACTAGTGTTTGTGTCACGGTAAAGGGACGGAAGAGGCGGGTGACAAGGAACGCGACGATCGGCTGTCGGCTCTGGCCAACGGCTAGGCTAAGCGGAGTCCGTAAGCGGGACATTGCAGAGACCTCCCCCCTCCCACCTTTTTTTTTTTTTTTACATACCTAACAGTGAAGATAGCTGGAGTTTTCGCCTCCTGTGAGGCAGATTGCGACACCCAATATCAGGCAGAGCTCGTCCGTGCTCAAACCTATGATCAGCCTCGTAAGTGAGCTATGTTTTTTTTTTTCTCGTGTCTCGCTGTACTCTTAAAAAAAAGTCCGGCCTGTAATGGGCAAAGCTGAGTTGAAGCTGTTGAAGAGACTATTCGATCATTAAAAAAGTAGGCGCCAGTCCTCGCCCCGTGACAACAGTCTCTAAGGTCCATTCGTTTCATCCTGCACTACCTGAACTGGTTCACGGTGGTGTCGTGTGGGTGCCGCCGTCGTGAGGGGAACGTTCCAACAAGTGCTGCCGCAGTGCGATGCCGAAACGAATGCGAGAGGGCAAACACCGCGCAAGCCTGTGGTACGGTCGGTTGTCTCGCGAGTTGTGGCGGTTAATCGACGCCGTTTACGTTGGCTGGCACGTCCAATTAGAGGAAAAAGCTCACTGGCGTACTTGTCGGACGCCGTTATAATACACACGGATATAGCAGGCTTTGTCGTCTGCTACGGTTTCAGCCATCTTGCGCTGCTCGAACTCTGCACTACCTCGCGCCGACGGCTGCACCCAGTAGCGCACCCAGGTTCTCTTCCGGGGGGGGGGGGGGTTCGGAATCAGTTTTTTACGAAGGGCCGGGCATGCGATTACACAGTTGTTGCGTGTCTAAAAAAAAAGTAAATAAAATGCCAAATAATAGTAACATCAATTATGATGATTATTTTTGTTATTTTTTCGGCGTATTTATTTATATAGCAAAGGGGTGGGAAACGAAAGTGCGGGTACAGAGAAGGGATGTGAGTGCGAAGAACAGGGGAATGGAGCAAGGGAGAGGGTAAACCGTAGCATACTCGTATAGTACGATACAGCAGGGAGGGAGGAAATGGAGGTCTCCGGAAATTTCTACCACCTGGGGCTCTTTAACGGGCACTGACATCGCACAGCACACGGGCCTCAACATTTCGCCTCCATCTAAATGCAGCCGCCACGGCCGGGATTCGATCCCGCGACTGTACACGTTTTAATATGCATCAATTCATAACCAACTCGTTTCTCAAGTTACAGTGGGAAGAACCCTCGCTTGACCCCGTTTCTAGCACGCTTTCGCGGACATGCCTTCATTATTGCTTTGGTAATTTTGTTTGCCAGTCCTTGTATTGTGTGTCCTCTACTTCATCCCGTCCCGTCGTGCATGCTTCTTTCATTAGTTTCGTTCGTCTCTGGATAAATTCTTTATCACTTCTACTCGATATTGTTTCACAACGCTGACCTCTGCTTGCCTAATGATGGCGTTCTTCTGCAATCCGTATTTGCAGGCTTACCTCATCCGTGCAAGGATGTCCAAGAGGAAACGAGAGGAAGATGCGCCAACGACAAACACAGCGAAACGCGGCACGTTTGCACTTGTAGACATGAAGGACGTTCTCAGCCGTCACACCGGTCTCAGCGTGGACTACGAGAAGCCGTGCTCGCGCAGCGACTACCGCTTGTGTCACGTCTGCGCTGACATTGTTGCGTGGAACGGGTTCTTCGTGAACATAGGTCTCCACCTCCAAGAGAGGAGCACTGGTGGCATGGGATTCGTCACCCAACTCCGAAGCAAGAATGCGCCATACAAGGCCACCCAGGAAGAGAAGGCGCAGGCTGCTACGCTGCTCCATTGGCTACTGACAAAACATACTTGCGTTGAGGCTGTCCTAATCACCGAGGACGTCTTCCGAGGCAACGAGGAGATTGTCTGCAGTGCTCTCAGCGGCAGCGTGGGAGTCAGGGTGCTCACACTGAAGTTGTCCTCGTCGACTGTGCTGCTGCAAGATGATCTCATGTCATCGATTCATTCCATGAAGCATTTGGATGAAGTAAACCTTATCGTTAACCCTTCGGAGGCGTTATTCTCAAAACTGTCGTCCTTGCTGAAGACAAGCTCTCCCCTGCAAGTGCTTCGCACAGTGGACGTCAACGCGCACCGCCGCCGACAGTTAACTCACAGTTTCGAAGACTTCTCGCGCACTGGCCCGAGCTTCGTCTCGATTGCCACTCGCCCCACTCGCAAATCCTGCGAGAGCTCACGGCCTTACATAGGTTTGAACCCCAGCAATTTGATGTTACACCAGAGCCTCACGGTCCTGAAATTTTGTGGTGATTACAATGGGCCACGTGTTGATGTCCGAGCTATCTGCAAGGCCGTGGCACAGAGCCGGACCATCATCCAGCTCGATCTGACGCTGCTTAAACTTGAGGTAAAGCACGCCGCTCCCATTCGGATGATGCTGGCCTCTGCCGCCACTCTGGAAAAGTTCAGCCTCTCTTACTTAGACATTGCAGAGCCCTTCACGTGGGCTGTCGCCCAACGCTCCGTGGATTCGTCGATACCGCATTACGACTGCTTGGACTGTCGCTTAGTTCACATGTTAGAAACTTACCGTGTCAAGCCTTGGATTGAAGCCCTGCTGCAAGCAAGCCGTTCTGTGACTGTGCTGCGCTTCTCATTGTTTGCGTTCTGCGCGTTGGAGTGTCGAGCATTCCTAAACGCCTTGTCGAAGAACTTCACTCTGAAAAAGGTCACTATCCCCATTTTGGGCCAGAATCCTTCCGAGTTCTGTAAGTCTCTTAAGGTGTCCTGGGATGATGCACAAAGTCACCACCGACATAACTTGTTGCGTCATGTATCCAGGCACAGTTCAAGTGGGGCAACGAAAACGAGGCCGCTCTGTGAACGTGCCTTTCGTTGAGCTGGAACACACACTGTCTGATGTGGCTTCCTGCGGGCTTGTCACTGAAGTGCGCTTTACTGTCCGCTCTTTCCTCTGCCTCTCAGGCGAGACCGATCCAACCTCGTCAGCCTTCGTCCAGTTGATCCGCAAGGCACCCGCTTTGGTTGCCGTTCACATCCAAGTAGAAAACGGCTGTTGCAGCCGATGCTGGAATGAGACTGCTCCTGTGCTCTGCGACGCAGTGCTCCACAACACAAGCATCGGAACTCTAGGCATAAAATTGCCGAAGAATCCCACCATGCACCTACTGCCCTTGGTCAACCTGCTTCATCGCAGCCGTTGGTTGTACAAGTTCACCCTCGAAGTGCCTTGTCACATGGTGCTCAGTGAGTTTGTCACTCAAGTCTCAGTGCCGGAGCTCTGGGACAACTACAGCCTTGAGTTCGTGGACTTGGGATACAATGGACCAGAGCTTCAGGAACAGCAGCTCACAATACAAAGCATCGCTAACAGGAACAAGTGTCTGGCCAATCGTGCTGTGAGCTTCCTCGCTGGAAGGCGCAGCAAGGACAATGCGGCAGCGCTGGAAAAAATGGCTAGTTACCCGTTCCTGGTGAAAAAAGTTTGCGATTCGCTTCCTGTGAACAAGCAGCTGGTGCTAGACAGTATTGCCGAGCGCTTGAGGACAATGGCAGACATGGGGGAATTCATGCGACTGAGCGGAGTGGTTAACCGGAAGATCGTTTGCGACGAGTCATCCGACGGAAGTACCCAGCTCACGGACCTCAATGAGTACTGCCTACGTCATATACGGCAGTACCTGAGCATAAGCGACATAACAGATCGTACCATATAATCCAACAGTACAGGACAATAGCCAAAGGCTACGTGTCTGTTACATGGTATATTGGCGTCGATGACAGCGCCTTTAATTGTCGCGAGAGCATTGAGCGAGTTGCCGTGAACGGCGGCAAGAAACAGGTGCATGCCGTTTGTGAAGTTGGCTCCAAAATGGCTAGTGCACCTCTTGTAAATGAACTAATTTTGTGCTGTTATGTGCTTGTTGTATATATAATATATATGTAGACGCCATGACGTCATGTCATAGCATCGTCAAATGAAACTCGAACAGGGGATCGCGTGGCCCAAGCATTGACAACGGTATAGTGCGCGCCCTCCTGTCATTGCAGGGACCCGTATGCGGTCTGGCAACACCGCACCATTCCATTTTGATGCAATACTTTCGCTTCTCTGCTATTTCCAATACCTCGGAGGAACATATTCGAAATAATAATAACGAGAGTTGTCGTTTCACGTCCCAAACGATATCATTATGGGAGAAATAAAACTGGAGCTAGAACTCTGCAGTTGACGGCGAGATTTCTGACGCACCGAATAAAGCACGAGCAGTGGTGCCCGTAGAGCAGTTTTCACTGTCATGATTAGAACATAGATGCGCTCGCATGCGGTTTGCGTCTATACATGGCGTCTCAGCTTGCACTGGCAGCTCAGCTTGCACTTACCATCCGGAGTCCACTCATGCTAAGACCGGTGTGCGTGTCTGTCAATGATACTGTTACTAATGCCTGCAGTACACGCTCTGCTGTTCGCGTTTCATTTGTCGTCGATTGTACATTTCCATACATCGCTGTCAAATTATAAATTTCTTGTATTGTTTTGGACTCACGTCTCTGGCTTTTTCACTCTCCGCGTAGACTGCCCAGCCGGCCTGCCTTTCGCCGATGACGACTTTGCCACCGGCGATGCGCGCTGGCCTTCTTCACCAAGCTGGTTACTTTTCTTCTTGCTTTTGCGCATGAAAAACTGCTGGGCGCCACATCACTTGACACGTTGGACCGAACTAGGTGTAATTTTCACGCGTATATACCCAAGACGAAGCGTCTTGGCTGAAAAAGCTGAGAATGGGGAAACAGGCAAGTGCTCATACACTTACAGTGTGTGGGAGACATTCCGCGAAGTCAATTTTGTGCACGGCGTTGGAGGTAAAATGTTCACTGAGTACGGCATGAACTTTCTCGGACTGCAGGCATTCGAATTTACGACGCCTATTTGCTGCTGTAGAGGAAACGTGTCGTGTTTACGGAGCAGCGCCATCGCAAAAAATAACAGGCTGCTTTGACTGCCATCAGTCGAGATACTGTGCGCAGAGATACACGCGTGCGCATGGCGGAACCGTATGCAAGAATTTAAGATACAATTTACTGACGATAAATAAGCTCGTGATGAATCATTGCCCCGTGATAATACTGGCAAAAGTGTCAAACCGGGCGTCCATTCTGCATGTCCATTCCCTTATGAATGGACATGCAGGTTGAATTAGCAATATCCAGACCTCACATATAGTGCCCGCTTACTCACGCGTCCAAAAATGGGGCAGAGATGGGAAGGTAAGCCGTGAACTACGCACAGCTGTCAACGTGAATCGAAATGTCACTGCCCGTGCACCGTCCGAGCAAGTGCACGAGATGTAGCGCCTATGGGTGTGTTCCAATACTCACGGTAGACGGCTAAGTAGACGGCTACGTAACAGCGGCCATCTTAAGTCCCATTCCATTTCTCACGTAGACGACAAAATAGACAGCTTCGCGAAGACAGCATACGAAGACAAAAACGATGCAGGCTACTTTGCTGTCCAAACAAGATGGCGGCTGCGAGGATTGCTTGAATATCCACGAACCTCGCCGGAGCGGTCGTCTGCTCGCAAATAGGTGCTTTCTTACGCAATTTATGTGACCTTCATTGAGTTTTTCGTAGATTGGAACACGAAATAAGCAAAATTAAGGAAAATTGTGAGCGTTTTTTTTTTTAGCTTTCTTTTGTCGACGCGAGATGACGCCTCGCCGCGCAAACGTCATCCGGACGTGTTCCTTTACTCGGACGACAAGGACGTGGAGCTGTCTTTGAAGCTGCCAAGGTACGCTGTCTACAATGCTGTCCAGAATTGGAACACAGCCTATATTCCCACTTGAATAAGTAACTGTACGCGGGATGTCCGAGTATTCTCAGTGGTAGCTAACTCAATGTTCCGGGCGCCTTTTACGGGAGCGACCTCGTCACTGTCGTCGTGCATAGCACCGCGGGCGCGTACACGTTTCCGACAAGCGTAGACGATGCGGCGATGCCTCTTGTTCACTCGCAAAATTTTTTGCCGACCTGTAGAACAGGTTCTTTTGCAGCTAAGATACACACAGGGGACTCTTGCAACACGAAAAAACAGTGTCTGAACGAGCTGCGACATTGTAGACGTACGCTGCGCGGCCGGTATCACGTGATGCCATTTTGTACGTCATGGATAGGTTCCGGCCGATGGCGCCACGGTATGTCCTCGAGGCCAATAGAAAATTAATGTGTGTATTCGAGATAGCTGTCTTTTAAATCGGGAAAAAGCTGAACCCACGATTTACCTCGATGATCTGCATAATCTTGATTTGAGAATATGCCGTAACGTATATGCAGGAAAGAGGCGGCTGTAACAAGTAGCCGATTTCAGCAAGAAACGTTAAATTTGTGGGGAAATCGCGTCACCCTGTCTCGTTGGCTTGCTTGTTCTTTGCTTTCTGAAGTCTTCCCAATGAGAGAACGCCAGCAACAACCTCAGTTCGTAGTTATTTTTTCCTCTTCTGATGTCAGGTACTTGTACAGCAGCGCTTTTGCTATACGGGCCTTATTTCGTTGTTCATTTTGGTGAAAATTGCTCTTACCAACGTGGTGCCTGGCGTGATTGTGTATGATCCGGTCACTGAGAAATGCGCTCCTTTCTACGTCCAGCACATCTAATTGGCGTTGGCGAAGATACGCATCGCGGGCAATCGAGATGGATGGTGCTGTTGAACGACACTTTTTTTAGCGGCGAATCAGTTTAAGCTAGCCGTAATTTGTCAAACATGACATTGCGTCACGTGATTGACAGAAACTTCACATAACATTACCGGTACGTGATCTTGGCGGAAACATGTCAAGTGACACTACGTTACGTGATTTTGGGGGACACGTCACGTGACATTGCGTTACGTGATTTTGGCAGAAAAACGTGATGCTGGCGGAAACATGTCATGTGAAACGGTGTGGTAGGAGGACGACGGTACGTAGGCGTTGACGTGTTGTGTTCGGTGTGCGGGGCCGAAATTTGAAGTGCGCGGGTTTTCAGTAATGAGGATGATCTGTGTGCGGTGCCGACGAAGTGCGGCCGCGCACGTGGTTCGTGCGCGATCACGAGAATCAGCTCGAGCGACGGGGCCGACCAGCTCAGCGAACACAGGACGACTGGGATTCGACGGGAGCAGATCGAGCGCCTCGTCCCGGTGTCCTACAGCGACGCGGTTCCTGTTCGGCTGGGCCTCGCTCCGGCTTTGGTGTCCGCCGACCTGTCCGTTCCTGTGCTTGGGCTTCGCCCCGAGCAGACGTCCCTGTGCTTGGGCTCCGCCCCGAGAAGACGCTGCTGTGCTTGGACTCCACCCGAGCAGACGTTCCGGCACTTGGGCCACGTCCCGGTGCTGCTGCTGTGACCCTAGCTGGGCAACGACCCGGTTCTGCTTACGGGTACTTGGGCCGCGCCCCTGCGGTGCTTCGGCTGTTCTCGGAGCTGAGCCACGTCCCGGCGCTGTGTCCCGTACCCGGTCCACACCTCGACGCATTGCCGTGCCTGAGCCACGTCTCAGCGCATGCTTTTGAGACTCGGGCCGTTACCTCGAGTCTCCTGGACGGCACGAGTATCACTGTAACGGCTGCTACTTGTCCATAAACTGTGAGTGGCGACATTTTGACTGCCGGTGCGCTGGAACCGCCTAGTCTTCGTTTGTGTAATACCCCTGTCACACGAGGCAACTAAAGTGCACTTTGAGTTTGGTGAACGTTTAGTGACACTCGCTGCAAAGTGCACTTGCAGGCAAGTGCGTTCGCCGAACTCACTTCGCGGCGACGAAGTGTGTAGCCTCGGTACCAGTGGCTTGTAAACAAATACGCTAATGCACAATGCGGCGCCCGTAGTATGTTTAAAACATTGTTTTCGTTATTAGAAGCACTGCAATGTATTAAAACAAATCATATTTCAACAAAGAAACCTCGCTATTCTTGTCCTCGGGCAGTTTGCAGCCACGTCCGCTAGGGGAATGCACATTCCCAAAGCACACTTCTGTTTCTCGTGTAGCAGCGCGTGAGCGTAAGTGCACTTTGTGAGCGTAAGTGCACTCGCTCAAAGTGCACTTTAGTTGCCTCGTATGACAGGGGTATAACGTTCGCATTTGTCCCATGTCCTCTGTCTGTCCCATAAACGTGTCCCTCTGTTCGTCTGGGTTCTCCCTGCGTGCGTCTGGCTGACCTGCGCGCACATTAGTCCCCACACATGAAGTTACGTGATTTTGGGTGCTCCCGTGACATGTTTCCGCCAAAATCACTTAACGCAGCGTCACGTGACATGTTCCCGCCAACCGACCTGTTTCAGTAAACTATCAGCCAGCTTGTCTGGTCCTGCGCGACCTAGCGGAAGCTGCGTACATTTCTTTACAATGTGTACAGTGTAGAAACCTCACAAAGACGTCGATGCCGGATGTTCGCTACATCGTCTGCATGTTGGAGTTTGCAGAAACATGCGCTATAGGTATATGCGTTGCTTCTGCGTGGCCCAGAAAGTGTGGCATTGGTTAAGTGTACTTTTCATTTTGCACAAAAATGGCATCAGCCTTCAAATTTACCTCCCCTTAGGAACTTTATCGTAATTATTACATTGCAAATACAATTGAAACAACGTGGCATGAAATTGCAATCAGGTAACCGAAATTAGATACCACCTCATAAATATAATTCTTCAGGTGGTGCACGTGATATACCTTTTTTTAGCATGTCCATATGTCTTTCTTGTTTAGATAATTATACTTTCAGAATGCATTATCATCTAACGTGCAGCCTTTCGCTGAGGATTGTTATTTTTTGTGAAATAGCCAACGAAGTCGGGCGTTCAAACATCACAAGTACAATCTTAATGCAGTCAACGCATGGTGCAACGCATGGTAAAGGGGTCGGCAACTGGCCAAAACGTCTGAACAGACTTTTATGCATTTGGAAGTGACCTGAATTATAGTGATGGAACCGGTTAATTGAATCCTGGGGCTTAAAGTCCCAAAACCTGGCTGCGAGAGATGCCGCAGTGGCGATAGAGAAATACTTTAATAAATGAATAGGTCCGGCCGATTTGGTCGGGGTAAGGGTATGGCCACCCCAGCATAGATGACCGCCTGGAATCCGTGGACACGGGCGGCTTCCTCGGTTTGCCGGACGGCGCAGAGTTGATTGTCGAGGTTGTGGCTGAGCGGGGACGCCTCCCATAGCGCTCCGCGCTCAAAGACTGCCATGTCTACTCTGTTCCTAGTAAGGGAATCCTGTTGTGCGCTCCCTGTGGACGCCCACATCATGCGCAGTAGCGTCGCTGTGGCTCCGAACACTTTACACACGTCGAAAGAATAAATGCATAGGTAGCAGAGGCGAAGGATCACCGGGTTTGGATACGGTTGTGTCTGTGGTTGTCTCCAAGCAACCCACTATTTCTTGTTTAGTTTGGCGTGTAGTCTAGGTGCGTATTTCCATCTGTTCAATCTGTATATTGTTGTGTGATGTCTCTGCACGGTATGTGGTTTTGCCCATGGTATGAAGTCTAGTTTTACTTGCTTTAGTTGAAACGGTTATTTTCATGTTGGAATGTTCTGTCTGTCACAAACAACCGAAGCCACTTGATGTTGGATTAAACGGGCACAGCGCGGACACCGCGAATAACCTGCCGAAGGCAGCGGCACAGCAATTACATACTTCAGGCAAACTTCCGCTCAGTGAGGGGCACAAAATACTGAAAATCGCATCTCATGCACAAGTTCAATACTCTTCAGGGTGTAGGCATAAACGTTTCAAAGGGAGCCGTGGAGCCCGTTAGATATGGTGGGGGGTTAACGACCGCGACGGTGAAGGGTTAAGGTATTTCGACTGTGCAAGCTAAGCACTTCTCTTCCCAAAAGTCTTTTATCAAGTGCTCATCCCCGACGCGATTCGACGAAAACCACAGCGTTGAACCTATTAGTCACGCTAACACATATCACCCAAACTCCTCTACTTCCTCCTTTTTGAACTGATAGCTTGGGCGAGTTGGTGATACGAAATCGGCATGGTGCACAGCGCAGAAAAAACAAGGACTGGGACAAGACCAGACGCAACACAGGCACAGACGTCAACTGAGCTTCATTGGCGAAACCGTGGGAAATATATGCGGGAAAGTTTGCCAGCTCATGAACAAAAGAATCTGGTTCACATCATGTGCACAATCGCATATCAGTCAGATAATCGCTTTCCTTTTTGGTGAGGGCAATCCATGGTATGCTGATGGAGAGGTCACCTGGCCGCCGTATCTTATCCACTTCTATAATTTCGCGGGTGAGTTGCGCGCGATGTTTTGCTACAACAGTGGCGATTAACAGCGTATCTAGTGGTATTTATTCCTTGATCTTTGCATTGTTGGACAGATTGGTCAGAGACGCCGAGCGATAGCTGAGTCGTGCTCCTTTCGACGGCTGCAGATATCGCATTGTTCTGCCACGGTCATGCTTATCCACTGCTACAGTGACGGAGTGGTTCACGGAATGGGCTACGGTATTGGGTATTCGCGGCTTTTTTAGTGGGTGGAAATGGTCACGGCTGTCTGATAAAAAAAACGCACCTCGTGGGTTTCCAATCGAGCGGCCATGAAAAGGTGGTGAAAACGCAGCCCGCCCTTTCAGAGTGAAATTCCTCTCTGGAGAAGGTGGTCTCCTCTTTTTCACCCCCCCCCCCCCCACCTGCACAACTTACCCCTCTGTTCCCACTTCTAGCTATGCTCTTTATCTCCTCTCCCCCCTTTCCCCAAGACGCTTATCTGGGCCCCCATGCAGGAGACAAAAAGAAGCCTCTTCTTCCCTCCTTCCAATCCCCTTCCTCTCTTTCAAGACGCCGAGCCGTGCTTTGAAAACCACTATATATATGCCACTCAAGCCAACCTGGGCTGAATGTCCGCTCGGCCGCAGCGTAGAAGCTTTGTCGTATTCGTGAACGTCCAGTGTTCACACGTTGTCTACAGGATACACATCCCACCTTGGCCATCGGGTAAGTGATCGTTCTTCGTCAAATTTTCACGCAAGGGCTTCATTCTCACTAGTTTGATATTGTAACGGAAAGAATAGGAGATGATAGATGAGGAAGAGGACGACGAAGTGGAGTGCGCCATTGCACCATCTTCGTGGCTATCTACCTTGGCGATCCCTCATCCCCGCTGACCGTCACTTGTAAATAAACATCCTTCATCCGTAACAATATGTTTGATTAGAACTGCATTTCTGACGTGAAAAGATCGCTGTGTGGTTGCGAGGCACGCGAAGTTAGAGATTAGCTTTTTGAGCCCCGGGTTATTTAACGTGCGGCCGTAAATCAAAGTACTCCGTGGGTGTTCTTGCTTTCGGCGCGTTGCAGAACGACTGTCATGATCAGTAATGTTAACCAACAAGACGGCTGTGGCAGTCTAGGTGGTGGTCCTGCGGCGCGTGTCTTAGATGAGTCTTCAATGCCACTCTTATTTATTTATTTTTACATACTGCAACGTCAATGAGATCACTGCGGGAGTGAAATGAAAGGAACAACAATAAATGAACTGCAAGAAATTTTCCAAGTGGTGAGGAACGGATACTTCCGGGCAGCGTATTCGTGGCTTTGATTGTTGAAGGAAAAAAAAAATAAGGCCGCGCCTATAGTGCCGGCAGCCGGCAAAACAGACCAGCAGAATAGTTGCCGGCAGTTTATCCCTGCCGGCGCATTTCCTGTTATAGCTGCTTTAACCGTGTCCGTGGTTCGCCCGTGTCACTGGAGGGCCCGTTGACATACGTTGCCGCTTCGCGGTGCGCCTTCGGCGCTCTCACTATTTTGCTCGTGTCACTACTGCCAGAGCCAGGAGCGTCAGCGACGGGCGCTAGCGCGCCCGCCGCTGCGACCAACGCGATTCTGTTTTAAAATAACATTACGGCTCCTTCGGAGCAGTTGTGTTAGCGTTAACAGTTCTTACAAAAAAAAATGAAACACCGAAAGGAAAATTTCACGAAGGCCGCGATTCGAACCACAGTCCTCCGAATCACCAGCCAGCGCGGCACGCTAACCCACTATGCCACTCAACCGTGCCGTTCTTCAATGAAAAAAAAATATCGAGGGGCCGGTGAGGCAGTCATCACCATGCTGCCGACAAGTCACATGGTCACGGGCACCCAATAGGCGGGAACTGCCGGCAACTATTTTGCTGGTCTATTTTTCCGGCTGCCGGCAATATAGACACTGCCAAAAAATATACTTGAACATGTCGACGTGGCTGAGTAGTGCTGATATGATAACCTCGTAGGTTAAGGTCTGAAAAACGTCCAGGCGGGGGGAATTCATCAGAGTGTGAAGAAATTTCAAGCATTCAACATGGCGACGTTTTGCAAGTCTAGTGAAACCTAGCTGATGTAAATTTGACGGTGAAAAATCCTTGTCATATCTTTTCGAAACAAATCGCACAGCCATTTTTTACGTATTCAAACACATCCCATTATGGCCAATTCACGGACCTCGTTCCTTGGAGCACGTTTTCCTTAAAGGCGCCCTTGCACACATTTATTGTACCTGACGTTTATTTCCGGGTCGCATAGACAGATCGCTAGGCATGGTTTTCGCACAGGTCGAAGAACCGATATCGACTGACTTAATATTTTAATCACGCAGTGAAAACACCGCATAACATGCCGGCCACATCAACGCGCAGTGATGTTCGCCAGAACTTTTTGTGGCGGAAATGACGACATGCCGTGCACGGCTGTGATTCGACAAAACTGAAGTTTGAAGTAGTCGCGGCATTATGTAGGAAAACAGAGTAGCACTTGGCTTTGTTTCTCTTGCGTGGCTTGCCATGACGCTATTCGCAATGTCCGTAGACTGTCACGCCGCACCGCGGCGCACGACAGAAATGCCACGAGGAGGATAGGCAGACGACGCGCTGTACTCTCCGTCGCCGCCGCACCCTTGCGTACGTATTTGGGCGTGATGCCCAAAAAGCACAACAGTAACCGCATTTGCTGCATGCCCCAATGCACACATCGAGCTGTTCACAACGAAATAATCCGGCATTCCTTCCTGCAAGATCCGCTACGAAAGAAGGAATAGATAGTGAGGTTTCGCATCGGAAAGCGCGACGTCCGCCGATGAGTGTGCAGCGAACATTTCACTTCCGGCAATTTCTTCTGGAGCAATATGGGTAGGCGGAAATCGCTTTCGCCTTTTGGCTAAACCGCACAGTGGTCACGCTGTACGTCGGATTTATAGTGAGAAGGACGTTTCTGTAGATGGCATGCACGTGCTAGCATGGCAACGCGGCAGTTAAATGTCAGTCTGCGAACCACTGGAAGCCGCAAAGTTGCTTGTTTGCGTGGCATTCGCTTCTTTTTCCCCACATATTACACACAGTCGCACGCACCAACGAATGTTTATATTTCAATCAGTGCTTACATCGATGCACATAGGTGCCAAACGGGCATTTTTTATCGCGATCTGGGCGGATCCTGTTTAGGCTCTATCTGGAACAGGTGCTGGTACGCGATCACCGTTGATCGTGATCAAGCATGACACACTGATCTCAAGACGGTCGCCATCTGCGCATCATGATTCCGCTCTGAGCTCCCGATTTGGCCGACGCCAGCGCTAAACTCTGCCACGATTAGGCGAGAGCATGTAGCAGCGACCACCGTTGATTGCGATTAAGATATGTAACCCTGATCAATCCCAGTCGCTATCAAATGTGCCCGCGTGACGCCGATATTTACTCACTTGTGGACTCTGACTTGTGGAGACCACGTGAAAAGAGGCTGCCGTCAGCAGCTCTGCCTTCACAGAAGCTTCCAAAATGGTCGCTAATGAAATCAGCTTCGCAAAATCGAGCTAATTTGTGTCGGACATGGTGAAAAACCCGTTGAAGCTTCTTGACACGCGGCGAACGGCGTACACTCCGGGTACAGTGTATTAGAATATTGTACTCCGGGCATGCGAACAGTCTACGGACTATCCTCCTCCAGGCAGCCATTTTGGTTGGACTCTCGCGCCACCTATAGTTCGTGGACATTGGGAATAGAACAACAGAGCTGAGAATTGACTATTTGCAAAAATCTATAGACCTATTCCATGTTGGTAAACAGTGGTAGGCACCGGCGATATAACCAGGCCTTGTATCGACGTCGCTGCGCGGAGGCCCCGCCCACCGCTCGCCGCGACCCTGCACGGTCGCGCCGCCGCCGCCGGCGCAGCGTGTGCGAAAGCTGCCTCCGAGCACGAGGCGTCGGAGCGCCGGCGGCGTGTTTACAACAGTTTGCAAGGGGCAGTCGTAGGAGATGAAGTTGCAGTAGCTCTGTAGGAAGTATTCAATGAATGTAGAAAAGAATACATCGACGCTCAGCTATGACAAAATGTGAAAACTAATTAAAACCAGCAACGCGAAATCCTTGCGCACAAACAAACGTATCGGATTAGTTACTCAAGCGTATTGGTGATGCTATCATCTATGTAAATACCGCTGTAATAACACACACACACACACACACACAAAATCAGTGCCAAGGACGAGGCTCTCGAATAAACGCTAGCAAGGCGCGCGCAACCGCGGCTCGCGGCTTCAGTTGCGATCGTGAAGGCGTAAAGTCTTCAAACGACGTGGCGAATTTCAAGCGTGTAGTTTGTTCGAGCAGTCTGACAATCGGAAAAATATAAAGCGCGTCACAACCACTACAGCATTGCCCAATACACTTCCCTTATGCATATGCTATCGCAGCCGCAATATCGATTTGCAAAGGCATCGCTGTAATCGGCCTTTCGCTCACGACTACGTGAATTAAGCTCTTATATATTTATTTCACTTGAGTGAATGAAATTCGTATGACGTATCTATAACTTCCTCACCTCAATAATACACAGTGACCGCGATTAATTCTGGACATCGTGCAACGCTAATGTAATGCGCGCTTTGCGGTAAGCGTGATCGCTCTGTGTCCACATTTTGTTTATGCCAAAAAACTTGGTGTTGAGTACTGCACTTGACAAACTTACGACAAGGATATTTCTCTCAAATGAAACAAGCCACACGAACCGCTAAATAATTACATATAAGCTTAGCCATGACGAAAATGTTTGGCGCTAAGTTCGCTTTCTTGCAAGGAAGTTTCCCAACCAAAAACTCCCGTCCACATTGCTTTCCTCCTCTAAGTGCGACTGCACCTGCACATTCCAGCAAGGCTGCACCAGCACCACAAAGACAAGAAATTTTTTCGGCGAGTGAGCCGTGTCATTGTGAGTTATGGGATGTACAAAGAGAGGGGCAGAAGCGAAAGAAAGAGAGGGACGGGTGCTGAACAGATTGATTGGCGATGATTGTGCGGGTGTGAGCGCGGTTATATCAATCTGCAGACGAGAGTTTTCTGTTGGAAAATATTCTTGCTGGAACGCGAGCATATCGGTTTTTGCAAATGGCCAATTTACAGGATGGCATGGTCAGACTCCGCGTCGTTTGCTGCTCTACGACAGCAGCGCCTGAATGTACAGCCTGCCGGTCTGTAGAAACAAGGTTGGGTGTTTGATTGCTGTGGTTGTGGCCGTACAATGCTCCGAATACGACCCTGGCGTCTGCCACCTCTAGTTCATCTATGAGAGCAGATGTCCCACTTTCCTTTGTTTGGATGTTTGAGAGGAGCCCTCCAAACCTGCAGTAGACCAGGTGGGGGGAAGCCTGCGTGCGTCGTCTTGCGTTCTTTTGTGTTTCCCGCGGAGGCGTCTGGCGAGCGAGAGAGGGGGAGACAACAAAAGGACAGAAGAACCACTTGCCCTTCCTAGCCTTTGGGTCCCCTTAGAATAGAACTTTGCAACAAAGAAAGTCACACCTGCCAATACATTTTGCAGGGCGAGATGGTTCACTGTTTTTTAGCACGAAATATACGGCACAAAGGAAGACAGGACGAGCTCTCGCTGCGAGCTAGTTTTATTCCGGAAATCACGTTCAGTGCACCCCAGAAGCGCCTGTGCAGATATGAACACGTGATAGCCTTGGCAGAATTTCAGGGAAGGTTGTGCTCACTGCCCCGCAAACACAATCTGTGTCTTTCTCTTTTATCGGGTAGGCCTCCAAAAGCTCGTGTTCCACCGTATCTTCAACCTGAAGACTAAAGGAACACATTCGTACTCCGCACATTTCGCAGGAAGATGTGCGCGCCGATCATTTGTGAACGACAGTTCTATGCTCACGTGTCCGGTCGGTGGCGCACTGGCTCGTTAATCTGATATAGGACTTCCCGCAGCTCAGTGTCAACTCGTACACACCACCTCTGCACAGTCCCTATAGGGCTAGGTGTGATGCTTTACACAGGACGCTTTATTTCTTTTTCTTTCATTTATTACTATCTTTCTGTCTCATATGCGCGCACACAGCTTCGACAGCTTGCACAGATTCTAAAACAAGCGATGCATATTGCTCTCTTCGAATGAAAGGAATCGAACGGCAGCAAAGGTTTCCGAGAGCGTGGGTTTACGGGAGGTTGGGAACGTTCCTCCCCATGAATGGCTCACATTAAACAAAATTTGCCAACAAGGCTGACAAAGAGCAGCAGGAACAGTGTCTACTGGAGGGAGTCGACAGCCTTTTGAGTGTCTGTGGTAATATACGGGTTCGGAAGCGAAACTAAAACTGAGCGACGCCGGAGAAGAAGAACCGGCGCGAACTCGTGGGAAAAGAGCGCGTGCCAGCGTTCGAAGCAGCGCAGCGTTCGAGCTAGGCGGTTCTCGGCAGGACGTCCGGTCCGGGGAACCTGGCGACGTCCTGTCGGCGCTGTTCTGTTCCTGCGTTCCGGCTGCGTGACTGGCCCAGGGACCAGGCGAAGGGTCCAGTGTCCTGGCTACCGTTCCTGACAGCTGACCGAGCCACGAACGCGACCTGCGCTCCGGCTGGGTGACTGGCCCAGGCGAGGCACCGCTGTTCCGGCTGCCGTCCCAGACAGCTGATCCCGTTCGGCTGCCGTGTCGAGTGGCTTAACTCGTGCCCGGGCTACTGTGCATAGTAGCCGCTGTGCTACCGAGCTGCCGCGGTGGCTCATACCCCCGCTGCGGCCCGAAGCCGTGCTGTGACGTGGGCTGACGCCCGCTGACGTCAACGAGCCGGGCGTCACTGACCGTCGACTGACCGAAGTCCGCGCCGAGGTGTCGACAGTCTGCCCCGCACGCTTCACACGGCGAGACTTGATTTATCGAGACTTTGTTGCTTGTTTAGCATTTCATGTTTCTAAATAATTGTAGCCATATCACTGAGTTGTATATGTGCTTAGATTTCTTCTTGTAAATAGAGTTAGTATTTTGTTTGCGTGTGCACTCGTGGCTCGATTGTGTCCTTTGCTGAGCGGTCCTGGGCCCACACGATGCTAATACCCTATTTTCCATCACAGTGTCACATTAAAGAAGCCTGTCCAACGACGGAAGGCGTCCACAGCCTGACTAGTTAATTTTTTTTTTCAGAGAAAGGGCACGTGTCTGCTACAAGCCGACAAGGAAGGGAGATTTGTTGTGATGTCTTTAGATTGTTTCAGTGAGAAAGCAGCCATGGCGTTGATGCGTCCCTCAACTCTCTTCTCTCCTTTTCCTCTTTCATTCCCCTTCCCCAGTACAGGGCAGCCAACCGGAGATCTCCTCTGGTTAACCTCCGTCTTTGCTTTCGCTTTTGCCCTCTCCCTGCTCTCTCCTTTTCTGCGAAAACCAGCGTACCTAAGATAAAGACTGTAGCAGTGTAACCGGCCTCGAGCTGAACAAAATGACTAAGTACATTTCTGGTAGTAAAAGTATATATATATATATATACCTCCACCAAAATGTTACGGGGAAGAAAGACTCTGGTTAATATATATTTACGCGCTTTGTACAATGGGCAGAACGCAGGCATACAAGATGGAGCCCCGTCCGCGCGAACATCAGCGAACGTCGTCTTCCTCGGTGCTGTCCATCGCCTTCTATCGCGGCGCTTCGTCGCAATATCTTACTGCAAAGACCCGCAAAAATGGGATTACCTTTAAATCTATTGTCAGCGAATAGGAATCCTGACAGGTTCACCTTAGCCGGTACCTTATGAAACATTTAAGTAGTTTGACTATATCGATGACCGTTTTCCAACAAAAAATTCTTTCGATGTCATTTAATTTATACATAACAATGCTTCCGTAGGTTGTATTTATTTTTTCTTTTCTGTTGACGTGTAAGAGTTGTTTTGTTTCATCCCGCATAGCGAATTTTTTGTTGCCGTAAGGGAGTGCGTTGAAAGCTACGCGGCAGTGCCTTTGCGGAACAGAGCAGGAATTAGTGCTGATATCGTAGCCGTCTTTCTTTTTAAGCAGTGTTGCCAGACGAAGCAGCGTTTTCTGATGCTGCTAATTGGGCGCTATTTCTCTTACGATCTGTACCAAGGGTTCCCCACCAGGCGACGCCACGTAGAGGGTTCCGAGCTCAAATTAAAGATCGAAGTTCTACTCAGGGTACGCAAGGATATTTGATTCCATCACCACATTTCATAGTCTTTCCAAGTGCACAGAGGCCCGTTCACACGTTCTGGCAACAGTGCTCGTGTCATGTGTTTGTGGTTGCGTTAATTTTGGTGGCAGCTTCGTTAATTATATGCGCTGTTCATGTACCGCCAACGGGGCGACCTTCTTTTACCTTATGTATGCAGAACCTGGTTTTAAGACTTAAAACCCCACAAATCAATCAATATACCCTCTCCTTCCGTACTCGAGGAATGTTGGCCGTAACCCCTCCCAGTACGTCTGTCCATGTTTCTGTCTACATCAAGCGCTATACTCTTCTATATTTATATTAAAGTGGCCACCAGTACACCCCGCCTCCTTCCTTTGTGAGGCGCTGTCAGCCATAAGAGCTGCAATACGTTTGATAACAAGATATATATAATCTAAAGAATTATGCAGGGACAATTTTGTTGTTATTATGCATCGGCTCTTGTGGGTGTCCTTTTAATCACATCATAATTGATTAGACCACCTTGGATATTTTTTTTCACCTTTCCCAATTTGACTGCCCAACGCAATGTTGTGTGCGTTATTATAGCGACTTCCTGCAATGCGCACTTGCAGGTCTCCACCACGTGCTGACATGCCAAAGAGGAAACCAAAGAAGGACGCGTCCGCCTCGGCCAAGAAGGCCAAGCACGCGGCGCCAGCGCGTGTCGACGTGGAAGTCGTCAGTAGCCGCAACACAGACCTCACCGTGGACTACGAGGAACCATGCACCATGCGTCGCAACCAAACGT
Organism: Hyalomma asiaticum; assembly: GCA_013339685.2. Taxonomy (NCBI): domain Eukaryota; kingdom Metazoa; phylum Arthropoda; class Arachnida; order Ixodida; family Ixodidae; genus Hyalomma; species Hyalomma asiaticum. The sequence goes on along the minus strand of CM023488.1, from coordinate 15,609,975 downwards.
GTCACCTTTGCGATAACACTGGCGCCTGGAATGGTTTCTTCGCGAAAGTCGGCCTGGAGCTTCAGGAGAGCCATCTCGGTGAAATGTCACTTCGCGCAGTGCGAAAAAGTATGAAAAAGTCTTGCAGGCCCACGATACAAGACAAAGCGCAGGCGGCCACAACACTGCAGTGGCTTCTCACAGCACATAAATGCGTCAAGGCGGTGTCCATCAACGAGGATATCTTCAGAGGTCAGGAGGACGTCGTGTGTGGCGCTCTCAGCGGTAGCGTGGGTGTCCTGGCGGTGGAGCTGCAGCTATGCTCGTCGAGGCGACTGCTTACCGCTTCGCTAATCTCAGCACTCATTTCCATGAAGCATCTAAAGAGAGTAGACTTAGTCATCGACACGCAGAGGGCGTTTTTCGCCAACGTGGCTCCTCTGGTCAAGTCAAGCTCCCCCATGGATGTGTTTCGCGCCATCCTTCTCAATTCGCGACTTGATACAGGAGCAGACGGCCAGATTGAAATCCTTGCTAGACACAAAGCACTACTTCCCACGTCGATCACAACACGAATCTTTCCGGAATTCGGCTGCCGCTCGAGGGCAGACCCAGGATCTGCCACCTTCACTTGGAGCAGAAGTCAGTCACTGACGGCTCTTAGCGTGACTGCTTCGTGTGGCGGGCCTGAGCTGGATGTCCGAGCCATCTGCAACGCCGTGCCAGTAAGCCCGGTTCTCATTGAGCTCGAGTTGGGATTGCTGAAACTCAAGGCGGAGTACGCGGCTCCCATTGGGAAGATGCTGGGCTCTGCAAATGCCCTAAAGCATTTCGGCCTTACTTACGCCGATGTCGAAATGGCCTACAAGGAGTCTTTGCCCCACAAAGCCATTGACTCGCTGATAGCGCAGTACCACTGCTTAAGGATGCAAATCGTTTCACATGTTGGAAACTGCTCGCGTCACGCCTTGGATGGAAGCCTTGTTTCAAACAAAGCGCTCATTGAAAGAACTGCGCTTCTCATTCTCCGCGTTCTGCACCTTGGAGTGTCGAGCGCTTCTAAGTGCTTTGTCCAAGAACACCACGCTTAAGATGGTCACGGTCCCTGTCTTGGGCCAGATCCCTTCCGAGTTTTTTAAATCAATTAACATGACCGGTGCCATGGACCGAGTGTCAGCTGAACCAGTTTGCGATGTAGTGTATCCGAAGAAACCTCCCGCCTTGCGACAAAAGGTAGGGCGTCTCGTGAGGGTGCCTTTTGAAGACCTGGAACGCACATTGTCCGGTGCGTACGAGTGCCAGCTCGTCACTCACGTGCAAATGAGGGTCTATTCGTTTCTCTGCCTTAGTGGCGACACCGATCCAACCACCTCGCCGCTTGTCCAGCTGATCCACAAGGCACCCGCTTTGGCTACTGTTGCCATCACCGTGGATGATTACTGCTGCAGCGAATGCTGGAACAAAATCGCTCCCCCACTCTGCGACGCGATTCTCCATAACAAGGGCGTTCATGCATTCGAAGTAAACTTGCCGAAGAAAGCCGACATGCAGCTGCTTCCCTTGGCCGAGCTCTTGCAGTGCAACCCTAGTCTCTACAGATTTGCGCTGAAGCCGCCTGGTCCCAAGGCCTTCAGAGACTTTCTCCGTAAAGCGGCAAAGAAGAAGCTCTGGGACAACTGCAACCTCGCTATCGTAGACCTCAAGTACAGTGGACAAGATATGCAAAAAGAAAAGCTCCTATTACAAAACGTGGTCGACAGAAACTGCAAGCTGGCCATGCGCGCTGCAAGGTTTGTCGGAGGAGCACGCAGCATGGAAAATGCCGAAGCGCTGAAAAAAGTGTTCGGTTCTCAGTTCCTAGTTAAAAAGGTTTGCGATGCTCTTCAAGAGAACAGGCAGCAGGCACTTCGCAGGATTGCCACGTGCTTGGAAGAAGTTACAGATGGGAAGCCCACTTGACTGACCTATGCGAATTCCTGCGAACCCGTTGCTCCGCGAGTGTGGTGACGGAATTCAGCAGTTGGCAGATGTGATCGATGACATCCTGCATTCGGCAAAACCTCATAGTGCGCATCTCGGATTCTCCTTTGCACACTTGCACTGCTAGTCTTCGAGAGAATTTATAGCGTATCCGACGCATAATCTCCTGCCATACCTCCAAGCTTGCCGGCTACCTGTTTCATGACTGTTTGAGTGCTTATATAATTACCTCGTCAACACCTGCAAATTAAAGCCAATTTCAACCCGTGTTTCAAGTTAATTTTGATAGCAGTGGTGTAAGCGTTCCCATGGCCGACACTTTATGCTGCGGGTAGGATGTTTCTGAGAATTTACGCGTCTTTGCATTGACCCATCAGAAAAGGCTTCGACTAGCGCAAATGCACAAGAAGCTTCAGTTTGCCTCAACTTTTACACAAGGATGCGTACGCAGGACGGTTCGTGAAGACTCCAGTGAATAATTGAGCGAAATATTATTGCACTACACGTACCAAGTAATTCGCAATTCGGTTTCGAGTATACGGCTGGCAGTTGCGTTTTGCGCCTATCTTACTAAATATACAGCCCTTTTGACTAAACATGAGGCCCGTGTATTGAAACATTTGAGGCAAGACCTGAATATTCGCATGCGCTGGTTCTGCAGGACGCATCAGCTAACTTGCGCTATCCTTTAAAAAGATCGCCGTGTACACTACGGAGATGCAGCCAACTTAGTATTGTTCAAAAGGACAGAAAGTTGAGCGAGTTGGTAACATTCCATAATCAAAAGAAGAGGCGTGCAGGACAACGAACACAAGAAGAGAAGTGAACACCACGAACGCCGACTAGCAACTGATGCACAGCACAGAGGCGAAAAAGAAAGAAGACACACAGCTTATCTGCGCAGCTCGGAATGGTAGCGCCACCTGTCAATCGGTTACACGTGCCCGCCTACGTGATAGACAACTCCCAAGGCATTCTATCTCCTCCCTGCTTAAGCTAATCGACGGTTGACTCACGCATGCACTTCCACTAATACTGATATACCAGGCCTCAACCAATAAAAGCGTATCTTCGTTCTTATGCCTGTACAGGATCTCGGTATTATCTAACTCGGGCATGCAGCTACAGACCTGGCAGTGCAAGGATAGATTGGACGGCGTCCCACCTGATAGCGACCTCCTGTGTTCAATTAATCTTTGATTAATACAACGCGCAGTTTGCCCTACATAAAACCGTCCGCAGCTAAAAGGAATCTTATAAACTACACCCATGCGGCAGTCGGTGAAATTGTTCTTGGCTAGGTGCTTAACCGGACAGATATCGGTTCGCTTCTTACCTTCCTTCTGCTCAATTCTTCTATGCACTGCAGCACAAACCCTTCCTAACTTATTGGGAGCCGTAAACACAACATTAACCCCATATTTACTTCCCACTTTCTTAAGCCGGTGCGAAACTGCGTGGATGTATGGAATACTCACGACCTTTTTCTTGTTAATGTTACTCTCTGCTACCGCTTTTGTTCCGGTCGAAATCGACTTCTTAAGACGCTCAGCTACTGTGGCTATGGCTAGTCTAGGGTAACCTGCATCTAAGAGGCGCTCAACCTGCGCATTAAAGCTAATGGTCAAACGGTGCACGCACGACTTCGTTAGGGCTGACTTTAAACAGGACAAGGCTATTCCGTTTTTTACTACTTTCGAATGCTTGGAGTCAAAATTTAGCAACGGCTTAGATGCTCTAGGGGAATACTGCCAACACACGTGATTCCGCTGAAATGACAACGAGATATCTAAAAATTGTATTACGTTTTTCTCCGGTAGTTCTTTCGTAAACGTTAAACCATCTCCATTAAGTTTAAATTGATCGCTTACATAGGTGACGACGGATTCAAAATCATCCTTACTACAAAGTACCAAGTAATCGTCCGCATACCGAAATACCCTAATGATTCGGTCCCCTAAGGCCTCTTTTAAACGGCAGTCAAACTTACTCAAGTATAGATCACTTAGAATAGGGGCTACCTTTGAACCTATACAAATCCCTGATTTCTGCACATACACGCCTTCCCTGTATCCAACTAATGTTGACGTTAAGTACATGGAAAGAATTTCTAGGAAGGTACCTGTGGAAACTCCGCATCTATCTATGAAACCGGACTGTTGCCCTTGTTCTTGAATACATTCCTTCACGCAATTTAGTAAACCTTCATGCGGCAACGAGTAATACAAATCTTCCACATCCATGCTAAACGCTGTGCAGTCGCCAGGATTTTCGTCTGTTAACAACTGAACTAGAGCCTGAGAATTACGTACGTGGAAGGGGTCAGAAAAACTTAAGGAAGTTAAGCATTTCTGTAAATACCTAGCTACACAAACTTGCCATGTCCCTGACTCCGATACAATCGAGCGAAACGGAATTTCTGGCTTATGGGTTTTTGCCGAGAAAAATAATTCTAAGGTGAGCAATTTTGCCTTTTTAACACTGGAAGCAACCTTATCTAGATTATGTTTCAAAAGGAGATCGACAGCTCGTTGTTTTACTACAGAAGGTTTCAGTTTCACAGGTCTAAAATTCTTTTCAACAGCTGCTGAGGCTTTATCAGAAAAAGTGCTATTCGGCATTATTACAAAACAACCTTCCTTATCAGATAAAACGGGTCGAAGCTTATGTTCCACACAGTAATTTACAACCGGTCGGATAGGGTCAGAGGCCTTAACGAGATCGTTCGAATGCTTGATGCTGGCGAAGCAATCTGAAATACATCGAGACCGATCAACTTCCGGAATAACCTTAGTTATAGATCGAGGTAAGCTTAAAACGTCAACTTCTTTTAGGTTAGGATGAAAACAGTACTTAGGGCCTAATGCTAGAATTTTCTTGTGGTTATCGTCCAAAACGGCGTCTCCGAGAATCATTACCTTTTCCGACGGCGATTTATTAGAAAAAGAATTCCTCTTACTTTGCAGTAGATCCGGTAGCTTCGTCCTCCACAAAAAATCCGCGTGCTGCTCAGAAACTCTCAACCAATTGGCGCAAGTGCGGTTCCTTTGACGGTCTCCCCGGGTGGCGCAGCTGGCTTCTAAGCACTGACGATAAAATCTGACTTGCCGCCATGCTTCGGCTGAAATAATCGCGCAAATCCTGTTCGCATGTCCCATAGAAGGAAGAAGAAAACCGCACAACATCTGAATTTCCATCGGAATGATATTATTGCGTTTAAACCACGACATAGTTCTAGCGCGAAACATACATATAGCAATTAAAGAGGCTAAAGAAGCGGGATTGCGCAGATAAGTAGGAGAACACGGAAAAGGGCTCAGGGTACTAGAAATGAAGCTCAAAAGGACAGAAAGTTGAGCGAGTTGGTAACATTCCATAATCAAAAGAAGAGGCGTGCAGGACAACGAACACAAGAAGAGAAGTGAACACCACGAACGCCGACTAGCAACTGATGCACAGCACAGAGGCGAAAAAGAAAGAAGACACACAGCTTATCTGCGCAGCTCGGAATGGTAGCGCCACCTGTCAATCGGTTACACGTGCCCGTCTACGTGATAGACAACTCCCAAGGCATTCTATCTCCTCCCTGCTTAAGCTAATCGACGGTTGACTCACGCATGCACTTCCACTAATACTGATATACCAGGCCTCAACCAATAAAAGCGTATCTTCGTTCTTATGCCTGTACAGGATCTCGGTATTATCTAACTCGGGCATGCAGCTACAGACCTGGCAGTGCAAGGATAGATTGGACGGCGTCCCACCTGATAGCGACCTCCTGTGTTCAATTAATCTTTGATTAATACAACGCGCAGTTTGCCCTACATAAAACCGTCCGCAGCTAAAAGGAATCTTATAAACTACACCCATGCGGCAGTCGGTGAAATTGTTCTTGGCTAGGTGCTTAACCGGACAGATATCGGTTCGCTTCTTACCTTCCTTCTGCTCAATTCTTCTATGCACTGCAGCACAAACCCTTCCTAACTTATTGGGAGCCGTAAACACAACATTAACCCCATATTTACTTCCCACTTTCTTAAGCCGGTGCGAAACTGCGTGGATGTATGGAATACTCACGACCTTTTTCTTGTTAATGTTACTCTCTGCTACCGCTTTTGTTCCGGTCGAAATCGACTTCTTAAGACGCTCAGCTACTGTGGCTATGGCTAGTCTAGGGTAACCTGCATCTAAGAGGCGCTCAACCTGCGCATTAAAGCTAATGGTCAAACGGTGCACGCACGACTTCGTTAGGGCTGACTTTAAACAGGACAAGGCTATTCCGTTTTTTACTACTTTCGAATGCTTGGAGTCAAAATTTAGCAACGGCTTAGATGCTCTAGGGGAATACTGCCAACACACGTGATTCCGCTGAAATGACAACGAGATATCTAAAAATTGTATTACGTTTTTCTCCGGTAGTTCTTTCGTAAACGTTAAACCATCTCCATTAAGTTTAAATTGATCGCTTACATAGGTGACGACGGATTCAAAATCATCCTTACTACAAAGTACCAAGTAATCGTCCGCATACCGAAATACCCTAATGATTCGGTCCCCTAAGGCCTCTTTTAAACGGCAGTCAAACTTACTCAAGTATAGATCACTTAGAATAGGGGCTACCTTTGAACCTATACAAATCCCTGATTTCTGCACATACACGCCTTCCCTGTATCCAACTAATGTTGACGTTAAGTACATGGAAAGAATTTCTAGGAAGGTACCTGTGGAAACTCCGCATCTATCTATGAAACCGGACTGTTGCCCTTGTTCTTGAATACATTCCTTCACGCAATTTAGTAAACCTTCATGCGGCAACGAGTAATACAAATCTTCCACATCCATGCTAAACGCTGTGCAGTCGCCAGGATTTTCGTCTGTTAACAACTGAACTAGAGCCTGAGAATTACGTACGTGGAAGGGGTCAGAAAAACTTAAGGAAGTTAAGCATTTCTGTAAATACCTAGCTACACAAACTTGCCATGTCCCTGACTCCGATACAATCGAGCGAAACGGAATTTCTGGCTTATGGGTTTTTGCCGAGAAAAATAATTCTAAGGTGAGCAATTTTGCCTTTTTAACACTGGAAGCAACCTTATCTAGATTATGTTTCAAAAGGAGATCGACAGCTCGTTGTTTTACTACAGAAGGTTTCAGTTTCACAGGTCTAAAATTCTTTTCAACAGCTGCTGAGGCGACAGTATTGTTCACTGTCGTCTCGACCACCTCGGACAATTTTTTAAATAGCCTTTGGTAATTAGTTCACGATCACTAATCGGCCAACCTATAAGGGGCTCCTTTAAACACACTATCTTCAATTGTGAAGTTGCAAAGCATGTTACTTTGTATCCAAATTATGTATTCCCATGTTAATAAGTGTAATGGTATTAGCTATTTTTGGCTTCTGAAAAAGCGCGGGAGATTAGAAAAGCATCATGCGACTATGAGCTTGCGTACAGTGACATTACCTCACTCAAACGTGATAAAAACGATCCGTCGATGATGGACGCAGACAGCACAAGAAAAAATAAGGAGTGGTCACACCATTCACGCTTTCCGCGCTTTTTTTCTGTGCATCATCGATGGTTCATTCTTAGCCCGGTTGAGGGCACTAATAACGTTGCACTCAGGCACGAGTTACACGGGACCTTTTTCAATATTGCACTTTCTTAGAGGCCCGAAAAAATTTATACTCTTGAGATTATTATCATGACAGTACATATTTGTACCTAATCAACATGCTTTACAATTTCCCGATTGAATATATTAGGTTTAAAGCAAACATTCAAAGTTCGTCAATATATCTGCCTATACGGTGATCCTAAAGAGTGAGTTGGGGAAGACGACAGTGAATAATACTAGGTTGTCTGCATCCCCGTAAAGCGCTTGTGGATTTATTTAAATGGCGGCGCACTGTTAGCTGAAACACCCTGTGCAGTACTTCCGTTTGATTGAATGGCCCGAGTACTGTGCGATGTCAGTGCACGTTAAGGAACCTGTGGAGGTCGAGATTTCCGAGGCCTTCCACTACGGCGTCTCTCATAATCGTATCGGGGTTTTTGGGACGTAAAACACCACAAAGCAATCCATCAGTACTTGTGTTAGCCTGCTTATCTTAACAAGCATGCGCTTGGGGTCGAACCGTTTCATGGAATGGCTTGTAAACACTCATTTCTATTACCGTCTCTTGAGAATGAAGACACGTGAGCCTCTCGTCCACGGTTCTAATTCTTCCTATATGAAGCCGGGGAACACAAGAGCGGCACAACCACGTGTGGTCAAGGGAGGGCGCAAACACTTATGCACACAATGGCATCGATAGCATGAACTTGCAATTGCACAGTTCTGCTTTCGAATAAATACACAAACGTCAGTCAAAATTTTAAGAAGCGCGCGAGAAATCCCGAAACGTGCTTGGGAACGCGTGTGTGTGACTCAGCTGAAAAGAAGGTGGTGCTAATTTTCGCAGCCCGTTAGTAGAGTGACCTAGTACTACAGGTAGTGCTCGGAAAAGCCGCATTGTCAGTGTATCAAAGCTGAAGCTTTGAGAGGCGGAGAGGCGGAGAAGATTTACTGGAGGGCAGCGATGGAAAAAAAAACGGACTCTGAATAACTACCGAGAGGGCAAAAATGAAATAAAGAGGGAGGCATTTTATGATAATTCAAGAGGAAGCGCTTTATTGTTTGAAGCGAGATCGGGCTGCCTTCGAACGCGTAGTTATAAAGCGAAATTCAGTAAAGAAGAAGAAAAATGCACATGCTGTGGAGAAGATAGGGAACAAGAGCCAAACTTCAAGGAAAAAAGAAAAGAAAGAAAGATAGGGAAACGACGGAGCATGTTCTGATTGAATGCGGAAATATCCACCCAGGTGTACGTTTGTGCACCACCCTACAGGAAGCCTTGGGTTTTAGGGCGAACAACGGGAAGCTGAACATAGCCGCGATTGAAATAAGAGACGGTTAGAATACTGGTGGCAGAAAACTAGAGAGAATGGACAAAAATAATTATAGGGAAAAATATGGACTTTCTGCCATAAGGGGCAGGGAACTGGGATACGAGTTTCCGTTTTTTGCTATAGTACGATCGATTTGAGTGAAGTAAATTTAAAAGGCATGAGGAAAATTTAAAGAGAGAGAGAGAAAAATAAAGTTCTTAAGTCTTCTTACGAGCCTGGTGGCCCACATGTCACCGCCCCGTTACAAAGGGGACGCTCATAGCATCCATCCATCCAGCTAGAGAGGGGCTTTAGCTAGAAGAGGGTAAAACTGCTCGTGGCACTGCGATTCCTAGCCTGCAGGATGCGGTGGCAATACGTGGGTTCAGGGTTCACAGTCTTTATTTTCTTTATGGCATTCCCGGTTACATGTATTTTTCGAATGTTCGCTTCATTTGCTACACGTCGACACTAAAATAAAGGCGTAATTCGACGGAACAACCTAAGAATAATGAGAATTCGCACTGAATTGATGGATGGATGGATGCTATGAGCGTCCCCTTTGTAACGGGGCGGTGACATATGCGCCACCAGGCTCGTAAGAAGATTTAAGAACATTTCCTTTTTTTTTTCTCTCTTTCTTTAAATTTTCATTATGCATTCAATCGAATCGATCATACTATAGCAAAAACGGAAATTCATAGCCCAGTTCCCTACCCCTTATGGCAGAAAGTCCATATTTCTCCCTATAATTATTTTTGTCCGTTCTCTCTAGTTTTCTGCCACCAGTATTCTAAGCGTCTCTTACTTATATCAATCGCAGCTATGTTCAGCTTCCCGTTGTTAGTCCTAAAACCCAAGGCTTCATGTAGGGTGGTGCCCAAACGTACACCTGGGTGGATATTTCCGCATTCAATCAGAACATGCTCCGTCGTTTCCCTATCTTCCTCACAGCATGTGCATTTTTCTTCTTCTTTACTGAATTTCGCTTTATAAATACGCGTTCTAAGGCAGCCTGATCTCGCTTCAAACAATAAAGCGCTTCCTCTTGAATTATCATAAAATGCCTCCCTCTTTATTTCGTTTTTCCCCTCTCGGTAACATCAATGATGATGATTATTTTTATTATTTTTTTCGGCGTTTTGCAGAGGCATTAGCGCCACATTCTTCTAGGACAGAGCAGTTACGGAGTGGGAGGGGGGTTAGGTCAGCCTCAAGGGGGGGGGGGGGGGGGGAGGGTTACAACCCCCGAACCCCCCCCCCCCCCCCTCCGGCGGTGCGCCACTGGCGCAAGGCCAGATCACAGCGAAGAAGGCAGTTAGTAGTTTGCCGAAGCAGGTCCGTTGATAGCCATGTGATATTTTGGCGGGGACCTGTCTCGTGACATTGCGCTAAGTGATTTGGACGGAAACACGTCGCCTGACATTTTATTACGTGATTTTGGCGAGAACATCTCACGTCTCATTCTCTCATTCTCATTTGTGGGGTGTAACGTCCCAAAACCAGCTCTGATTATGAGAGACGCCGTAGTGGAGGTCTCCGGAAATTTCGACCACCTGGGGTTCTTTAACGTGCACTGACATCGCACAGTACACGGGCCTCAACATTTCGCCTCCATCGAAATGCAGCCGCCGCGGCCGGGATTCCATCCCGCGACCCTCGGATCAGCAGCCGAGTACCGTAGCCACTAGACCACCGTGGCGGGGCAGAACATCTCACGTGATCACCCAAAATACGTAACGCAGTGTCACGTGACACGTTCTCCTAAAATCACGTAAAGAAGTGTGATTGCACAACAAGACCGCACGGTCTTGTTGACAACAAAAAAATTCCCAGCATATCCACGGAGTGAATGATTATGGGTGGGCGAAGCTCCGGAGGTTCATCGTAGATCGTGCCGAGTTCCGGATTAATTTAGTTAACGCGCACGCTACGGATCCTTATGGTTCAACTACGCACGAGTGAAATCTCTCACCGGCACTTCATTCCAAGTCAAGATCCAGTGCCTATATATATATTTGGGTGGCCGGTGAACGGTTCTCCAGCGCGAGCAGTCGGTATTTTTCAATCAAGAAACTCGCTAGAAGACGCTGCCTGCGTCAACGTTGTCTCGCGCGGGTGAGGGCGCGTTCTCCTTCTTTGCGAGCTGGTAGAGCGTTCGTCCAAGAAAGAGCGTTTCCATAGTCAACGCGCGCCTTTCGCTCTCTCTCTCTCCGTCTCTCTCTCTCTCTCACAATACAGCAGACGGAAGAGTGAGAGAGGTAGCGCGTCGGGAGGCACGCGCCGAGCGCGAGCCTTCCGGCGGCGCGAGGTGGCTACATACATACATACATACATACTACTACTGCTACTACTACATACTACTACTACTACAGAGGAGGGAACGACCCACACCCTAAGGAGCTTCGCCTCTAAAAAGCGCCGTGTTTGATGTCTTCGGTTACCTTCGGAGCGCTTGCTGTTTCGCGTGTTATCATCCGAAGAGGCGATGGCGTGTGCAACATATGTAGGCAAAAATGTATGAAGCTTGGACATTCCCCGCTTCAAAAATCCTCGGGGGGCAATCAATTTCGCTTCTGAGTCATTTCCATGCACCTTCACAGTCGACCTAGTTGAAACTCGGGTGGTTTTCGCGCTGCAAGCCGTTCGCGCTCACCTCAATAAAAAAATATATGGCTTTCGATGCTCCCCTCTAATAATTGAATTAAAGCATATAAATATCTTCAATTATTTTTTTCATTTCAGCTGTCATCGCTTTATTTTTGCTACATGGAATGATTGAAGTGGGAACTGTTTACAGCTTGGCGAAGGAACAGTGTTGGCGGTTATGAGAACGGGGGAAGGGCTCTACTTTCCGCGTTTAATTTCTTTGTTACGTCTGTGAGAAGCCTATCCTTTCACAGAAGAAACGGCGGCATTGGTCAAGTCTTTTCTTTATATTCCACTATCGGCTTAACTGCATGCATACCACGCTCCCTGCCGTCTCTGAGGCTTCCCGTTCAGTCTATCCTGCACGGTACGGTGAAATTAACGAAAACTGTGTTGGCTGAGAATGCTTCGTCATAACAAGAAAAATAAAAAGGGAGAAAAAAAGAACGAGAAAAATTTCACAGCGACAGCACCCAGAAAAATATACGAAGACTGCAGGACTCTAAGCGTCGGTCCAGCGTTTGAATTTTCGTCGGTTTCTGTACTGGTCTTGCGTTCGAAGGTAGACTATTTACGCAAAGCCGCCGAGCCATATCAGGCTTAAAGACAAATGCGAATGATCAGCGCATCTGCGTGGCGTCTCCGATCGCTGAGATGCGCCTTGTTATCGATTGCAGTGATATGCCCTCCCTGCTTCCGGCGTCGTATAGGCGGTAGGACAGCCAGCGTGACAAGTGTGAAGCGCCTTCGAGGGCTGCCAAAAAGAAAAAAAAAATGACATCGTCCGTGCTTAACCTTTACTCTCGACAACTCAGCGCCGTGTGCATTCGCCTACAGCTCCCCGCGCTGATTGCAATCTTCGCTGAATGTTTGCTCGGTGCTCGGCGGCACGGCAAGGTAGAAGCGGCGTCGTATCCTTAGGCAGGGGACAACACACCGTTCAAGCGGATGCACCGTGCCTCTTGACTGTCTGGTGAGTGATGTTTTCCCGCCGGATGTTTCCTTACTGGCAGCCAAGTAACGACTTCATTCCTTTGCGGTGCAACTGGGATTATTGTTAAGTTGCATCGTTCTGAAGAAACACACTGAAGCACAGAGGCACGCCCCTGCGGAAGTACCACATCAATTTTCACGCCCTGGGGTTCGCTAAGGTGTCCCTAAATCTAAGTAGTGCGCGAGCGTCCTCAATGACTGCACGGGTTTTACGATAATGGGGCACACCGCAGTGGAGGGCGCCGGAAATTCTGACCGCCTGAGGTTATTTAACATGCACTGACAACGCGCGGCGCTCAGGCCCTAGCATGACGCTCGTGAGCTTCGCATCCATCAAAACTCTGCAACCGTGGCCAGCACTGGAAAGTGCCAATCATGTTAGTGTAACGGAACACCGTAACGCTAGCTGAGCGTCAGCGGCGAATGTTTTAAGGGGACCCTGAAAAGCGAATTACGCGCGTCACTTTTATTCAAACGTGAACATTTATTTGACAGAAATCTTTCTGGTTCGGGCAGGATAATGATAGTTGACGTAAGGGTGACACAAACCACCAACGTAAAAATTTCATAATTGGCTACCAAACGCTTTTTACACAGGACTGAGAATGGACACGGACTTAGTCCTGTGTAAAATGTTTTTGCGCTAAGTAACCAAGTATGCAGTACCAACAAGCCAAATTCCACACTCTTGTAAAAATTTCGACGTTTCGATGTCAGTCTTTTGGGGTTGGTGTAACCTTATCTCAACTATCGTCACATTTGTTGCACGCTTGCTGGGTATGGGGCTGGCTGGATGATGACCGTAGCAGCAGTGTTAAGTGGTGAAATCGAAGCATACTTTAATTCGTATCTGAAGTCAGCTTCCGCGCTTACTGCATCGTCGTGCAGTTGGCTGCAAAATTTTAGGGACCACGGAAGCGCATGCCGAACTGCCCCGCTGCACCTGCTGACGGCTGCGCGGCGAAGCTCGAGAGCGCGCATTGCGCATGCGCGTCTTTTATCGTCTGCCGGCATCCTCGTTCAGTCCATTGAAACTTGTGCTTAGCGGAATGCCGTACATATGGCGCACGATGTCACGCCTGCAATCGCCACGAAGTTTTGCGGACGACAACGTCGGCCAGCACTTGCTCCTTGTCATGACGAGGAAAACATGCTTTGGCATTCTTTCTCAGCCAAGCTAAGCCTGCTGCGATATTTTTTTTTTTCTGTTCGGGGAACATATTTGCAACTAGTCTGGCTCCAGTGTATCGTGCGCCCAGGCCCGTAGCTGGGAATTTTTTTCGGGGAGGGCACACTTGTTGACGGCCTTGATTATTTAAAAAGAACATCCATCTTTATTATTTAATTTTGTCTGTTGCAATATGTACATTAAGTGACTTTTTAAAGTGCAACGTTATAATAGGATTAAATTTTATGTTACTTGCACTACGCTATGTTGTTAACACTACCCCCAACCGAAATTCGGGAGGGGCCCAGGGGGCACCTCCCCTTCTCTGACTTCGGGCCTGTGTGCGCCTTATTTGAACACCCGAGCAGAGGGAGGGAGACATGAAAGAAAGCAACACAGTCCAGCTTCTTGTAGCGAACATAAAATTAAGAAATCGTAATTCTGTTGCAATGTAAATAACCGCTTTCAATTTTACTCATATTACTATCGACGGCAATTGTTTGTGCAACATGACCTTGAGCAATGCACGAATACCTTATATGCAACACTGCACAGGCACTGTAGCGAATATTGTTTTACGGCGTAAGCTGTTATGAGATCACAAAAACGGTCGCTGCAAATTTTAGAAAAAATAACCAGGACCGAGGAGTATTCCAACTAGTCCTCTGCCTGGATTCGAACCCACACACTCTGCATGGCAGTCGAGCGTTCTACCACTGAGCTACGCCTGTTTTTGTTTTTTTTTCATGCATGGTATTTATTAGTGCGCTAAGAAATTCGCAAATCGCATAAGGCGCTGTTGCCGTGACCCAGCGACAATAATCGCACAAGCAATCCAAATGACATTGTCAGCCTAAAATACACATTCACTGACGGGATGCACATAAATGTTTCAGGGAGAGTTCAAGATGTGTTGCACAGCATGGCTGGTAGGGATGAGCACTTCACCAAGATGGGGTACCATTCAGGCCTGACGTCAAGCTCGTCGTAGATGTCCATTAGATGCATGATCATTTGAACAAAATGAGTTGTCGATGCTGTGACTGGTTCTGCGTTGCGGTCTTACATGCGCGTCTTCCACAAGCTATGCATTCCCATAAGAAAGAACATATCAAATGGCACTTCATCCAGGGATGTTGGCAGAAGGTAACGTATAGTATGCGGATTAAAGGTGAAATCTTTCTTTAGAGTTCGCTGAAGGATAGAACAGAATAGCATCCTTGCAGTTAATAAAGTAGTGTTCTATTGTCTCCGGTACATCACAAAGACGGCAGTCAACTGAAGAAACAAAAATGCCTTTCTTGTGTAGCCATGCCTTCACAGGCAATGTTTCTGAATGAAGTTTATAAAAGAAGGTTTTTGAATTAGGAGAAACGTACATTTTCCGAACGCGCTTGAGGACATCATGGCCTGGAAGGTTGACATACAAAGAACGATAAAATGGAGGTGGAAAAAGCATAGATAATAATTCCTTATACAGCTTTTTGCGCGACACTGTGTACAAGTACTCAATCGAAAAACGGGTTTTAAGGAACTGGACCGCAAACTGCACTTCCTGCATAAATCCCCACAAACACGTCCGTACAGAGAAATTCGACGAAACAATTAAATCAGGTAAAGCGTTAACAAGTGTGACCTGCAAGAACGATTGAATTATCGGATGAGAACTGTCACGAAAAAAGAAAAAGCGCGAAACGATTTGCCATAAGTAGAGATGCACAAGTCCCAACCCGCCCTCTTTCACTGGTCTGAATATGTTGTCCCGTCGCATTGGTTCAAAAGTGGAAGACCATACAAAAGTAGCAAAAGTCCGATGAAAGCGTTGTATGTAAAACCGAGCGCAATGAATTAGTTGTAGCACATAGTAAAGCTTTGTTGCAAGAAATGTGTTGCAGGCTTCAGCTCTCCCAAAGATTGAAAGGCGATGTGGAACGTATGTCTGGGCCTGACGTTCAACCTTAGGGACGCGCTCTTTCCAGTAATGTGCGCTGAATCGATATGCATCAAGCGGCACTCCAAGGTACTTTGGCGGAATACGAGTCCAATTAATCCCTGCGAACTGACTCGGTGTACATCCCCACGTACCAAACCATAATCCTAGACTTTTCGAGGCGTTTCAACGAGCACCTGATACAACACCAAAAATTTTCAGTTGTAAATAGCACATTTTCAACACTTTGTTTGTCTTTGCAAAAGAATGCAAAGTCATCTGCATAAGCCAATACTTTAACTTCGTTACCTAGTATGCTGTAACCATGGGTACGATTTGCTCGCATTATGCTCAAGCATAATGGTTCGAGGTAAAGTCCAAACAGGAGTGGAGACATTGGGCAGCCTTGCTTTACAGACGAGCGAATAGAAACAGGTTTTGAGAGATGACCATTGATAGTTAGGCGAGTCGAACAGTCACTATAACAAAGTCGAACACCCTTGAGCAAGACAGAGCCAGTATTGCTATGCTACAGAAGAGAAAACAGGAACGAATGACTGACGCGATCAAAGGCTTTTGCGAGATCTACCTGAAGCATTGCAAGCTGCTCTTGAGAACTGTAGCAGTACTGGAGGATTGTACGAGCGATGTGAATATTGGTCTCTATGGAGCGACCTCGAATTCCACACGTCTGATGAGAACCAATCAGGATCGACATCACAAACTGTAATCTATTTGATAACACTTTTGCAAAAATTTTGTAGTCAACGTTTAAGAGTGCTATTGGTCTGTAGCCCTCAACTGAACGAAGTTTTTCTCTTTCAGTACTTTTCGGAATTAGAACTGTGTGGCTTTTGGAAAAAGACCGCGGGAGCATCTCCATGTCATAACTCATCTTAAAGATGTCCAGCAATAGGGGACACAGGATTGTTTTGAAAGCTTTGTAAAATTCCGCCGCAATTCCATCAGGACCAGGTGTTTTCGACGAGGGCAGTTGATCGATGGCCTGCTCAATTTCCTGCAATGTTATCGGGCTACTGATGGCTGTACAATCTTCGTCTTGCAAAGGGCTTAAAAGCGAAATAAAACTTCTCTTGAGCTCGACATCTGCGCTATCAGGGAGCACATTAAACAAACCTTCATAGTAGTTTTCAAACTGCGTAATAATTCTTGCTGTATCTGTTACAAGAGCACCATTGGAGTACATTTCCTGAATCACCTTAGACACTGAGTGTCGTCGCTCATTGATTAAAGCATGACGTGTCGGCTGCTCAGAGTTCAAAGTCATTCTGTTCCGTGATCGAATACGTGCGCCTCTGTAGCGAACAGCGTCATACTTTTGAAGCTGACATTTAATATCTGAAATGTCACTGACACACGTGCCTGGCATTTCGCATTCTATCTCATAAAGGTTACAAAGGTTTTTAAAGAGTGTCTTTTCCTCATTTTTCCGGTAGTATGATTTAACAGATCCGATCTCTATGGCTATTGTGCGAACCTCTTGCTTAAAAAGCTCCCAAGCAGCGAATATATGCAGACCCTTAGAAAAACAATTCGACACTGTCGTTCTGACACGATTAGTGAATTCCTGATCGTGTAGAAGCTCTGTGTTTAGCTTCCAAAGTTCCCACAGCGGTCGAAAGTGAGTTTGACGGTTCGTGCCAATTTTCAAAAGAACTATACAGTGATCTGAGAACGAAACTGGCTCAGTGCTGCAATAAAGTCCACGGGAGAGGAGTGAAGAAGACACGTATATTCGATCAAGTCGAGCAGAAGGGCTTCCTTGGAGTCGAGTATACGAAACTGCCTGACCCGATACGCCAGTAACAACAAGGCCTGCATTATCTATAATACCAGATAATACTTCGCCACTCCTGTCTCGTTGACTTTTAGATGTGCAGCGGTCATTAGGCTCACATACGCAGTTGAAGTCTCCCATTAGTACAGTACACCGATCACAGTCAGTTAGGTTGGACAATGTTTCAAAAAACTGTATGCGCTTTGAAACCTCGTTAAATGAATACAGGTTAATAATTCCCCATGGCACTCCATGCAGTACACAATCGCAACATACATATCTGCCCTCACCGTCAACCTGATAACTAATTGCTGAACAGGGTAAGGTCTTTCTTATAAACAACCAGCAGCCTGCAGATAGACCCTTTGCATGCGAAACGAAAACGTTATAGATAGACAGTAAAGGCCGTAGGGCCCTCTCGGTCTCTTCGTCACCATCAATCTTCGTTTCCTGCTGAGCGACAAAATCTATACGCTTTCTTGTAAGAAGCCTGCGAAGCTGCGCTTGTTTCTGCAAAGACCTAAGGCCACGTATATTCAAGGTAGCAAATGTAAGTTGCTCGGAGTGCGCCATGGTGACTACCTTCCCTTGTGCTTAGTGTTTCTCGTGGTCCGCCCTGGGGGATGATGGCGAGGCTTCCCTTGAACCTACACCAGGCCTCCTAGATCGTGATCGCCGGCGATTTCCTTTGTGCTTGGACACTCGGCGACGACGCGGCTTCCTAGTCACACTCGCTGCGTCACTGTCCTTGCTTGAATCGGAGCTGTACGTCGCCCGCCTCTTAGGAATTGTAGCCGCTTCAGTACAATGCGTGTCATCTTCTGACGTCGTACAGGGATGTAGAGGCTGCTGCGAAACTGAGGCGCAAGGCTTCGAAGTATCCTCAGCGGCGCTCTTCTCACGGACGCTCCCCGTTGTCGCAGGCTTCTCACAACACTTTTGGTCCAGGTTCTTGCACGGATCGTTTGGACCTTGGCTTCCTGTCGCACCGTTGGTTAATGGCCTCGCGCCTTCAGGGGGCATCTTGTTGATTTCATCTTCGACTGTGGCCGACGGAGTGCCTCCCGTCGCGTCCAGAACTTCCGTTGCATCCATGATATGCTCTTGAAGGCTCTCATCCGGTTGCGGGTCGCGTTGTCGCAGCTTATTGGCGTAGGTGACAACACAGTCTTCAGCTGAATGACCAAAACGTCGACAGTCATCACAGCGAGGAGTCACGCCGGATGTGCCCGACCTTATTGCTGCGCAAACACAGTGGTGGACGGCCAGGAATCAGTACAAGGCTCTGTATTCCACAGATAGAAAGGACGTGAGGAATATCGCCCACTCGGACACTACATCACGATTGAGCGTCCGCATTTGCTCCATTTCCGCCACTTTCCAGCTTTCTGCTGATATGAGCTTCACCTTTCCAAAAGCCTGCAGCGCTTCCCTAATAGCGTCTTCTAAGCGTTCAGGAAGCCATAGGAGTTTCATCTTGACTTCTGTGGGCTCCGGATCAATCGCAAGGCATCGTCGATTTTTAACGAGAAATTCACCGCGTGTGACAAGCTTTGTTTTCGTCGACGTCGACTTCCACGAGACCATCCATACATGGGACATTTGAAACTGCCCTATCGAACTTATTTCCTTTAAATCGATGACATCCCGAAGAGCATCTCTAAAGTCTTGAACCCGGTAAGGTCGACCAGCTAAGTCCGCGTGCAGAAAAATAGAGTCCACAACCAGCTTACCGGTGGGAAGTCTAGGAAGCACAATACGGTAGTCATTGCTGCTGGACGAAGCCGAAGCAGCACCTCGGCCCAGGGCCGATGAATCCTTTGTGGCGGAGAACATGAAAAACGCGAGCTACGCCTGTGGTTGAAAAATCATCGATAAAACCTAAACAGGTATAACGGCTGCCGAGGAATCGCATTAACAAACGTAATGTTACTTGGAAAAATAGTAATACGCCACTACACGACGCGGAAAATGGATTGCATAACGAGGTCGAGGAATCATTTGAAAGAACACAGGGCTGCATGCTTTGTAGCTCTGAACCCATTACGGAGGCACTGGTAATTATGGTACTTCCAGTAGCGCACCCAGGATCTCCGCCAGGGGGGGTTCAGTTTTTCACGAAGGGCCGGGCATGCGATTACACAGTTGTTGCGTGTGCAAAAAAAAAGTAAATAAAATGCCAAATAATAGTAACATAAATGATGATGATTATTTTATTATTTTTTCGGCGTTTTGAAGAGACATTAGCGCCACATTCTTCTGGGACATAGTAGCAGTTACAGACTGGGAGGGGGGTTAGGTCGGCCTCAGGGGGGGGTTACAACCCCCGAACCCCACCTCCCCCCCCGTCGGTGCGCCACTGTGTATTTCCCTACTTGGCAAAATGATAAGTTATGGCGCAGGGGGATACCTACCACTTCTACTTGCACTATAGTTTCCTCAAGCGTTTAAAGTGGCCTCTAAGAAGGTAGCTCCTCCAGCTTACGCTGTCACTGTCCTGTGGTTCAGCGCAGGCCTGGCTCTTTTTTATCACACTTGCTATGTTCTGCGCAGTAAGTCGGGTTTTGCCGAGACACCGCGCGCTTACTAGGTGGTCAATAAGAGCCACTCCGACGTCATGGCCACTACAGATGTGGGTACCGCATGGTCTTCAAAGATTTCACGCTGAATAAGTCGCCTGTCATTTTGAAATAGGCAACATAGCATCCTCGAACAGGCCGTCCTGAAGATATGGAAGTAATTATGGCTACATAATGAACAAGCTGACATCGAGTATTTTTCATCGTTAAAGAGTAAGCGGACCGATTTTTGTTCTGCTCATACCGGCCCACACACACGCAGCAGCCCACCGTTGGCCGCTGGCAAAGATACTTGTCGTGATAGATGTTAGTAATTCCCGAAGGAACAACGGTAAGAAGATGAATAACAGCTTTGCTGTTCTTGTCTGCAGCGGCTCTATATTCATTGATTTTTTGCATGCGCGTGCGCGCGTTATATTTGGATGGTGTATACTGAATCGGTCGTCTCCTGAATTAGAGCGACAAAAGAGAAAAAGATACAGGTAGTGCTTGTCTCGTAAATCGGCTGGAAGAAAAACTACTCAAAGCATGCTTCGCGTGGATCTGAACATTCATGAGCGAGGCGCAGGAAACGGCGTCACCACTGAAGTAATAAATTTTGTGTTTTCTTCGCGTTATCTTCGCTGGACGCTTGGACAGTGGTATAGAAATCGTACCTCGCGCTGAGCCTTGATGTTAAAAAAAAAACAGTTCTTTTGCGAATAACAAGAAAACACCACGTAGATGAGTTTCCTTATACCATAAACGATGACCCGGGAACAGTGGTTTCGCAGCTCAAGTACCTTGGAATAACAATAACGTCTGGCCTTAGGCGGGAATGCCATGTCAATAATATTACTTCAACGGCACTTA
The DNA here is from genome assembly GCA_013339685.2 of Hyalomma asiaticum. Classification (NCBI taxonomy): domain Eukaryota; kingdom Metazoa; phylum Arthropoda; class Arachnida; order Ixodida; family Ixodidae; genus Hyalomma; species Hyalomma asiaticum. The sequence goes on along the minus strand of CM023488.1, from coordinate 15,589,115 downwards.
AGCGGCTCATTTTATCTTAAGCGACGCCTTCAAGCACTCCGTGAGACTAAATTACTAGCTTATACTACATCCATTAGATCAGTATTAGAATATGCTACTCCGGCTTGGTTTCCATCGACTAATAAATTACCATTATAGACGGAGAGCAAAGGAAAGCAATTAGAATCATCTTCAATAACTGTCAACTCACAGAATTTCAAAGTGCTTTAATCAAATCGGCCGGATTACACACAATTGAAAACCGCGCTACGCTTGCCCGATTGAAATTGCTTAATCAATTAATCCATAAGAAGCTAAATGAGTTCTAAGTACATCTCTATTGCAGGCACAAGAATAACTAAAGTATTCATACACCCTAAGTGAATATCGCTTTTATACTAATTGTTTTAAATACCATTTCTTCCCTCTAACCATGAGGCAGTGGGATTACTTACCTTAAATTATTACCAATACCTACTCAGTAACCACCTTTCAATCACTGCTTCAAAATTACTCACATGATACACAAACATAAAAATACAAATATTTTGCGCCATTCCTTATTGATGTACCTTACCCTTAGTACTTCCACCGCTACCCACATGCCACTAACTACATTTGCAATGCATGCTTCTTTTGTACTTTTTGCAATGTATACGCCTTTATTTCTTTACCTTTATATACTTATAAGTTGTGTCCTTCCTGCAATAATCTCTAATGAAATTGGCAGTATATACTAAATAAAATAAAAATTAACTACGAGAGAGAGTGAATGGGTGGAAAGGAGCGTAGAATACTAGCAGAGGCGGCTTAACTATATATAACGCACCCAATAATAAACACCTGTGTCCTTTGGCATTCGTCATATTGCGCGAAAGCACTGATCGATACATATGGCTGCAATGTCCTTTGCTTGAGTGTGATAGTTAATGCATTTCTTTTTTTTCTAAAGCAATCCTGCAGTGTAACTTTGTCCCTGCTTTCGCAATCATAGCGAAAATCATTTTCCAAGAATAACAGCGGAACAAGCCGAGGACACAGAAAGAACGTGACACGTGTTTTCGTCTGTGTCCTCGTCTTGTTCCGCTGTTATTTTAAAGCGAAGCTTTGTACTACCTCTACCAGCCAAGGGTTCTGTCGTGTCCGTCGTTGTAAGCAAAAAACGATCCCGACGAACCGCTAACAATTGCAGGTATAGCAGTATAGCTTACTTGAATTCAGGCATTCAGCGTACAACTAAGCACTCGTTTTCGCAAGAAAAACCACAAAAACAAGCTTCAAAGTGATGAGCCAACATGATGGATGATAAGGGCCGCGGGCAAACAACGGAAACAGGCTCGGCGCGGTCCGTAAGATTAGATTGCAGCTGTTGCACAGCTTATGCAGCTGCTTGAAAGAGGGTTGACGTCATTCGGAACCCTTCCAGCCTAGTAACTGCTTCGGTTCATTTCTAGACTACCCCACTATGGGTAGACCACGGAAAGTAAAGACGGCAGAAGAAGAGCGTGAATATAAGGCTCGGCGGAAAGAACAAAATCGTCTCGCTCAACAGAGTCGTAGGCAAAACCCAGCAGCTCTCGCCTTGATTTAACCTTGGCAAAGAATGTAACTACAGTGAAGACTGAAAATTTGAGTGTATATCACACCGATCATAAAGCAGTAGTGAACATTGTTGTGAAGTAAATAATAATAAAGGCCGTAGTTAAAGTTACGTTGTAGTGTGTGAAATATCAAGTGCGCCGCAGTCACCGTGAGGGTGGCGCAAAAAGCTTCGCTTTCCAACCACCTTCGCAGGGTGGACTGGCGGGCAATTTTTTAGTAAATGAATTGCCACCAACTTGCCCAAGTATCTATTCTAGTACCTAGCGCTGTATGTGGCGGTGCGTGTGCCGACGACCCTATCACGTGCGAGTATCGAAACCGGTCAAAGAGTGGGCACATATCTGTTGCTCTTGTCGTGTAGATCTATGTACGACGTTTTTATATCACGACAAGTTCCATTAGTGATCTCCAATGTTGCGCGTAGTGAACATTTTAGCTGTCACACTTTTTTTTACGTCCTAACGGAATGCTATACAGCAATGACTGCGCACTCTGTCAAGACGCGCTGGGACAAGCCCTTATTTTTGTCTCGGACTTTAGGACCTGTTCTTGGGTCCACCAGGCGATTTTGGGCATCCTCCTATCGCGTTTCTCACAGCTGCCTGCCAAAACATCTGATCATTCACCCCCTTTTTTTTCTTTATCCTAAGAAATTTCCTGCTGTTTGTATTCCGTTGTTCACCCTACTCTCCGCCTATACCTCCGGCCACTTAATTTATTGGTCGTTCCACCACCGGCTGCGTATTTCTTCTCGATCTTTCTTTCTTTCTTTCTTTCTTTCTTTCTTTCTTTCTTTCTTTCTTCTTTCTTTCTTTCTTTCTTTCTTTGCAAGTTTCAACGTCGCATGCAATCGTAAATTTTGCGTCATATCGCCGGTGTGGGGTGCCTCGCGGCAAAACAGCCGCCATTTGCGAGTTCTTTCGAAAATCATACTGAATGTGCGAAGACCTTGATGTTTTCTTTTCGTTTTTTTTTTTTTTGACTCTAGGAGTCCCGCCTTTACATTCGCTTTCGTTATGTTTCCCTTCGGTCTCATTGCTTCGTGTTCTTATTTTTCTTTCGGGCTTTCCACATTCCTCTCTGCGACAGCGCAATGTTGTGTGCGTTATAGCATTCTGAAATGCACATTTGCAGGCCCTGTCCCCCCCCGTCCAGGTATGCCCAAGAGGAAACTAGAGAAGGATGCGTCCACTACGACTGAAACAGCCAAACGTGAGCGGCCATGGCTACTCGACCTGAAGGATGTCAGAAGCCGCTACACAGGCCTCTGTGTGGACTACACGAAACCGTGCACTCAGGGTCCTAAGAGAATGTGTCACATCTGCAATGACACTGCCGCCTGGAACGGTTTCTTCGTAAGCGTCGGTCTGGAGCTCCAAGAGAGCAACTTCGGAGACTTGTCTCTCATCGCGGTGCGGAAGGAAATAAACAGAATTTGCTATGCCACAAGGAAACAAAAGGCGCAGGCGGCCACGCTCTTTCATTGGCTGTTGACGAAACATCGATGCGTCAAAGCGGTGTCCATCAACAAGGCCATCTTCAAATGTCACGAGGCCATCGTGTGCAGTGCTCTAAGCTCTAGCGTGGGCGTCAAGACGGTGGAGCTGCTGCTGTTCCCGTCGAGGGCACTGCTCAACAATGACCTCCTCACATCGCTCATATTCATGAAGAACTTGAAGGAAGTGAACCTTGTCATTATTGCAGACGAAGCGTTCTTCGCCACTCTTTCTTCAGCGGCCAAGGTATGGTGTTCCTCCCTGAACGTGCTTCGCTCCGTGGACGTGAGCATGCCATTTCTTGGAGAACTTGGCGTCCTCCTCGAAAACGAGGGACTCTGCTTCACGTCGATTACAGCACGTGTAGTTCCAAGATTGTTGGCCCGCTCGCGGAAAGATTTCGGATCTGTCGCCTTCACCTGGAGGGCAAGTCAGTCACTCACCACTCTCAAAGTGACTGCTACAAAGCGTGGGCCACGGCTGGACGTCCGAGCCATCTGCGAGGCCTTGTCGGCGCACCCGCTTCTGACCCAGCTCGACCTGGAGCCGTCGACACTGAAGAAGGAGCACGCAGCACCCATTAGGAGGATGCTGGGCCGTGCCAACACACTACAGAGCTTCGGCCTTACATACACAGAGGCTGAGAAGTACTACCGTGAGCCTTTCACTAAACTTGATCAGGACTCGTCGGTACCGCATTACGACTGCTTGAGGTGTCACAAAATTCACGTAACCGAAACACGTCGCATCAAGCCTTGGATAGAAGCCCTGCTGCAGGCCAGCCGTTCCGTGAGCGAGCTACGCTTCCCTCTGTTCGCCTTCTGCACGTTGGAGTGTCGAGCATTTCTGGGCGCTTTGGCGAAGAACTCCACGCTGAAAAAGGTCACTATCCCCATTTTGGGCCAGATTCCTTCCGAATATTGTAAGTTCCTCAACATGACTGGAGTGGCGCACAGAATTAGCACCGACGTAGCCTGTACTACTGCATATCCAGAGGTAATGGAAGAGTGGCGTCCCAGACCAGGCCAGCTTCCAAAGGTGAGTTTCAGGGATCTCAAGCGTGCGCTGTTTGATGCGTCCACGCGCCAGCTCATCACTCACGTGCAACTAAGAGTCTACTCTTTTCTCTGCCTTACCAAAGCTACTGATGCAGCCGCCATACCACTCGTCCGATTGATCAGAAAGGCGCCTTTTCTGTCGTCTGTGGCTATCCTTGTAGACAGTTACTGTTGCAGTGACTGCTGGAATTCAGGCGCTCCCGCGCTCTGCAATGCTGTGCTTCGTAATACGGGCATCGGAAGCCTGGAGATAAGCTTGCCGAACAAAAAAGAAATGGACCTACTTCCCCTGGCTGATATGCTGCAACGCAGCCCTGGATTGTACAGATTTAAGCTCAAGCCACCTAGCTACTGGGTCCTTGTCCCGTTTCTCTGCGAATTCTCAAAGCCGAAGATCTGGGAGAACTACAACCTAACTTTCGTGGATCTGACGGGCTGTCAGCAAGGTCAGCTAAAAGAGAAGCTCATAATACAGAACGTGGTCGACAGAAACTTCAACCTGGCCGTGCGCGCTGCAAGGTTTGTTGTCGGAATGCGCTACAAGGACGATGCGGAAGCACTGGAAGTGGTGTCCAGTTCTCCCTTCCTTCTGAAAAAGGTTTGCGACTCTCTTCGCGTGAACAAGAACCAGGCGTTGAACAGAGTACGCGCTTGCTTGAAAGACATTGCTGACATGAACGGATTTATGAGGCTGACCGGAGTGGTTCATCGAAAACTTGTGTGCAACGAGTCAGTTGACGGAAGTACGCAGCTGTCAGATCTTAACGAATACTGTCTACGTCACATTCGACAGTACCTCAAACTGAGTGACGTCGAGGATTCTCCTTCGTGAATATAACACAGCCGGGACAGACACCGCTGTGCATCAGTCGCATAATTTATTGCATTACATCCAGATTTCAACATCATTGATTCCGTAACTGTAGAAACTGTTCTGCGAATTTCATCTTCAGCATCTGCACATTAAAGAGAGTTTCACCCGGTCCTTTTATATGTTTTCTAAGAGCAGAAAGACAGTGATCCGGCGTTAGACGCTTCGCCGCTGCCTGTATCCTTTGGGAAACGTTTATGCCTCTGGAGGCCAAGAGGCAGAGGTGGCTTCTATTTACGTCGCGCTTCACTTAAGAACTGGGACTAAGGAAGGTGGATTACCTTGCTGCAGCTCGCGTGTTTGCATGCCTAATTAGGTGAATAGGATAAGTGAATTGTGTGTGACCATTTTGGTGCTAAGGTCTTCAAATCGAGAAACTTGATGACAAGATTTTGTGGTGATTGCCCTGGAATTTCATAGATAGATAGATAGATAGATAGATAGATAGATAGATAGATAGATAGATAGATAGATAGATAGATAGATAGATAGATAGATAGATAGATAGATAGATAGATAGATAGATAGATAGATAGATAGATAGGGACGGACGGACGGACGGGAAAAGCAAGCAGAGAGGCCGACCCGATGTTAGTCTACCGTTTGCTACCCTCCTATGGGGTTGGACCATATAAACGTGTGGGTGGTACAGATTGCTTTGTATAGCGACCTTATGTGCCGCGGTTCTCAAACATGTGGCCGGCGTATCTTTTGCAAGCGACCCGGCCCGCATGTCACTGTTTTTGCCCCTTAGGAATCTGCGTCCGGATTATTGTCATTCTGGAAATTGGTACTGATGTGTTTCTCGGAGTCCTGACGCCAAGTCCCCTTCAGAAATGACATACAAGATAAGGGAAGTCGATTCTTTCAAATTCCAAGATTTTATGACATCTTGTTCATACCACAGCTGCCCCCCCCCCCTCGCCCTTATTTTAAGAGAATCTTTTTCATTATCCCAAGCACTTGTGGGACTAAATTCAGTGGCTGTGGTCCGCAGGCTGAGGCGAGTTTGAGACCCGTGCTGTACGCTTTTAAACTGGCGAATGAACAAAGCGAGACAATTTTTACTGACATTGTGTTGCTCACTAATCGAAACCCTTCCGTTTATTTGCTGGTATCATATTTTCCCTGTCATTCTATTCTATAACGTCCTTCGACTCATCGGTGTGATGATAAATATGCATCTCTCGTACTCCCTCTATCCTTTGTTCAGCGTCGTGAACGGTTACCGCCGCATTCATTGTGAACAGTCGTCAGAGTTGAAAGGGGGCACCTAAGCCAAAGTACTTTTCACTTAAAACGTAAAAAAAAGCCCGCATATCTGCTTGCTTGGCTTTAAATGACCACGAAAGACGATAGCCTTTTGCCGCCTCTAATACGGAACACCCTGTCTTCTCCCATCCCTCTCACTTTTACCATGATGGATGCATTGGAGGTGTTTTGCTGAATTCAGCTCGAAATTTACGCCGGATGGATGGATGGATGGATGGATGCTATGAGCTTCCCCTTTGTAACGGGGCGGTGACATGTGCGCCACCAGGCTCGTAAGAAGATTTAAGAACTTTTTTTTCTCTTTTAATTTTCCTCATGCCTTTTAAATTTACTTCAATCAAATCGATCATGCCATATCAAAAACGGAATTTCAAATCCCAGTTCCCTGCCCCTTATGGCAGAAATTCCATATTTTTCCCTATAATTATTTTTGTCCGTTCTCTCTAGTTTTCTGCCACCAGTATTCTAACCGTCTCTTACTTATTTCAATCGCGGCTATGTTCAGCTTCCCGTTGTTCGCCCTAAAACCCAAGGCTTCATGTAGGGTGGTGCCCAAACGTACACCTGGGTGGATATTTCCGCATTCAATCAGAACATGCTCTGTCGTTTCCCTATCTTCCTCACAGCATGTGCATTTTTCTTCTTCTTTACTGAATTTCGCTTTATAAACACGCGTTCTAAGGCAGCCCGATCTCGCTTCAAACAATAAAGCGCTTCCTCTTGAATTATCATAAAATGCCTCCCTCTTTATTTCGTTTTTGCCCTCTCGGTAGTTATTCAGAGTCGGTTTTTTTTCCATCGCTGTCCTCCAGTAAATCTTCTCCGCCTCTCTGACTTTTCCCTTTACGCTCTTTGTTGTCAGTTCTCTTAGAGCCGTATATTTACTGGTGAGCCTCCTAGTTCTCTTTCTCCACTGCGTGTCAACGCTCTTTCTATATAAATAGCGGAACACCTTCACTGCCCACCTAACCTTCCTAACCGCCTTCGCCCTGCGCTGGCGCCATCTGTTGGGACCTTATATTACTATTGGCTTAAAGCCGGCTACAGAGCCGCGGCCTATGTAGGCTTCTTTTTAGCGTGTAGCGTCTCTCCGACGCTACTTCCATTCACTAGAGTAAAAACCAGTCCAATGTGCATTCTCACTTGAATGCTGCGGGTCACCGTTTTGTACAGTCAGCAGCAAAACCTTGCGGGATCCGAGACGTCGTAAGAACCTACATTACTGCTTAGCCTCGCAACGTAGCCTCGAATTAAATGTTACAGCCTGTACATCGCAAAAACATCTACCCACTGAAACTATTAATTCGAGGCTATGTTTCGAGGCTAAGCGGTCATACATATTTTTACGAAGTTGCTTTTGCTGTTGACTGTACGTATATTTTGCCTTAGGTAAGCCTGAGGTTTGCTTTGCGATGTATAACGTTGACGTATGACCGCTGGCCACCTGTGTTAGTAGCTCGCTTGGTTTTTGTCGGCCGGTTAGACAGACAGACAGACAGACAGACAGACAGACAGACAGACAGACAGACAGACAGACAGACAGACAGACAGACAGTATTTCGCATTTAGGCAGGCCAAGAAAGACTGTCGCCTTTAAAAGGGCTTCCAAGTCTCTCTCAAATGTTTCACCCCTATAGGGGAGGGCTGGTGCTTGCAACAGTTACTGCCCCTTTCTTGAACAGTGACTATGTTTTAGCTGCCTGTTTGCTACCTATTCGATGTAGGAAACTGCAAAACTGCAGTGCGTAACAGCAGGGTGTAGCCTACTAAAGGAGAGGAAAAGCGAACTTTCTCCGGGTCGCTTCAGAGGAGGCACGCTTGCCAAGGCTATAGCGCCATGATGCAATGCTAACCCCCCTCCCCCTGAGTTTTCTTTCATTCGTCCAGGCGCAAGCCCGGCACATATGGTCGCCATTATGCGCCGCTTTGGAAGACCGGCTTCTCCATGCATGCTCGGCTGGCACATCGAATTCGATCCGGCGATTACGGGTCGACTTGTATATCGCGTTGCCTTTCCAACCGTGATGCCTTTCCATACATGTCTTTTTCTGCCTTTTCTTTCCTTGCCACCTGAACCACTGAGCCACCATTTTGTCCAGGACGTTGGAGTCAACGCGTAGGCACTGAGCGGGGAGAAAATAAGCGCGTCGAGAGTTTCGTGTGCTCCAACGGGCGGGCGCAGTGTAATTCCGTAATGATAGTCAAGGGTCGCAATTTTCAAAACGCCGAGAGAAGGGCTCGTGATTGGTTGGTTTGTGCGTGCGTTTCAGCGTTTTCGGCGTCTTCATGTACACGAGAACAGCTGGCGACGATCGTGGTGCCTCCCCCGTCCCCTCCATCGTCTAGCGACCCTTTGCGATTTTCTATACCTTTTCAAAATGTGAAGTCAAATTATAGGCGGATGCAAAATGGCTGGTTACGATGATTTGCAAGAAAGAAAAAACTGTGCAGGGGATCTTGTACCGGTGCCGTCCGGCTTCGACGAACTTCATTTTTTATTATCCTCTCGGCTTTGGAGCCACCGTTCGCGTATTGTGAACGTGATGGCTACGCAGTGCGCACTTTGGCTTGTGTAACATTCTTTCGCTGCATAGTGTAGCAGTGACCAGAGGTCTCGCCTGCGGTTTGGAACCTTAGGTCCTCCTCCTGCATATTTGCCTGCATTGTGTTACCTTTTAGACGACAATAAAGCGAGTGAGTGAGTGAGTGAGTGAGTGAGTGAGTGAGTGAGTGAGTGAGTGAGTGAGTGAGTGAGTGAGTGAGTGAGTGAGTGAGTGAGTGAGCAAATACTGAGCTACAATGTCACGTCATTTTGCGGCTATGCTCTTGTTTTTATTGTATGCTAGATCGATTTGATTGATTTATTGATTTCTGCGGTTTGACGTCCGAAAACCAGCTGTGATTATGAGAGACGCCGTAGTGGAGGTCTCCGGAAATTTTAACCACGTGGGGTTCATTAACGTGCAATGACATCGCGCAGCACACGGGCCTCAACATTTCGCCTCCATCGAAATGGATACTATATGTAATCGAAGAAAGAGACATTGACACAATGAGACAGAGAGGGAGAGAGAGAATATTTTATTAATGACTCCGAATATGTTAGCCTGGTTAGTGGCCTGGCTTGCTAGTCCAGGGATAGTTTCTTTTTTTACGACTTTATTGTTTCCTTATCATTTTCTTTGGAATTTTGCATTCAAGATCGAATCATCCATGCATCGCGCGTTTTCGCCTGGTGATTTTCTTGAAAGTTTTCCCTGTGACTGGTATGATGGTACTTGCACCATTCATTTTTCATACCTGCATAAAAATAGACCAGGAAAGTAACTTCATCATTAACAACAGAAATGCCTAATCTGTCCTTTCTGCAAGTTTAAATGTTAACAGGTGTTGCTCCTGGGTTTCTAGGTGGTCTACATGCATACATTGTGTTTGACAGACTTGGCTAATGTATATACTGGGGACGTTTACTGAACATTATTTACGCTGCACTAGAGTAATTTGCGCCCCTTGAAAAATGTTGCCTCACTATTGGACAGTAGGTTTATACAACTTGTCCATTGTGACAGATTTTTGTTAAGAGATTGAGAACATGTGCGCAGTCACATGTCATCGACGACACTTCTCGCTGACCCATCAATCAACATATCAATTAAATACTAAACATTACCTTTCTGACCGGCTAACGACAGCACGCTTATTTACAATACAATCTATAGTACCAGCGATCGCGCTCCCGATGGTAAACTATAGATTGTACTACCGATATTTTATCGACAGTACTGCTATCGATTGTACTATCGATAGCACAATCCATAATTTATTGATTTTACTATCGGTAGCTTTTTTTTTACTATGTATAGTTTCAAAAGCTATCGATACTGTCGGTAGTCAATTTACCGATAGTTTTGCATCCCTAGTCTCTAGTGGTTATGGCGATCTGCTAGTGATCCGAAGGCCGCAGAAATGAATCCCAGCCGCGGCTTTGCATTTCGATGGAGGCGGGACGCCTGTGTGCTACTGTTCGACGTCAGTGCACGTTGGCCCCAGGTGCTCAACCCCAGGTGCTCGAAATTTCCGGAACGCTCCGCGCTTCTCTCAAAATCATATCGTGGCTTTGCGACGTAAAACTGCCAAAACTATCTGTAGTTTATATTTAAAAAAAATTTTTTTTGCTTTTCTTGGCACAGGGGATAGCAGGTTTGCCTAATTTATTTTGCCAGTGCTGTAGTGCCACTAACATTCCTATTATGTACAACTCGTTGTGAAGTGGCATCTGGAGTGTATGTTGCTTCCTCAAATCATTCCTTCCTTCTTTCCACCCTTCCTACCTTTTTTCATTCATTCATTCATTCATTCATTCATTCATTCATTCATTCATTTCCGCTTATGCTGTTATGCTGATGGTGGGGCAGAGCGCACAATAACTTCGCTTATTGTGGACTCGAGCAGAAGGCGCAACTTATCCGCTTACTGCGGGAGAGCCCTCCGAAAATTGACAGCGCGCACTAACCAACGGAAAACGACGGTGATTGGCGTTATTTGAGGCCCGTGCGGCGCAGACCGCCCCCCTCTCTCCTCTTATTCCGTCGGCGAAATATCGACGCCGCAAACTCCGTAATTTCCGCCTAGGCACGGAGGAGCAGAGGGGTGTGAGACCTCGGGGGAAACGTTAAGGGGAGACGTCTGAAAGGGCGGTAGGTTACAAGTGAGGGCGGAGGGGAGGGGGGGGGGGAGAGAAAAAGAGCCGGGGTTTCCTCGAAATGATAGTGTTCCGGGGCGCACACACGATTGTTAATTGTGGAACACGAAGAAGAATAAAAAAGGATGATGTGCGAGGCGAGAAACAGTCCGAGAGAGGGAGAGAGACGTCGGGCTGAGCGTGCAGATTGCTGTAGCGATGGGGGGAGATATGAGGGAGGAGAAAGAATCTACGGACCGATTTGCCCCCCCTCCACCCTCGCGTCTCGGACCGTTCTGTAAGCCCAGCAAGCCGAGACGAAACGAACAGGCGGCGGCTCTCTATGGGGCAGTGTACTTTTGTATGTCTCTCCCTCGCGCTCCTTTGGTGGCGTGCGATTATTATTATACGGTACTTTTCGTGCGGGCAATTTGCACTTTTATGATATCGCGTGGAAATAAGCGGCGGCGACGAGGACGACGAGCAAAAGAAGCGGGGGAAGGGATGAGAATAGTGCTTCGAATGGAGAGAAGGGCCAGAGCGAACGAAATGATAGTGGCCCGAGGAATAACACACGGTCCCCGGTGCCGGCGAGAACCTCTAGCGCGGCGTACGTCAGAGTCGAGCACCGCGCCGCCTCCAACGCGGGTGTGGAGACGTAGCTCCGTGTGCACGGCCGCAGCCCCTGCAGCAGGGCTGCGGACTCGGGTCATCGTGGAACGACCTGCTTGCACCGGAAACATGAGTGTTACCGCTGCAATGGTCCAGTTCAGAGCCATATCCTCGGAGATACTTCGAAAATGGACAGGGTGCGACGAGCCCAACTGCGTTGGACCTTATGTTTAGACGTGGACTTGTTTTGTGGGTGTGTTGTGTAAGAGCCCGGGACTGGAGCTTTACGATCATACCAGGCCAACCGACACATGCCCGTCGTGGTGGTGGTGTCTATGAGGACACGTACGGAGTTCGCGTGCTGTGTGCAGCGGGCCTGAGTCAGAGCTACTCGTCGATGTGGTCCCGATAGTCACGCTGGTCGCCAAGTACCACAGTATCCAGCACTTCCTCTTCTGGACACGGCAGCCTCGGCTTCAAGCGACGCACACCAACACTGCGAAATCGGGCGTGGGGAATCGTCGTGATGCACGGACTTCCACTTTTGGATGTAACGGCGTCATGTACTGAAGTCATGTGCGCCAAAAAAAAAAAACCTAGAAGTAAGGGACGTTGCTGTGCGTGCGGGCATTGACACTGTGCAACGCGGACCAACCGAACTCGTTAAGCCAAGCTGGACACCGTGATGCCCGTGGAGCCGGGCCTTCACATCTGAGCGCGCTGGTTCCTTGTCAAATCAAAGCATAGCAAACGACTGGCCAACCCTGGGTACTTGGCAAGTGCTTCGTTTCCTAAGCATATGTGGGTTGGGATAAGAGCCACTAAACCGAAAAAGACGAACTAGGCCGTGTTGGATGTGGGGTGACTTGAGGACACCTGGGCACGTCTTCTAGAACAAGCGCCTACTGTTAGGGATGTGGAAGTTCGAGCGGACAACTCATCCAGAGAGGACTATACGGAACGGAGACGAGAGTAGCAGTGGAGTCATGATTTCCACCGTGACACACAAGACGACTACGCACGCAGCGTTGGAATTAGCGGTGCATCAGTGTGGTGCTAGAGTGTGTGAATGTGAGTGCCAGGTGCTCCCGTCGTACAGTGGAAAGCGTTGAATACGTCCCTAGTAAGTGGTGCGATATCTAAATGACATATAACCGGAAAAGCCATCACGTGGGCTCCACGACGAGTCGTACGTCACGGTGTGTGTGGATCCTTAAGCGTTTGGATGCTGCCTCTTGGCGCCAGCTGCCTTGTGGATAAGACTCATCCTGTTCTATTCGCTCACGGTTTTTAACTTGCGAATGGGATCGCCGCTCTTATACGCTGCTTTTCTAACCCCTCAATCGGTACTGCCGCTTTCCTCATTGCTTCGCTCTTAATATCTTCTATCACTACGCACAGCTGAGAAACCTGCTCATACCCTTTGTAATATTCACGATATTTTCAAACAGGGAATTTGCTAGCCTTAGTTATCACTACTGGATGCCCCCGCAGTGAGACCTGTAACACACTAAATCCAACAGTGATAAGCTTCCATGAGAGATAAAAGTACTCTGCGTGTTCAGTTTTTGAAGGCACCACATCTAAGAAACATATACCGCTATACTCATGGCGTCGACTCGATCCATGACCGCGCAGTGCAGTAACTCTTACAGGGTGCTTCTTCCGTTTACATTCCGTGCAGTCTCTTCTAGGGGAAACTTCCATAGGCCTAAATGACTATGTTGTACACATGAAAGTGTTGCAAGGTAGTCGCGGTGACTTGCGGATTGAGCTGCTTCAATGTTTTTCAAGTCTCTAGGATTATAACTTGATCGGAAAGAAACACTCTAAGGCTTACGACTTTGTATACTTAGGTCATTATTTGACCTGAGAGCTTGTGCGATTGAAGGCTTCGTCGATTAAATTATGCCGAATTTGACGGACATGTAGTAAAGGAAACAAACAAGAGAAGTGACGATGATGATGATGACGTTCGTGTGGTCAAAGAACTGAAGAGACACGCTAACGATGCAAATGCTCAAGAGTCGTGTCCGGTTTCTTTTATCTGGACCTTCGAATCGGAAAAAATGTGGATTATTCAACGAACGATCACCGACAAAGTGCAGTGCGACACACTGTACCTTCAACTATCTCTGTCACAATGTCACCACTTTACAGGCGCACCGGAGGGAGGCAGCTTGAGCAGAAAAAGCTAGAAGCCTGTAAAAACGCACATGATATTGTGCGAATATATCACTACACGAAAGTATTTATTATTTATTGTGTGACTATATTATTTGCTTTAGGATAGTTGAGAATTTATGAAAGTGTACATGGCAGCGCACTTAAGATGCACGGACAACACAAGGAATCGATACACATAAGAGGTTATGCGTGTCTGTCGTTTTGTCTTGGGTCGCCCTTGTATCTGATATATAAGCCGCCATACGCTGTCATGTTAACTATATTGTGCCAACATAATTAACTGCGAATTGACGTTAATGCGTGCACGTGGGATGGGGATGCTCTTGCCTGCACATGCCGTTCTGCATAGCAATGAAGCTCCAGCACTACAGGTCTACTATTTAGATATATACGCTGTAGTTATTCAGAGTGAAATCGTCCCCTTGTCAGATAGGAGCCATGCCTGGCTACATTCTGATGTCAGTGTACATATATAGGGACAAACAAGTGTTTGCTACGGTACTTTAGGACGAATTCCGCACGCGAATTCGTACTTTTCGGTGAAAGTAGCTTTACAAGAGAACTCGCTGTTTGTGTTACGCACCGGGATTATCCCTGGGAGAGATCGCTAAAATTTGAGATTTTACGTGCTAATTTGTCTGAAAAACGTCGCTTTAATTCAGAGTTACCAGGGCAGTTATGAAGTACTTGGCATAACCACCACAAGCATCCAAGTGGTAACGAAACAACAGGCATTGCTGAACTTTTCTCTTAAGCTTCTGCGCAGATACTTACGTTGTACAGGGCTAAACGCAAGTATAAATACAATGCACGGTTGGTAATGTGGGGGCATGCAGGGTAGTTATTTAACGAGAGAAAAGTTTGTACACTGCGAATGCAACCACCACTTCTGGTACATAATTGTCCGTGCCAAACAAATATAAGTATGAACACAGTGGACATCCGTCGCATGTCCCAAATCGAGTGAGGCAGCGTTCTGTGGAACTGAAGTATGCATGCCACGATAAGAGCGATTTTCGGCCAGGAAATTGACATATGATAGTAGTTATTGCAGGGTCTTAATAACATTTCAAGACAGGTCCTTAATAGTTCCTGTGATGAATTAAGGCTGTCATGATATCAAGGCAGAAGAGCAGCTCTCGGGAGAGCACAACTTAATGCGTAGGGAGCCGTTGTAAAGGCTTTTTCTCTGCAGCGCTGTTGTGCACTGCTAGGAAGTCGGACTGAAATCGAGGAACGGAGATGGCACATCTTGTGTCCGCTGCAGGATGATCGCTTCCACTGATCTCCGTGCCTTTCCAGCCTACGCGAGGTGATTCCATTTTATGGCTGCCACATCCCACTTTACTCTGTGTCGTCGACGGTGCGTTATACGAAACAGAAGATCTATCATCGTATTCTGATGTCTTGCAGCCCCGTCGCAGTGGTCTAGTGGTTATGGTACTCGGCTGCTGATCCGAAGGTCGCGGGATCGAATCCCGGCCGCGGCGGCTGCATTTCGATGGAGGCGAAATGTTGAGGCCCGTGTGCTGTGCGATGTCAGTGCACGTTAGGGAACCCCAGGTGGTCGAAATTTCCGGAGACCTCCACTACGGCGTCTCTCATAATCAGAGCTGGTTTTGGGATGTTAAACCCCACAAATCAAATCTGATGTCTTGCAGGTTAATTAGTTAATTACGCGTTAGTCGTGGTGTACTAGTGAAATCATACATTATGCGAAATCCTGTGGTCCACTTTGAGTGCCAAACGTACGGGAGAAAACAAACAAAAAATTGCTTGCTGTCTTATATTTCACTGTCATCTTATTTCTGTTCTCTTTGTTCTAGTCATTTGATTTTATTGACTGCAAAAAAAAAAAAAAAACATCGTTTCGGTGGCGTACTTACTGTGGTGTATTATTTAAAAACGACACACGCTGACATTTGAAGAACTTGCTACTGATGAAATAGCCCAGCTCGTGGCACCGTAGCGAACACATCTGGCAGGGCGTTTTCGGACAACGGGCCTTGCGGGCAGCCGAGTTCACGTTGACGGCCTATAGCCCACGTGTTACGTTACTGCGTGAAGTATTCTGCGCAGTCATGAGTGCGCTTCTTATCATTGGTGTTTCCCGCACCTTACGTTGGGCCCTAATCCATTGCCCTTAGATTACTGCTACATGATAGTCATGGTGACAGTGGTACATGAAAATGGTATCATGGTATCATGATAGTGACATCATGAGCGATAGTGATCGTGCAGCTGGAGTACGAAGAAGACGAAGGAGAGAGCAAAGATTGTGAAGACGAGGCCAAGGGCCGATAGACGTCAATACGCGTCAGGAAGCCAAGACGGGGAAAAGTCCGCACCTTACGACCCGTGCAACTTGCGAGCCAAGCGCCATCTGTTATTTGGCTCGGGAACCTCCTGCGATAGGTACCGAAGCGTGTGTGTGTTTTCCTTAATTAATAGGCGGGGTGGCATCAACTGCGAGGTTACAGTGGCTGTGAACAGCATTGCGGATTACCGAAGGATGAGATCTTTCGACAGCCGAGGAGCCATGGTGTGCGCTTCAGTGAGACGGTGGTGAAAAAAAAAAATGTGAATGCTACTACCTCGGGTACATTGACGGGTGTCAGACATGTGGTTTACGCGGTGTAAGTACGACCCGCCGTGAACTTGCACTTTGGTGACGTCATCGGACGGCCGAGCTGGAACCACGCGGTGGATTTTCCATACGCTCGCAAATGCACCGTTGGCAAGAAAATCAGGGTTGGTGTTTTTTCGGGCACGGATTCTTTTATTTTACTTTCATTGTGAACGTTATCTCAACCGCTCAATTTCCGCGAGCAACACACCGATACGCTCATGGGTAACAAATTTTGTTCAGCAGAACAGCTTGGGCTTACTTCTACATAATATCAGAGTAATGCCGCAAGATATTGAGACAGGCACATTATATCAATCTGAAGATATCGCGTTAATGACCTGATTAATCTGCAGCAACAACCATTTGCGAGTGTCTATTACTCACAGAATCTTATAAAATTCTCGATTATGCATTGGAATTACGAGAGTATTGCGAAAAAAATTAATTCTATTGTTTAAAGTGCAAAAACGCAGGTATGATTAACATGTACTGCGCCATTCGGGCGGAATTATAATTAACTTCTATCATTTTTGGTTCTTTAACAAGCAAGTACATGTAAGTACAGTCAACAGCAAAAGTTTGCATTATGCAAAAATTTCGGAATACCTATATTACCGCTTAGCCTCGCAGCAGAGCTTCGAATTAAACGTTTCAGGGAGCAGAGGTTTTTCCCGATATGTAGATTGCAACATTTAATTCGAGGCCATGTTCAGTGGCTAAGCGGTAATAAAGATTTTTCGACGGTTTCGCGTCCCGTAAGCTTATGCTGTTGACTGTACATGGTGGTTTTTGCATTTCGTTATAATCTAAATGCGACTGTCATGGCCGGGACTCGCACCCTGAAGCACAGCAGGGTCGCACCTTGGTTTGGAAACGGACCCGGCGCGGTGCAATTCCGGTGAACAAACGACCGCTACTTTCTTTTTAGTATCTTCATTACGATTGCGCTCAGATGTTCCATTTATATGTGTAAATAGATAAATAGAATGCTTATGGTTGGCAGAGCAGCAACTATGATAAGTTACTCAGGAATATAAAAGAAAAAATAGATTATGTCTCAGCAGCGAAAAAGAATGTGATCCTTACAAGCGAATAGCAACCAGATATTGCGTGTGCAAATTAATTTAGTTGCTGGTGTTTTACGCGCTGAAAGCACGATGTGATTATGAAACACGGGCGCACTCAGTGGAAGGCTCCGGAATTTTCGATCGCCTCGTGTTCTTTGGCGTGAAATGGTACCGCAGAGTACAATGGCTTGTACAGTACAGCATAATGGCCTCCATCTGAATGCGACCGCCGCGACCGGAACCGTGTCTTTCGAATCAACAGCCGAGCGCCGTAGCCGCTGTACCACGCACACAAAAGTGATAACAAGACTGCTGATGGCGCAAACATTAAAGAGTTTGTGTACACGGCCGGTTGATTTGTTCTTCATTTGCTTAGTTTATAACCACAGCCTGTGGAAGTCATCACCCGTCGAAGAGCTAATCCGCGCGCACGCAGGCTTTTGTCCCGCCCCGCCAAGTTGGTCTAGGGGCTATATTGCGCTCGGCTGCTGATCAGAAGGTCGCGGGACCGAATCCCGAGAGTGGCGGCTGCATTTCGATGGAGGCGAAATGTTCAGGCCATTGTATACTGTGCGATGTCAGTGCGCGTTAAAGAACCACAGGTGGTCGAAATTTCCGGAGACCTCCACTACGGCGTCTCTCATAATCATAGCTGGTTTTGGGACTTAAAACCACAGAAGCTATTATTATTATTATTATTATTATTATTATTATTATTATTATTATTATTATTATTATTATTACCTCGGCCATTAGGCGCTTGTGTCAGTGTGTCGTTGCACCCCATTGCATTAGAGCAACGCGGAGAAGCCAACTAAACGCTCGCTGCGTAGGTTCGGCTTTGTGACATGGCTTTCGTGCCCAGTGGGGGAGGGCACATTTACTAATGTAAACTCCTAGTTTTTGTACTAGAGTTGAAGGGCGGTCGATTTGAAATCGTCGCCTCCCTTCGTGTTCACCTACATGATTTGATAATCACAGTGCAACATGAAAATGACACCATCGTGTCTTGATAGTAGTATCATGAGCGATAGTGATGGTGCATCTGGAGTACGAAGAAAAAGAATATAGAAGGAAAAAGACACGTGTGTCTGTAATTAAGTGTGACGCGTCGGAACCTAACGCAAAAGCTATTTGAAAGACGATAAGATAAATAATTTCACATTAACTTTGTGCGGCCAACCTGGTCCGCAACGCATGCATACCTAGAGTGCGTGGTTTTTTTTTTCCGTGTTCCTTATTTATTTATTATTTATTCACTTCGCACGTATGATTTTGCCTGTAAATCTGCTGCCTTTTGATGGCGCGCGAAAGACTACGGGCATTTTCCTAGCGAATGGTTTTCAGCGCTCCGATTGTGCGGCGGTATTGAATGATGCCGCCGCTTGCCTTTTTATGCTACGCAAGCACGGTGGGAAGGGCGGAGCCTACGGAATGACGAGGATGAGAGAAAAACGAGAGAGAGAAAAAAAATGAGCGAGGGCAACCACTTTGTTGCTCTCACCTCATGCCAGATGGCAGCACTAGTCCGCTTATGGTCGATTTTCGTGTGATCGACGCAGGTGTGCGTGCGAAGCGGGCGGAGAGCTAGCTATAGCTGTCGCAAGGGGCTTTATTTCGCCTATGAATGTTAATTAAATATCGCATTACTATTACAACTAGTAATATGGCCAGCATAAATCGTGTATCAGTGTTACCGTACGTTGTTGTCTTTCGAAGGCGTGGAATTGGAATATTTCAGAAATTTGGGGAAGCTGCAAGCAACTGGACGCCCAGGAAACGTGCACTTCAAATATAGATTTAATTTACATTAAGCTTAATGCTACGGCTAGGATAGATTGCGTACCAGTTTAAGCTTTATGTGGTTGGCCTACAAAAACTTTTGATTCGAATATTTGAGAAATTTTAGGCGTTGTCTGCAACGGCAACTATACTGTGCAAAGAAAGCATGCGGTGCCTTGTTTAGAAATTAAAAAAAATAATTATTGTCAATTTAATGACAATTAATTGGCAATAACTTTGCAATGAAGAATGAGCAACAGTACAACGGTGGGCTAGAAAACGTGCAGGTACATATAAGTACGCGCCACTCTGAAAATTTTTTCCGGCTGCTTGAACACGTCGCTGTAGGAATTACTAATTAAAGATATGCAGCGCCACACGATTGCTTCGGTTATCAGTTATGATTAATCTCAGGGTGACACGTTCAACCATGCGCTATTGCATCATGGTTAAATTCTGCGGCCATACAATTGTCGTTGGGTGATGTCGCAATGCTTCCCAGCAATCTTTTGTGGATACGCATAGTTTGGCTTCTCGGATTCTTCTTTTAATAGGCGTGTTTGTTTGGTGCTTTTAACCATCAACTAAATTTTCGCAAATAATCAATTCGAACACTTCTCCACGTGGTTAGACTCTACATATCTATTCACATTGATGGGAGGCAGTTTAATACTGCGCACTTTCCCTGTGCCTCCGATATTTGAATTGATCCATTCACAATGTAGCTGGACAAGTTCTCGAATTGCAGTGGGGATTGAGTAATTGAGAGCCTAATTAATCAATTGCGCATTTTCATTTCATCAAGTGGTTCTGGGATTGACAGATTTGTTAAAACGTTTCGTTTGCATTCAAGGATTTAAGCACACATCAGTTACTATCCCTTCGTCGTAGAGTTTCTCATTATCGTCTCGTTGGATGCCCCGTGAAAACAATTCAATTCGCTCCGTAACTGCAATTTCCCATTATCAATTTGAATGTAGAACGTTTGATGATGTGGCAAACGGGTCTTCGTCCATGTTAACGAGTTGACAGGCTGTACAGAAGGGGCGTTAGGCAAGAAGTAATGAAACATTTCTCCATTCCATATCGCAAAGGCAAAACCGGCTGCAGTACAGAGAGCTCGCACGCAGAGAATCTTTAACGCATAGCTTTTAAGCGTTAGCGCAATACAGAAAGAGCAAAAAGATGTAAGGTTTAAGGTGCAATCAAGACGACATTACAAGTGGCCGAGCGCTACCCCCACGGCTCCTAACACTTCTCTTCTTTTACTCTTTCTGAGTGCTAAACGTCATGGCATATACCGACTTGTGCAATAGCTAGATACGCATGTCTCGCATAGTTTACGGTGCTCACAAAGGGAACTTAGTTGTCCTGTAGTTCACACCCTTCCGTTTAAGGAAAAGATGGGATCGCGGGTGTCACTACTTCACTAAAATCACTACTTGTTTGCCAACTTATTATTGCAAGTATGAGTAACTGCAACAGACAACTCGAAATATTCAGTAAATAAACTTCTGTAGCTACATATCTACGAAATTTAAGCTAAATTTAAGGATGTTACGCGCCAAAATCGCAATATAATATAACCTTGTTGTTCTAAATAAACAATTCAATTCAATAATTATGAGGCACGTTGTAGGGAGACTCCGGCTTTACTTTGACTGTCTAGAGTGTTTGAACGCTAATCTAAGCATACACGGGTGTCTTTGGCCTTTGCTCACATCGGAATGGCCTGTAATTGGACGCGAAATTTTAGTGTCAGCTGTTTCTGTGTACACCTTGTCGGCGGTAATTGTTACTATACAACATGTTCTCATGGTAAATGTCATTAGAGCTTACAGTATCATATGACGCACATGTTAATTGCGGTAATGGTGAAGGTGTCGCACACGACGAAGGCAACCTTAAATAGACATTGAACTGAAATACTAAATTGGTTTGAACGAATAGATGCTTATTTGACAACTCCACTGCTGTTGATTTCGCCGTCATATAGCTTCGGTGAAATGATGAACGAAGATTCGTTTTTTGAATTTCGCGCTGAAATTTGGGCACCCGGAACGTAAGCGCAACGCCAGAGATTTCAAAGCCCTTTCTTCGCATTTTGGCCGCATTTTTGAGACTTCATGAAACGCGCTACGTCTCAAGTCTCTGCCCCCTTCCTCTTCTCCCACGCCAAAGCGCAATGCGGTTAAACTTTTGCGTTGCAGGCGCCTTGAAAGCGTATAAAGTCACAGCGGGTTGTTGCGGAATCATCAGGGCAGCGTGGAGACCTGGTGCGTTTTCTTCCTGCGCGTTTCCTCGCTTCTGAATATGGCATTGCGAAAGCGTAATTACCATTGGTAATGTGGCTCGCGTAATTACTGCAATACAAAAGAATCTGTACTGTGATAGCGTAATTCGCTATATTGCGTCAAAACTCGTTTTGCTCTTCGCTATATCCCCTTTAGAGTGATACTAGAAAGGGGAAAAGCAGTCTTTTCGTTCGTTGGGAAACTGCCCTTTCACAATATTTGTCACCAAGAAAATGAGCTAGAATAAATAAATAAATAAATAAATAAATAAATAAATAAATAAATCATGCGTCAACGTTTCCGCAGTGAAACGCCGTACATGGTATATATTATGAGGGTGTCTAATGTGGAGCTTACGTTATTATTCATCGGAAAGAATGAATCGCTTTCCATTCAAGGAGAGCCAGGGAGCCTAGCCTGCCAAGTTTCAGGAAACTAGATTGAACCAGTTCTAAGGTCGCAGTATGGGCCTGTTGGCAGTCCATTATGAAAACACGATTGCGCTCAACAGACGCGGACACAAGAAAGAAAGGACACACTAACACACACCGCGCAAACTTGGCAAAAACTTTATTTCGGAAATAATGTGACCTTTTTGTACATTTCGTACATCACAAGACGCGTCTCCCTAGGTATATCTTTACACGCGTGTACCGCCAGTCAAAAGAACTATCTCTTTTGATTGATGCACGGTTGACTGATGCACCTATCCCCTTTTCTGGCAATGTTTCGTGCCTCCGTTACCAATCGCGTCATTTCACTTTTACTCCTTAAAATTATTATATTTTGGTTATACACAGGATGGGGGGGGGGGGGGGGGGGGCATCCGCAGTCCCGAAGATGGATAGCTAACCAACCACCTGTCTTCTTTTCAACATTGCTCTCGTGTTCACGAAGTCTGGTATTGACCCGTTTGTCCCACGTAAGTGTTCCCGTATGACAACGGTATTCGCTATACTGTCCCTTCATGACAAGGTACATAATTGGGATGATGTTTATCCTTACATATTTTCTTTTTTCCGGACGTCATCTTGCACAGTTTTGCCAATTTATTCGGAGCAGAGAAGACAACTTTCACGTTTACATGTTGGGCTATCTTTTTTAGATTCTGTGATAGGTTTTGCGCAGTGTGTGTCAGTGTGTGTCTTTCTTGTGTCCGTGTCTGTTGAGCGCAATCATATTTTCATAATAGATTGAGCCAATGGGGTCAAAATGCGAAAAAAACAAGAAACAAGGCATGATTTCCGTGAAATCTCGTCGCCGACACACGCGCGCAGGCGCTGAGGTTTCGTTGTGAAAATCACGAATTAGTTTAATTGTCCTTTTAACAATAAGCTTATATATACGGTATTGTAATGGACAGTGTAATATTCTCGGAGAATGTATTATCAATTTAACCGGATCAACTGCTTCACTTAGTGTGTATTCAAGTTAACATTAAAGGTACACGTTCCCAAAGGTCGCAGGATTCAATCCCGGCCGGACAGCCCGAATTTCTGTGGAGGCGATATGCTTGAGCATGCCTGTGTACTGTGCGATGTTAGTGAAGTTAAAGAACCCCACGTGATCGGAATTTACTGAGCCGTGCACAACGGACTTAAATCGCCATAAGTTATTATTAGAGGATTTTAGTTCATTCGCAGACTTATTTACGCTTACGGATACCGGTTCATACAGGAAAAGTGCATGCGGTCCGCAGCGCCGGTAGCGACACTAATGTTATTGTGGCTTGCATGCTTTACTTCACTACTGCTTTAAATCAACGGCGGTGAGGTAATAATGAACTCGCAGTACTTTCGTCATTTTCAGTGAAAACACACACGCGACTAAAAAGAAGTATCGAATGCATTGTAGTTAAGCATACCGCCGCTAGATGGGGCTAGCACTTCTGCTTCTGGGGTAAACGCCTCCGGTTTACCGCTATCCGTAAACGTAAATTCTTACGGACAAACTAAAATCATCTGTTATGAAAAATGTATGTTAACCTTCTACGTAATTCCAACAACTCCTACACCGTAAAATGAAACTACCTCCAGGTGGGAGTAAATTGCTTGTCCCCTAGCGACCCCCCCCCCCTCATTTTTCATCGGGAGGTAATTATACTCCGATAGCAAGGGTGCAATGTTTACTCTGAATCTGTCGGAGTTATTGCGCGGTGCCTTAGGAGTATTTAACTCATTTTATAGTCAGAGTTTGGTGGAGTTTTTAGCAAGAGCATTGGGGTATATTGTTTATTGTTATGCTCCAAGCATGTCGGAGTTTTTGCGAGATGAGTTGGGATTATTTCACCTTTTTTATATGCCGTGCATGACGGAGGTTTCAGGGCATATGTTAGGAGTCTTCCTTTTGATTTCGCGCAGGTTGGAGTTTCTCCATGGGTCACTGGGGGTATTTTCCGCTTCTGTTATCTCATCTGTATCACTTTTATTTTTCGTTTACTCCTTGCTGACCGTATATTGAGTTGCATATGAAGGTGCTTTTACCGTTAAGGGTACAGCTATCGCAATCACATACGTAGTTAGCTTATATATTGAACTCGAAATGCGTAACTACAATTGAGCGGTTACACAGAGAAACAAGAACAGTCATCCGCGGACGTTGACCGCAACGCGCACATATTAGTCAAAAGCCCACGCGTTGTCGGCGGCATATCGTTAATGACGCGTTTCCTGCGTCACTCGAGCGCATGCGCGTTTTGGACGTCCTTGGTTTCTCCGTGTTTCGCGGACGACCGTACATAAAACATTCAAGGTCGTCGAAACTTAAAAACTCTCGCATGAGAAGATCTCGCGTGTGATCCCGCAAATCAGCGATGCACAACGAACTGCAGCCAACCCGCCATCGTATACACGTTCCGCGGTTATTAACCAAAACGTCTGCACGGTCTGCTGCATGTCATCCTGCAAGGAATCTCATGCCTGCACATGCGCGAGCAACGCGTGCCGCCCATTTGCAAGCCAAGCCGCATTAGCGACATTAAACACAGCTTTGTTTTTTCTTTGTTTTTCAGCCGTTAAGCGCAACAGCGTAGGCGTGAGCGAGTCACGCCTGTCGAGTTTTGCGTGCAGCATAAGCGTGACGATCCTTCGGTGCCCACAAACCGGTGAACTCTGTTGTAAGTCTCGTCTTATATGCAGTGAGCATCGTAAGGTAAGACGTGAAAATCAGCGTTAGTGTGATCGGTTCCCGTTGCTTTGCTGTCCGAATGATTGTGCAAATTATTACGCCGACAAGAAATGTGATCTCATGACTTTCCGGAGCGTTAACCTTAAAAAGAATGCGAACTTGACGGCATTATTTTTATAATTTACTTTTTTATGGGTGCGGGGCGGGGATGGAGCATTCCAGCCTGAACATTCACAACAAAGAAATGAACCAATTCATTGGTACATTAAACGTCTGACCAAATCATTAACAGTAACAAAGTGGAAATCATGAAAGCGATGTAAAACCAAAAGTATACAGGTCGAACAATGCAGTAATAAGAACTGTTATTTTTCATAGACAGTAATCGTCAACAATAGTCATGTTAAATGTCGCGTTAAACCCGATTTCCTCCCGAATGGCAGTACCAAATACTGCCATATTTTTTTAATGCTGCGCGAAGTTTGCGGCGTACATGTTCTACACACAGCGCCTCGGGAAAACAAACTTGCTTTCATCCTGTTGGCTGAAGTGAACACCATTGACGTGTAGTGGATTTGGAAAGGTGTGCACAGCAGTGTATATATGCGCTACAAGGCTCTCACTTGTGAATTTAAATGTCTAAATACAGCCAGAAGAAAAACAAACACGAATTTTGGTATGGTTCTATAAAAAACCAGATTTCTCCCCGATTACCGCGTTGAAAAAAAGATCACCCCGATTATTATCCACCGATTTATATAAAGCCCGAAAACGAACAAACCTAAGTATACATGGGTCTCTGCCGTTTTCGCCTTGATAGAAAATGCGACGGCGGTGTCAGGGATCGAATTCACATCTCTCGGGCCAGCAGTTAAGCGCCATAACCGCTACCACCGTGGTGGAAGCATGTCAGTGGAGGCGAAATACAAAAACATTCAAGACGACCTTATGTTCGCTTAAGTGCCTTGAATGGGCTGCTCCCCCCCCCCCCCCTCCTCCTTTCAGTGTTTGGTGCAGTTTTGGATGACAGGCGTGGACTGGAGTTGACTGAGGTAGACGAGGTTAACTTTAGAAGTACCTGTTTTTTGGGCTAGTTGACGATTAAGCTTGCTAAACGTGTTCAGCGGCAACGATGGAGCAAGGAAAAAAACAAGGCACAGGACTGAGACAGACGAGTGCCAACGACCAACTGTTTATTAGCGGTGAAGTCACAAAGCTAGGTGAACTTTCAGACATGCGCAACAAAACAAACAATATGGCATCAAACGTGTTACCACGGAACGTGCTTATCTAAAAAGCGTGTCTCGGAGGTGTGCAGAGATGTTGAAGTGTCACTGACACAAGCAGACCTTTTCTTTCTTATATGGAATGCCCCTGCAGAAGTTCCCTTGCCGTCTGATCCTTGCTTTTGCCAACAATTTTTGCTAGCCGCGTCGCTCGTCTGTATCTTTCCTGTCTCTGCTTCTTTCCTTGTTCCATCGTTGTGCCTGGACATATTTAGCAAGGTCAACTTGAGGCTGACTGGCTCACACCCAATGCGGTTCGTGATAATGATGATGATAGATACATACGGCGCCATCCACCAAGGGCATTGGCCAAGAGTTACTTTGCGCATTAGGTTTTGTTTTGAAATGGTCGGACAGCAACAGATACAAAAAAAAAAAGGAGGAATTGGGTAGAATTTAATTGCTGGAATAGCTTAATTATGTTTTAACACTTAGACGAAAACAGTGGTCTATCTTAACGCTTGGATTTTATGCAGAATGCAATGCCGCTACCAGCCACACGTTATTTTTATCCTTACCTTCTTACGTAATGCTCACGCCATTGTGCCCAATATTATGCGTACCTACATTCATTTCATTAATTTCCAGTAATTTCTCTGAAGTGTAAATGATTCTTTTCGGTGGTAAACTTGTGCTTTGATACCGCATCTACGTTATACAACTCATGTTCTTTATACGACTGTTGTTTAGCCGTATTTTGACCCTAACAACCCACATCCGGTGGTTAATCATAGGTGCTGAGGAATAAACACGATGCCGATGTATGTGCAAGTGCCTGTGTACTTATATCGATTTAGGCATCTTGCTATAGTGAAGAAGGGTGGTCAAAATTATCCCACTGTTCCCCCACTATACAATGCGCCCCGCAATTGCAACGTTTCGTTCTCCTCTAAAGCCTATACGATACGATCTCACTTAACACGTTTTTCGGCAAAATGCCTTCCTTTTCTCCCCATCCAGCGCCCCATGAGAGCAATGTATTTTAGCGCGCTTGATACGATTTTGAGATTGCACGAAATATCTTAGGTCCCTGTGAAGATCATATTAACGAGATTCCACTGCAGTATACAACGGCTTTCCTGTGCATTCGGTTGTCCACTTTAGAGAGCTGACCCTCGCGCTTTCTCTATAATGTGAAGGGCGCAATACACAATAACAAGGACACGTCCACGCAGCGCGATGGGCATAAGGGACTTTATAGATGTCGGGCGAAGAGCCCGCCGCCGCCTTGTGATACAAGATCTTGTTGTTGTTGTTGCTTTTTTTTTTTAAAGCATAGGTCATTTCATTGTTTTAGATGTATTTACTGTAGAATGCTGTCTGTGTTTCTTCCTTCGGCGCACATTAATGAGCTAATTCTTTGGCGCACTTAAATGAGCAAGTCCACGGGTCAATATTGTGTACACACGCTTATTGTAAACCCACGTTCAGAGTAATTATCCGGGCTCGCCATCGATGGTCTAGAGGCTATGGCACTCGGCTGCTCAAGCGAAGGTCGCATGATCGAATCCCGACCGCGACGGCTGCATTTCAGTGGAAGCGAATTGTCCGGAGCCCTCCGCTACGGAGTCTGTCATAATCATATCGTGGTTTTTTTTGACGTGAAACCCTAGAAATCAGTCAGTGTAAGCCTGTGCACGCAGTATTGAACCGGTCAAAAGAATGACTGCTTATTGGTGACGTCACAGCTGATAGCAGAGGGAAAAGGCGGTAAACGTGCTGATATAGTGGTGTAAGCCGGACGCTGAGTTACGGCCGTTCATTCAGTCAGAGCCCATCGCCCTGATAAGTATGGTTGCGCCTATACACGCGATGAAGGTTCGGTTGCATATTGGTAGCTTGCACATGGCGCTATGGGCTCAGGTTCTGAACGTATAGTGGTGTAACAAAATGGCGGCTAGGATGACGTCAACGCAACGCATTCACAACGGCAGTTAACAGTGTGCTTAAACATTATAAGGACGGGTCTCTATTGGCATCTTTGAACAACGACAGAACACGCGTGCGATGTACCGATAACATTCTCGCGATGTCACAAACTTCCCAATGCGTTAGTACTACAAAATGGCAGCTTCGATGACGTCAGCGCATGTTATCTTAAGTTTAGAACAGCGCACACTTCGTGCAAGACATTTCAGCACCAGACAAGGCATATATCGAAGGCATCCAATTCGCTTGCCCACGTTATTCTGCATTTTTTAATATTACTTCATGTAATGGTAATCGCGATAGCAGTAGAGAAACGAGGACATGAGGACGCGTAATATACATGGCGCTCACACAGCAGAAAAAAGGAAAAGGAAAAAATTCCGGCTCTTGTATTGCCCTGGGGCGCCGCTGACAGCCGCACACACAGAGAGAGTGTATATGCCCACTCGACCATCTGGCAGAAAGCCACTCTGCGAATGCTGTGCGTGCGAACCACAATGACTCTCACATGGCGCGTACACGCCACACGCGAACACAACTAGACACAAATATACGCTCAGACGAGAAGGCAGCTTAAAACCGGCAAACTCTGTGAACTTTGTGCCTTGTTCGCACATGCAGTCACACACACACACACACACACACACACACACACACACACACACACACACACACACACACACACACACACACACACACACACACACACACACGTACGCGACGCGTACATACACGATTGTACGTACCTACGTCACGCGTACACGCGTATGTTAAGCGCGCACACATACATATAAGCACACACACGCACACGAATTCAGCTTACAGCGAGCGATGCAGACCTCTGGCAAGCTCTGTGAAGTTTGTGCGTAGCGTGCGTGAGCTAGAAGGCGGCGCGGTTGGTCCACCAGAGCATACGGGGGAAAACGGGGGTGAGGGGAGCTGAAAGAAGTCCGAAGGCGTAATTACAGGTTGCGGGTCCAGCACAGTGCCGCCAGACGAAGAGATGCCATTCGTATACGTACTGCCGCCGCCGTCGTCGCGTTGCTCTTGGTCGATGCGAGCGAAACGCGTCTCTGCCACCCCTCGCCCCCTCCTTCTCGTCTCCTCCTTTCCTTCTTTTGCGCGACGTGTCGACCATCCGGCCGCAAATGTATGCAGGCGACGATGCGTCTCGTATCTTACGGCCCGGGGGGCAAATATACGCAGCCATGGCATGCGGTCTCTGCTTAGCCGTTTTCTTTGCATGCTGCATGAGTGCCGTCTCCCTTCGTCTTGGCTCCGAATGCTTGGCCGCTGTGGCTGCATAACTTGGGAGCACTCGGCTGGAACAGCTTGCGGGCGGTTCTCCTGCGAAGTTGGGAAAAAAAAAAATCTACCTTACCTCGTGCTAAAATTACAGCAAACTGCTTGTCCCTAGCCAGGGAATACCATCTCCCTTCATTTTCTCCAGAGTTACTTGACGTGCTGCCAATAGGGTGCTTTCTAAATTTTAATGTACGAGCAAGGCCACATCACTATATACACTCTTTCCAAAACTTAATTAGAGCGCAACCACACGACACATCCACGCACGCACACACACACCCACACACCCAGGCATCAACCACGTACCTAATGGTCATCAGCGCTCGCGTGTAGGTCTCCGAGATCTCCAGCATGAAACAGAGCACTGCTCCGGATATTTCGGAGGTGCCAGCTTTGGAGCGGTCGAATAACGAGCATCTGTATAAATGAATGTCTTCAATGTGTTTTGCGTCGATCGGAACAAGTTCTGATTCGTTGTTCTACGTAGCCATGGTTTTCGTCTTAACTAAACAACAAAGCGCATCGGACGTGGCGTAATGGACTAGCTGAGGACAGTTGGCATGGAACGTTTATACAGTGCATGTTCCACTTCGAAAAGTGATGATGAGGGCCATTCTATCGGGAATAGCAGATGTAGTTTGTTTTGGTTACGAGACAAAGGTGAACTCGGTAGAGTTATCATGCTTCCACTACATAAGCAAGTTTAATAAATATCCCGTTTTGTTGTTCCGACACATATATGATTACGTGTTGCGCACGCGTAGCTAAGCTGTTATGTGAGGAGCTGTTGCAACATACTAAACCGGAAAGTGACTACTTGATGTAACAGCAGTGCACAATGAAACACAAAATAAGCACGCTCTCAACGCCGCTAAATGTATGTTGCTCAATCACACCATGGCTGCAGCAAGATACATTGAAGATTCAAGGCTGTCGTGCTAAGGCAGGCATGTATTGCACATATAGTATATGAATTCCTGGTACTCACAGAAGTCCGTGTCGTGCACGCGTAGTGTGTGGCACAATGTAACGTGACGCAATCTAACGAGTCTAGAGTTACGTACGTTGAGTAATTTAGAGGATGCAAGGTGTAAGACGATTTTCTTTGTTGAGCAATGTATTGCACGTGCATCCAAGATGAGTCGCCGACACGTGAACTCGCCATCAGCAAGTGAACAAAAATACTTGATCCCATTGTTAACTTTCTTCGTCCACATTCGCATCGCACACTCACGCAGTAATTGTTTATTGTGAAAAAGAGACGGTGCTCGGACTCCGCGCACCATTCGCAATAGTAAGTTATTTCTACCCAGTGTTTCCCTATATAGACTGCTACTTCGAAAGCTTATCGCCGAAGGAAGAATTTTTCCTTTACTTCCGCTCATCTAGGTTAAAGTACTATCAATTAACTGTGTACAAGAGGACAGCTGATGCCCCAGCGATGAATGGATTGATGCCTAAATTATAGTTTGCAACTTCTACTAACATTCCGGAGTGTCGTATGAAGTTACGTTTGTTCTGAAGTTGTTAATATTGTCGCTGTTAAAGTTGTTGTAGGATCAGGAGCCATATTTTCAGGCCATTGCTGCCTTTTGCTCCTGCTCCCGTTTGTGTAATCGAAACAAAACGAGCAAACTTCGGACTTCAAACTTCAAGCGCAACAACTGACACTGTTGTTCTTGTGTTTATAACCACAACAATACAGGAAACGAACGTCGCAGTCCGCGACACTAAATGCTATCGATTCGACTATAAATAAGTCCCGTTATTCGGTACATTGTGCTCGTGCACAATAAATATTATTAATTCTCCTTGAAAAAAGATTTGCTATCACCAAAATGTCTATGTGGACCAGTACGAACGCCTACGTAGTTGATGTTAAGAAGCAATTGTATTTTGGGCTTGGCGCTAATGATGCCAGCGACAGCAGTATGCAAGGAAACCACGCAAGACGTACTCGTTCAAGAAAACGTGCTTAACAGTGAAATCGAGAATTGAACGAAATCTCAGCTGCTCGGGAAGTAGCGGCGTGATCGAAAAGACACAACTTTGACCATAGCGGTGTTGTCTAAAGGTAACAAGGGTTCCGTGGAGGAATCCGAAACCTTATTTTTCGACAACACCATTTGGTCAGCGCTTTCCTTTTATTTCTGTCGTGATTGGACAGTGACCATTTTTCCAAACGCTGACACGTTGCCGGAGTCCTCACCTTGGCTGATACACCAGTTTGCCTTCTTTCACAAGCATTGTTCTAGACTAGCTTAATCAATTGTGTGCACACTTCCATAGTTCGTGCTATTGTACGCTACACCATATCTCTAGAACACATCGTTTCACTTATCGTCTTCACCCTATATAACGTTCTAAACGTGCCGACCTTCGCGCCTGAACGTGGTCGTGTTCTCCGGGAGTTGCAACACCGAGTTCGGCGCAGATTCGAACTTGATGCACGAACTCTCACTACACATGCGCACACGCAGGCACATCACCCAAGGTTGTCCCTATATATGACTTCCGCGACCGCAGAGAAACTAGCGTTTAACTCGCATTCAGGGCAAACCAATCACCACGGCACGACCGAGCCTTTGCCCGGAGGTGTTGCTCAGGCTTTGCCTCTGTGGCCCTTACAGTTGCGTGCGCTTTTCTTTAGTCTTCCACGAGCAACAGTACGCGCGTTTCACTTTCACTCGTGCAACTAATCGTGGTCGCTCGGCAAATAATTTTGCCCTCGCGATTATTACTGCGGCCAGTAGAGGCGATCCGTATACGTTCCGCCGCCAGGGGGATGCCCTTGAAGTGCTGCTGTTATTGATACGTGCAGCATGTGTACCTATAAGCTAGCTGCTGAAAGCGCACGGACTCGCCAACTGACCAATCACCGTCTCGCTGCGTTCATTAGGGTCAGGAACGAGGTGCGCGTGACGGTATAGGTACGCGCTTTTGTGTACACGGTTTCCACGCGTGGCATTGATTTCTGCTTGCGTAAGGCGTTGTGAGCGTAACAAATTACGGCGTTGTATGTCTGCCTGGATACACGTCTCTGTGTGATCCACGCGAACGCTGATAAGTGTATATGTGTACGATGGCCGTGACTGGGTATCCATATATTCTCCCGACGTTCTTTTTATTAATTTTTTTTTTCGTGGCCGCCTGACTTATGATGCATTGTGTCATTCGCTGGTTAGCAACAATGGGTGATATTTTACGGCACCATATATCGAGTTCATCTATCGCGGTGCCTGTTCAGCACGTTGTGTTGATTGGTGCGCATTGGCGATCCCTGCCACGTTCCTTGAGTGTTCGATATGCGCCCCTCTGAATCGATACTTCGTACGTGAGATGTGCTTGTACATGCGTGCTTTGTGTAAGAGAATAACGTGACTGACTGATTAGTGTAGTTGTCTCTGCACCACACGTACCACAGTCTTCTTTTTAGAGTTGATAGTCCGTTAACAAACTTTATATTCAAGGCTATCAAAGCGAAAGCATTCTTTGTTTCATTGCAAGATACCCTTGAAAAAATGCGGGGATGGGAAATATACGAAATATTCAAAAATGGTATCTGGTTCACTTGGTAACTATAATGTTCACATGGCAAGTTACGAATGCATAGCTAACATGACTGATAGGTCGCGACATCAATAACGCGGTATGTCTGTGAGTTACGCCACGTATAATGAAATCGCGTGTCTCCATAACCGGCCAGGGATATGCGCGGTTATGCGCCACACGTGGCTCAATGTCATCCTTCACAGCTTACACCAGATTACGTTAACACGGTGTTCGTCCACCAGAGGTTTCGGGTCCGAACCCTTAGTTCCCGATATTGACTACCCAGGGTCATGGCTTTCGCTTTCAAGTGGTAAGAAATAAGGGCTTTTGTGGGACTTTATTCGATGTCGCTATCAAATCGATGTTTACCGCAGCCGTTGAGAGAATTACAAAAAAGAAACAAAGAAACAGTGAACGTGGCCTAAATTAAACAGTAACGAGCTGACATCGTTTTGCCGTTTTGCTCACTGTCGCTCACAATGATTGCTCTAGAAATAGCTCCACGACTCATTCTCCAAAGCCACCTTTCTTCTATTTCGGTGTAGGGTCGTTTCACGCGCTCCAAGATATAAATCCTCGCGAAGGCTACAAGTTCGTATGCGCACCCACACATCGTTCTCGGAAAGTGATATTACGTGAGACCATAAGGTTTAAAAATGCAAATACTCAAGACATGGATACGTACTCTTGGTGTACAACTCTGTATATCTTTGTTTACTGACCTGTTCGTTTTAGCAGCGTGATACCAACTCCAACTATGCGTCTTTTAATTAACGCTGCACGTTTATAGTGACATGTAAAAGATAATGACCGGTGTATAAGCGCGGACGTTGTTGGTCGTTCCTTTTTCTTACGTCCTGTGACGTCATGCCGCGGAAACTCGCTTTCCAAGTTGCGCGGCATGTTTCCTTCATCCCCAATGCGCGAAACCTTCGTATGCCGTTCCAGTAATTCCGTCTGCTTTCTTGCGGCATATACGGCACCGCATCTCATACATTTTTCACACGCTTTCAGTATATCTCCTAAGTAATCACGCGCAAAGATATTGCATGATTGCAATGGCATACTGATCATTTCAGGGCGCACGCATGAGATAGTTGAGCGTCGACACTTTCGCCACACCGACGAACAGCATCCACGGCGGCTTTCTCAGACGACCACACCGACATTCGGCCACAAACGCAGACGACGAACGCACAAATTTCAAAAAGCTCCACACATCCGTGCAACAAGGGCCAGAAGGCAAGAGACGCCTCTGGAAACGGATCTCTCATCCGTCTCCCTTACAGCTCCGTTCTGACAGCTGAAGCAGCCCTGCAGTCGTTGTGAGCCGCGGTACGCATGGTCTGCATGAAAAAAAAAAAAAAAAACAAGAAAATAAGATCAGTGTCTGTGTGCTCGCGTATATGCAGACGCACATATGATCCGACGGGACCGCGTCCATCTCGTAATTGCATGCAGTGGGGTTTGCTGCGGTTAGCTACGAGGTGGAGCCACTTTCTCGCACGTGCGACCGAAGGCTGCTCTCATAAGCTCAGGTCGACATGAGTTGTCTTCTAAAGTGAAAACGTACGTTACATAGATTGGACGCCGTAACAGGACTGCAGATGTCACTCCGCATAACATTTTACGAAGTGAATGGATATTAGTTGCGTTGTACTTATTTATTGGGTAATTGTATAGTATAACTTAACCGTAACAGCGTCACGAATGTGGCACTCTGAGGTAATGTTGTCTGGTTCATAAAAGACGATAATTTCGGAATTTTAAAGCATGGTCGTATACGGGTAAAGCGACGGTATTGTATTGAATTTCGGAAAGACCAAACAAATCAGCTGACATGAAGCGCAAGCTAACACTATTTTATGCAAAAAATACCGGTGAAGCCGCCGATCGTACGCAACAGGCAAAACATGAACACAGTGTGAATGTAATAATTATTCAGTTATGGGTGACATACGCCTAGCAGCTGACGCAAAAGCGTATGTAGTATCATGCATACCCGTATCAGTAGACGTTGTTCATTGGTTCACTGTGAGTGGACAACGGTGCAGTATACAATAGCGTTTATAAGGTTCCACGGTTAAACAAAGCTCACAATAAAAAAGGAACGAAAGAAAGGAAAAGAAACGGTACTGTTAGCGCTGATGATGGGACAGTCTGTGATGGTCCCGAAATTCAATGATCGAAGAACTCGACGACAAGCGGGGTGGAATAAAACAATGTCCAGCAAAGCACTGCCCTTGACTTGTGGTATTAATGTTTTGCGTAAACATGTGACGTCCGCCCCAGGAACCGACTAAAATTTTGCATCATGCATAGCTTCCGAGATCTGGTGGCACTTGAGAAACTGCACTCGCGCCACCTGGTTACGGAGGTCGTGCTTGAGCACACTAAACAAACGTCGATTCTCTATCTTGTTAGCACGACATTGTTTTCACAGCATTTTACTCGATATACATGCACAAAATACATAGGCAAGCCAAACAAACACAAGAGGCTAAATATTCTTTCAGTGTGTTTCGTCTGCTTCAAGTGTGCGCTGAATAGTGCGAGTAACTTCGCCGCATGTTCGTTCTTCAGGCTCAACAAAGAGCGTTCCTGATGCTTCAAATGCATCCAAAGCAGCGTCCTTCATTGAAGGAAATCTTGCCTGCACGCAACTATACCACGCAGCGGCATCGAGAGAGCTCGCTCCCCACGGCGTCATGCCGAGATGCACGCGAACCCGAACACAAAAGGGACGTGAAAGTATGCGGAGGATAGCGGCCGGAGACCGAAAATCAAGAGAAAAAAATAAAAAAAAGGGGGGGGGGGTGGGAGTGGGGGCTAGCAACGTATACGTTTGTTGACTTTTACAGCTTGGCATCGCTCTCTGGAAAGCCTTCTTCATCACTCTTACACCTCCGCTTCAAAGCTGTAGGCTATCGCCGTAAGGCTTCAGTTCCTTATGAACACAGGCCGACAGGAAGTTTGAATGCGAGCCGGTACATAATTGGTGGAAGGGAGGACTCGTTACTAACACGCTCCTCTACGCGGCGCCGTCTTGTCAACAAAGCTACTGTGTGCCGTCGCGTAGAGTTGAGCAAAAGCGCGAACCCGTCAGGAAGCGGCGTCAATTATACCGGTCGTGGGGATACACTATATGCTCGGCTACGCGCACAGCTTCACGTGTACAATGGTGTACAAAAACGCGGTGAGGGCTTGCGGAAGACTCGACTATAGCGGAAAGAACACACGTCCGTTCTTAGAGGAGAGCTCTGTTCAAGCGTGACAGAAGAGGGTAGGTAATCAGCGCAGAGCCACTCGCGTGCGTCTAGATAGATGACTGTATGCGCAGGCTGTAGCCATAGAGGCAGGAACTTCTTTGTGGCTGTCAGGTATAATAATACATAGGAGAAAGAAAAAAGAAAAAAAAAACGCAGACCTCACGCAAGCAGGTGTCAGTATTGCGCAAAGCATTGTTCCTGTGTCATCGTCGACAACGTCTGCACGTAAGAATTGATACATGCTTTAAATATACAGTTCAACAATTGACATGGGTAGGCATCACCTAAGTGGAAGACATGGTGACAATAATAAGATACCAGGACGACAAATTGTGGCACTTATTAGGAATTAATACGTACTTTAATTATACAGTTAACCAATTGACATGGTCTAGCCATCACCTTAGTGGAAGACATGATGACAGTAACAACATACCAGGACGACAAGTTATGGCACTACTGTCCCGACGACTTTCAAACTTACTGGGGCTATAAATATTTCTCGGAGTGTTAGCTATACTGCTACCACTCATGGTCATGGCGGTGAATGTGGAACACTAAAAGGTTCCCGACGCCTGAGTGATACACAAGACGTTGAAGATGTACCAATTACTCTCATAAATCTGTCACCAAAGCAAAGATGCTTACGAAACAAAAGACAAAATAAAAACTTGAATCACGGAGAAAAAAGAAAAGCCCATAAGGCCAAAAGGCGGTAATGAATGGGAACACGGGAGTTAATTAAAACTGAGCACAAAACACCGTTCAATGGAGCCATAACCCTGTGATTGAAACGCTAATTCACTTTCGGAAATAAGTGCCACCGCGACCGCGAGAGAGAGAAAGAAAGAAAAGATATCGTTGATTATTTTAAAGCAGCTTTCCATCTCTCCATATTACCCGCCTCTCGCGTGCGAAATGAGGCAGGTGGCACACTGTACCCACCCTACACAATCAACCTGCATTTTATGTCCCTTATTATTATTGTTTTTTTTCTTGTCTTCTTTCGTACAGCGTGTCGCAATGCGCCCAGCGACGGCCGGTGT
This sequence comes from Hyalomma asiaticum, assembly GCA_013339685.2. NCBI lineage: Eukaryota > Metazoa > Arthropoda > Arachnida > Ixodida > Ixodidae > Hyalomma > Hyalomma asiaticum. The sequence goes on along the minus strand of CM023488.1, from coordinate 15,552,072 downwards.
CGAGTAATATCGACAATTAAGTGCACCGCGGCTATGTAGTTTGCTCCCCCATAGAGTGCGTGATCTCACGTGTGTATACTTAAACGAACAGCCCCGCCATGCAGCGAGCCGGGCTAATTGCTTAAGTGCACGTCTGCGCGCGCTAATTTCGACGAATTACTCGTCACCGAACACGGCCATTTCTGTCCGTACCAGCCGTTGCCGATTATATGAATGTGTATAACGCCATATGGAACCGTTATGTAGCTACGCGAGCGGCAAAAGAAAGGTCGAGTACTCACTCTCTCTCCCCTGTCACCGCTCACGTTAAACAAGGGTTCCGCGTGTCGCCTCATGTGTTTATATAGCGCACGCATATAAACAGGGTGTACATAGAGAGATGCGTGTAAATCGAAGCATGCTGCGGTGTAACGGTGCAGGTCCCGTGTGGTATGGGGAACGACGCACGCTATATGTCCCGTATATAGAGCTACACATTAACGGCCAGGTTGCAAAGAAGGGAGGGTTGAATGCGGTGGGTAGAGGTGTTTTGGCGGCTGGGGATGTCCCCCCCCCCCCTTTGTTCGCCACCCATCAACTAGGGAAACAAGAAGAGGAAGGTGGCGACGTTGATTAATTCCGTCGCATTAGGCTCGTAATTAGCCGGGCTGAACGCCCACCCGCTGTCTCCATTATTAAGGAATTTTCGGCAGACAACTCCTCCACCCCCCCCTCCATTTTCCCATTTCTTATTCCCGCCACTTCTTTCGTGTTTTGTGTTCGTTTTTCGCCATTCGCGGTGTCGTCATCGTATGAGGCGTCGGCGCTTGTGACAGCTCGATGGTTAGCAGTTAGGAAGAGCAAGTTGGCTCGACACTGGTTGTTTTCGTCTGTCGTAACACGCCTAAAGTGAGTTGTTAAGGCCGGCAATTCTATGCTAAGCAATCTGGATTTTCAAATGCTGTTGTTTGGACACAATAAAAAGAACGCTGCAGTTTGAACGCCGCCACAAATCACCAAGTGCTGTAGAATACGCAAACTATCGAGTAGAGCTGTATACAGGCCGAAATATACAGTGTAACAATAGAATACAATATGAATTATGCCAAATATGAGATGTGCATCAAGTCAGTAAAAAGTATGAGGTTTATGTCAAGTAGCTCCACCACTTGTGAATGTTGGCTAGCTGTTGGCTATACGCTCTTGTAACAATGTAAGGAATTATACGCGCGGATGCACGCGTCTGGCTGATGTCACGAAATGTTTAGCACGCTACGAATGTTGCACTTATGCCATTTTAGATCATATCGCGCCAACTGGGCAACAATTGCGTCGTTCTACAAGTTTCACACATTGCACGGGCGAAACGATTTCCACTTTAGAGAAGGCCTTTGCACACGAAGTCATCACCAATGCACCACGCAATGATTCACCCAGACTAATTGCGCGTGATTTCGGAAAGTGTCACGCAGACGTCTGCACGTGTGAAGCGCGCGCCTTGAAATCTGGCTTTGCCACTACAAGATGCGGCTTGCGGTGAAATCAACTCTCAATATCTTTTTTTGGGAAAAATCTAGAGACATGTAGTGGTGCCGTTCTTGGACTCTCCTTTGCTCGAGGGGGCAAACTGCTCTGCTGGTATACGCGTTTGTCGGACGCCATTTATAGCTCCGCGTCACACATCATGCGCATGTTTTACACGTCTAAACTACGCATGATAACTGGGATGTTGTTCGAGAGATGGCAGCACGCGTGCAACGCACGCGTCGAAAGCTAGCTTTCCCTCTATCACACTGAGCTCAGCAAGAAGCCAACTGCTTGATTACTCGCAACTTTAGTATATTCAGCATTTTCGCGTGTGCGAAGCCGACGATAAGACCATATCGGTGTTAACTGCTGTCACAAATAAGCGAGAATGTTTTTATCATGTCCCTGACTTGTACGCATATGGAAATACCGGCCTACGCAGACGAGTGAACAAGTCTGACTGTAGAAGAAGCGACTGTTTCGCGTAGAATAACGAGGCAAGCTGGTGTTACACATAATTTTAGGCACAAAGGGAAGCGGCTTAAATATCCTCGACTTCGGGCAATGGTTCTAAGACCGAGTTGTAGGGCATGACCTGAGTATTTGGTTGCAATGACGCCTTCTTAAAGGGAACAAATATTCAGGAAGAACGGGTAAATACTGACACCTATGGGTTCTGGATTTAAAAAAAAATTACACCATCTCCCGCTAAAAAGGACCGTGAGGCGATGCGAAGCAGCACGGGGGGAGCACACCGCGTTTGCTTCGGTTTGACGCTAGCAGATGCTAAGTCAGCGTTGTCTCTCGCGGGCGAGGGCGTGTTCTCGATCCTTGCGAGCTTGTAAAGCGTTCATCGAAGAAGGAGCGTTTCCATAGTCAACGCGTGCCGTTCAGAGAGGAGAGGAATAATGCCGAGAGGAGAGGAGGGGTAGGAGGGTGCGCATGCGCAGTGCAGGTGTGGACGTCGCACGGCACACCCGCACGGCGGATGGAAAGAGGGAGGGAGGGAGAGACAGAGGGAGTGACATAGCCCCGACCATAAGCTGCTTCATCTAAAATAATGCGCCCTGGAGTACACAGGGAGAACTGTCAGTTTTTTCCGAAATTCGTTCATACCGTGGAGGCATCGTACCGTGTAGGACGCCGTCGGTCCAGATTCACCATTGAAAGACAGGTGGCAGGGCAGCGAAGCGGGCGCTGTCAGACGTGTTTCCTGTCACCAGCGGTCGCGAAGTTTTGGCTGCGCGAGTTGTCCACAAGAGACATGCCTTGACCGACCGCAGCCGCCGTGCTTGTTGCGCGGTTGGGTCGCAAAGTGCGTGCGCATTCCTTATAGCCTGTGACGCATGCTATGCGCCCGTCTCGAGCAGGTGTGTCAAAATCTTCGCATCTTCTCTATCGCGGTCGTCGAGGGATCAGGCTCGGTCCGTACGTGTTGCTGTCTTCGAGGCATTCGCGAGACTTTGCCGTTTGCGATGACAAAGAAAGAAAGAAAGAAAGAAAGAAAGAAAGAAAGAAAGAAAGAAAGAACAGCAGGCCTGTTCAGTCAGGAGCTAACAGCCTCAAGCAAGACGCGACATGCGCATTCCCTGCCTTTGGCTAAAGGTTCGAACCGTCTTCTAGCATCCAAGACACAGATGAGGCATCAAAATATGTCGAAAAAATGAAAACGAAACACACTGTATCATCTTCGCATTCAAAGGACGCCAACGAACAGCCTGCTGCCGTCCCACATCGGACGCATATTTCCTACAGCCGTCTTCCCGGTGACCACATCCTACTTCCATTCCGACCAGTCGACCGCTTTCGCTTCTTCCGTGAGTCCTCCGATGGAATCGAGGTTCGAGTGAGACGGCAGTATGTTGCTGCATCATGTATACGAAAGGCGTGCTTTGGAAAAGCGCATCGCATAAGAAGAATCGACAGCCACCGAGAAGTGTTGGCCCATGGTTCCTACTCCTTGTTCTTGTTTGTTTCTTTGCTGTAGAAAGGGGCGCAAGCATGCGTCACGCCGTGTCTTCAAGAACTGCACCGGTTTCCGACTCGAGGACGCAAGAAGAAGAGAACAATTCGAACAAAAACAAAATTCCACAGCCGGTCAATCTCCTCGCTGCTGACGGCGCGCGGTGTTGTCGGCAGTGACGCTGGCGGCAGCTTTCCGTCAGCGTAAGCAACCGACAGATCCTTCCTTCCTGGCAGCAGAAGGCGGCGCTCTGGATGGACGGATGGCTGACAGATCGCGCGAAGCGTCGGGACACGGACTTCACGTCTTGGGTCCTTTATTTTCTTTCCCTTGCTGCAGTATATGCACGAAGAAAGCGCGTGACCCGAGATATCCTATTCGTGCGCGTCGAATGCGTTCTCTTTGATTTCGTGTCCCTTTCCCTTCTTTTTTTTTTTTTTCCTTTTTCTGAACTGGCGAATTCTGAAGCCCCGTCGCTGCGGCTGACGCGTCAAGCCAAAGCTGTGCGTATAGGCCCGGCCACTGTGACGCGACCGCTCCATGCAACAATGGCGCCTAGGGAATCCAGCGCACGTTTCTTATTCTTTCTTTCTTTCTTTCTTTCTTTCTTTCTTTCTTTCTTGGCCTTCTCCTTCGGCAATACCCGAGGCGTTTGTGAGCGCATGCGTGGCGAGTTCTAACGTGGCGCCATCGGTGGCTTGTTATTGATGAGGCATGGGCGGCTTTGATTGAATGGAAGAAAGTGCGTGGCGTAGACATCCACGGCGCCGAAAGAAGATGGCGCCTCGTGCCGTCTCTTCAATCCCATTTCGGTTTCTTCCTTTTCTGGCTTCTTTTGTAGCGTTTGTAATTTTTTGTGTTTATTTCGTCTGAAGTTTCTCCTCCGTACAGAAAGCGAGTTCTTGTATACCTTCCGAGAAACCATTTATATTGTTACCTTGTATACGTCATTCCCTGACCATAACAAGTTGTTCGCTAGCGACATGGACGACGTGCCTGCTTTGGTATCGGCGCACACTGGCTGATAGCGGCTTTGAGATGGGAGACCGATGGCAGCGGCCGTGCAGGGGGCAAGAATGGTCACTGCATTTACACTTTGCAACTTTCTTGATTCCAACGTTCCATCATTTGGGATTCTGAGGGCCTCAAAAAGTCTCTTCACGGGCTTGACTAGGACCACGACCCCGTACAAAATGGCAGGGATATGCAATCGTACAGCGCACTACAACAATTTTACGGAGTAAAAGGACAACATAAACAGAATAAAAAATAGCTGAGTGAACTTAAAAAATACGCAAACAGCCACAACCTGATGAGATACACTGGCGCGGCCTCTTCGGCACAAGATGGACGCAGACATGTGTTTGAAAATTTGTTGATATCTTCCGCCGTCACTCTTTGTTGAATTTGGCTAGCTATGGTTGGAACCGATTTTGAACCCACCAGATGTCTTAAGCGAAACTTCCCACTAGCTCATGTGGTATATGGTTCCGTTAAATATTGTGTTAATGCTTGACTTCAAGCCAACACTATAGCATTTTTGTATGTCTTGTTGGTTTGTTGTAGTCAAGTTTTTTAAGCAAACGCAAACGATATAAGCATTAATGTTCTTTTGCAAACGATTACCCGTGTATTCCGATGTTTCAACGTGTCTGCAATGTCTTCCCCGTAGATGTAACCTTATAGTATTGTGTTTAAGCATCAGCATGTGACAGCAGGCACGCGCACACACGCACTCACCTGAACGTAACAGTTCCGGGGGAATCCCAGCCGTCACCACGTGTAACGACACTGGCGCTAAGCCATTTCCTTCGGAGAAGTTACCCGACAGAAACCTGTTATCAATGGTCGCGGTTGATCGGCAGCACGTTTGCAAAACTGCGTGGTTGAACACGGTGGCGCATTTCTATCCGTACAAGATCACGTCGTGTTGCGTTTACGTGGTTATATCGTTTCCTTTTGCGAGAAAAGCGCGCAGCTGTAGTCTTGCTGTGCGAAATTACGGTTAGAAGAAAGCTCGGGGCAGCGCTGAATGGCTGACCGACGGTGGCCAAGAGCTGTCACACTCTTCAAAAGCGAACCAGCGATAATAGGTAATTGAAGAATCGGCGCCGGACCGACTGGCGACGCAGGTTGGCAGACTGCAGCCGAAACCGTCGGCGGCGCTGCAGCACACAGGACGTCGCCGCCGCCTAACGGCGTTGAACAGTGGCAGGTCATGACTGCCGGCCGAGATGCTCGCGATCTAAATTCCAGTCGGATGGCGCCATAGACGTAGCTAACAAAAGTTTGATGACTGACAGAAGAGCAGGCGGCTGTGTCTCTTTCGTTTACCGTTCCCTTTTGTGCGTCGCCCTCCGCAATGAACGTCTGTCTGGTCCATCTAGTTGTATTTCGTTCCAGAACATCATCGGGTCTCCGACTAAGGGCCGAGTTTTGTTGGGTATAACAAGAACGCCAGTGTCTACAGTCAAGGAAAAACGCAAAGAAAACTGCATTGGACGACTCTTACAGTGCACAGCTTCACGCTTGCATTATATGTATGGTAGCAGTAGACCAATTTCTGCAGTGTAAGAGCAGTGGGGAGGGGAACGTCCACTCACAAGTGAGTCTCCGCAGAAAAAAAATAGATCGATGCTTCTTGCTGGAAACGGCGCGTGTCCAAAGGTAGAGACGGAATTTTGCGCCACACATAGACGCGCTTCTCAAAAACTGTCCGCGCGGCGACGGAGCGCCGCCACACTGGCGCGCATACCTCCGCACTCGCTACTACCGGTGTTGGGAAGATTCGGCACCTAGCGTGGTCAGACGCCGCCGCCGCCGCCGCTGCCACAGCGTGTTTGCCGACGAAGCCGGCCGAATTCTGCGCCCCCCTGTACTGACAGCTTCAAAAGAAAACACTTCTCTCTTCTTCTCAATCCGCCCATCCGTTGCTGCAGCACTGTCTGTGATGCAGCTACATGTCGATGGTCCAGCTATGGACAAGGCGGTAGGCATGCAGTAGGTGGGAGGTGGAAGGGGGTTTTGCACTAGTGCCGAACGCTATATACGCGTGTGCCTACACGCGGCAGAGCAGGCGAAGAACAATGACCGCCGCCGCTCTACCAGTAACAACACCTCTGCTTCATTTTCGAGTTCTTCCAACTGCCGCCACGTCGGAAGTCGGCGGGCGCACGCACGCAGCCTCGCGCTCGGAGGCAAGACACTGTGGCGCCGTCAGGTCTTTGTCGGTCTGGTCCGCGATCCGCTGGCGGCGCCGGAATGGGCGGAGACGGCGGATCCAGCTTCGCTGGTTTCGTTTTTTTTTTTTTTTTTTTTTTTTTTGCTGCAGCTCACTTGTTTCTTTTTCCGTGGCCGGCGGCGGCGGGTAGGCAGTTGTTGCAGAAAGGGCCTGCCTGCTGCTCTCCTCTCCTCATATTTCCAGTCCCCGGGGGCATACTTGGTCCTTCCTCGCCGGAGCATCTGCCGTTCCGGCCCTCCGGGGATGATTTCTTCGAGCGCGTGGCTTCGGGCTTCAGAGAGCGAGGAGGTCTTATAGGTGAAGGGATACGTAAGGAGGGGGTGAGGGGAATGCACCAAACAGCAAGTTTATCTTTGGTTTCTGTGGTGGCGGCGACAGAAGAAGCAGAAGACGTAAAGAAGGGAGGGTTGCAAGCCTAGAGGCGCGCTCCGGCAAAAAAAAAAAAGAAACGCGACGGAAGGACCCAGGAAAGCTCTGGAAATTTTGGGGTATAACGAGCAGGAGGTTGGCGAAAAGGTGTGTGTATGTGTACGTGAGGAAGTAATCGAAAGGCCGGGGGGGGGGAGGTGGATGCTGAAGAGGCTGTCGGGGAAAGGCGGCTTTTGTTTCTTCTATTTCGCGGAACAGCACGTCACGGCGACAACGGTCGGTCAGCACACGCTCCACCCTGCGGATCATGTTTCCAGAAGCGCTGTTAACAGCTACCTTGTGAAAAGGAAGCGCGTATGCGTGTACCGCGTGAAGCTATTGTTTGCCCGCCAAGCCATTCAGACCTTGTTTTAACTCCCCATTTTGTAGCCTTTCTGGAGCTCTTCCGCCTCTAAGGCGTTCTCTGAGTGGAGGATCGCTCAAATGGTTATGTAATAAAGGTGTATTTGCACTGTTGAGTAAAAGTGGAGAGTTGTAAGCGGTGTTTACTGCGTGAGAAGGGGTTACACGTCCTGTGTCCCTTCTTCAAAAGGGCTGGTTTCATAAACGAGCACTAGACCAGCGGCCATTTCGGTATGGCCATTGAAGCATAGTCATTGAATACGTTGTACGAAAAAGTGAACCGCTATCTATGTTACATCTCAATGACATGTTGCAAATTGTACAGGAGGGACTTCTTTCCACGACTGTTTTGTACGTGCGGTTTATAATTCAAGAATTTTCAGGGAGCCTGTGAACGCCATTGCTAACACCCATAAGAGGCGGCGATCTTTACACGCGGTGTCGCCTTTTCCTTTTTGTGACATCTCTTGTAACTGGCGCGATATACGTTTGCCATTTAGTAGCAAACATCGGTCATGCCTGCTAAACGTTAGTAATCTAGAACTTGTTAGGAGAGTTGGTGCACGTCTCTAAAAGGAATCATTGCGCAAAACAGTTTGACAACACAAGAAACTCAAAGTGGGCAGAAATAACGCAAATCCTTTTGCTTTCTTTCTGTCCACTTCGTTTTTCCTTTGTGTGAGATATATTTTTGCACAGTGATTCCTTTTAGAGAGCGTTAGTATGTTTATGCTATGCTCTCTAAACAACCTCAGTTACGTTGAAAATAACTCTAAGCATGCATTTAACACAGCAGGTGTCCACTCAAGGGCGCCACTGTGTCGGTCTGTAACTGAGTAAGCCACCACTTTAAAATTCTGTTAGCGCTCTACGTCAACATTTCTAAGCATCGTTTTTACTGGTGTATCACAGCGATATATTTTAGGGCGATATATCGAACATGGGAATATTAAAAGTGGACGGTGTGGTAGAAACGCTTACAGAATTGTGAAATATGTCTACTCTAAGCAGTCACGCACTTTATTCTTCATTTAAAGCTTTCCTGATTCTTTCTTTCTTTCTTTCTTTCTTTCTTTCTTTCTTGTCTTTCCCGTTTACAACGGAACCAATTTCGTACAAAATTGTTCCGCACTTATACTGTACTTTTCAGAGTGCGCACATTCCGAACCTATACCCACAACATCTTCATATTTACTCGGCGTCCACATCGTCGCCAACTATATTATTACGGCCATCAGCAGGTGCTGATTCCCTGAAAAAAAGAAAAGTTGGGGCGGGGGGGTGGAGAAAATGGAACTCAGAGTAACGGGAACAGTAAACAAGCCAATGGAAAACTGCCGGTGTGAGTTGAGAAGCTTTTAAAGAAAGAAGATTCAAGTAGAATCGAGTGAAAAAGAAGAAATGAATGGACGAGCTGTAGCGAACGGGGTCATGCTATTGAGCGTCGAGGACGTTTCCATAAGCCTCATACGAGCACCGGCTGCTGTCTTGAATGCATTAATAAATGTAAGGACGAGCGGACTTATAACGGTTCTCGCAAACGACGCACTCTCGAAACACACAATTTGGGGACGGCCTACATGGCGACAACAAGAAAAAAATATTGTTGAACCCGCTTGGTAGAGAAATCCATATTGAAGAGGACGGCTGTACGCGTGTTGCCCCCAATGGCATTTCTTTCTTTTAAAAGGAAATAATAGAATGGAAGGACGGCGTATTGTGTAGTAGCTGTTTTTTCTTGGTGTTTTTGGCTGCTGCGCAGACTCGAGTGATCGTGTCTCCGAGCCGTGGTGTTCCGCGTTGTGTACAGCGACAGAAAAAGAAAAAAAAAAGCAATGAAAAAGAATAAAAAAAAATAGCGTCGCTGATCCGTATCTGTCCCGCACGCGAACAAATTACATGGTGCGGCCGCGCCGACAACGCTGCTCACTCTTGCGCCCGCGCTTTGCCTGTATAACGCGATAGGTGGCGCTGCGGATCGAAACCGTGTCCCCAGCGTAGCTCCGTGCGCGCAGCCCCCCCGCCTCCCACACACTTTCCTCTCGGTCGTTTGCCAGGGTATGCAGTCGCGCGAGCGTTCGCTGTATGTCGTCACAGTTGTTGCCCCACGGACCGCTCGTCGGTTGGGCCAGCCTACAATGCTGGCATTTCCGATGACAATTTGTTCACTTTTTTGCTTCATCGCAGATTGTTTCCCGATACGCCCAACTCTACATTCGCGTACTTCGTATTTATACACTCTTCTCTGTGGTGACTGCGTTGTTCCTCTTGCCGAGTTTTCAGTCGTCACTGTCTGTCCCTCTTTTTCTTTTATTTTTCTTTTGCTTTCCTGTAGGGGGACTAGACGATCTAGTGTGCCATATGTGCACGCGCTATGGGAACACCGTAAGCTGTCCTGGAAAGCGAGCTGCCTCGCAAAAAACTGTTGGCCGAGAAGCCCGACACCGCTCAAAGAACCGCGTTCAGTGAAAGGCATGTATGCGCCCAATAAAGCTGACGTATGTGCAGCTATGTTTATATCCCTTGAACTGATTGGTTGATTTGTGGGGTTTAACGGCCCCAAACCAGCTCTGATTATGAGAGACGCCGTAGTGGAGGTCTCCGGAAATTTCGACCGCCTGGGGTTCTTTAACGTGCTCTGACATCGCACAGCACACGTGCCTCAACATTTCGCCTCCATCGAAATGCAGCCGCCGCGGCGGGGATATCGCTTAAATTCCGCAATTTGTTGGAATCGAAAGGGCTGTGGGCCCACGTACTGTGCGATATAAGAGCACGTCAAAGAACCCCAGGTGGTGAAAATTACCCCAGAGCCGTCCACTATACGGGACATGCCTCATAATCATAACGTAACTAATGCAAGCAATTCTTATTATGCTACGTGTGAATGGAAAGGATCATCCAGTCTCTGATTACCACCGTCTTACGCAAGTCGATTCCTTTATCTGCCTGCAAACTCATTGATTCGATCCGCCTACTAAGTTTCCAATTAACACCCATAATATACTTTACATCCTTCACTCCTGGAGTGCTGAACGGAACGCATGCATACTGCGTGACTTCTGCGACGCCTTTGTTTATCTATGTTTATTTCTTGCGGCATAGACGAGCATTAGCTGCACCTTACCGTCCACACAGAGGTTCGCGCAATTTCACGGGCTACGTCCGATGGCCCGATCGACCAATCAGGGCAGAGCCGCGGCTCTCTTAAGACTCAGGGAGTGATCCATCTTGCTCTCGGGAGCATTGGCTAAGACGAGCCAGTGATGCTTACTCAAGCGAGCAGAAAAAAAAGAAAAGGAAAACATTTATAAGCGTGAAGTACAAAAGTTCACGCTTACCTTTTCGATCTGCATGCACCTGAAGACAAAAAGCGACGATTAAAGCTATATGGAACCAAACAAGAAGTAAAAATGCTGCACATTCCTTACAGCTTTCCCGCTTGCGGAGCGTTCGCTCTGCATTAAAAAGTACTTTTTCACCTCGTTCTTCTTTTGTGTTTTTGTTAATCTTTTTTGTTCTCCTAAGCGAATCAACTTCGCCCGTAGGATCGAGGGGCCTCATGTGGATGGGTATATTGTAAAAAATGAAATAAAAGTAACAAAAAAACAATGTAAGAAAGAAGCAGCAAGGAATCGTGATCTGACTTTGCTTGCTGCGGGCTGGACTGAAGTGCACGCAGACATGGCTGGTGCGCCGGAGGCATGGGAACAAAAAAAAACAACACAGAAACAAAGAGGAATTAAAAAAGAAGGTAATACCAGCTCGGGAACTCCAATCACGACTCTTCTTCGCACACAGCGCACCACCTCGCGGAGCCGCGCACTAACCCGCACGAAGAGACGGTGTGTACGCACGCACGTACGCGGTTCGGGCATCTCAACGAGAGCAAGCTTCGTGTATACGCCCGCGAAAGGCACCGGTTCGTCCCCGTCTCTTCCTTTTTTTTTCTCTCGTCGAGGCCCGCGAGCACGCCCGGAGTAAAACCGAAGAGGCTGCAGGATGAGATCCGCGCTTGCATCTTCTTGTTGCCGGGAATATTTTATGGCCCGGCCGCGCCAAGAAAACCGCCGCCGCATTTATTACTATGCACTAACCCTGCCCATGCAACCGCTCCATCCGTGCGTCCACTCCCGCGCTGCGATGTGTGTACCGCATTTACTCGAATACAGCCTGGTCTCGATTCCGATTTCGTGGGGTATAACTTAACCAGCACGTACGCTTGATAGACAGATGTATCTTCGATGTGGCGCGATAAGACACTGGGCTGAGATAGAGGACAAGCAACAGCGCACTTTCAAGCTGAATGTATACCACGGCCTGTAGCTTAGGCGTGTCAACTAGTGTGCATAGATACCAGTGGTCTCGCCGTGGAATTAATTCAGTTGAAAGTACGCTGTCTTGTCCTCTATCTTGATCCAATGTCTTCTGATGAATATGTACTGTAAGATGAATATGGTACCAACTCGCCCAATGTTCCTTATTACCTAGACAGATACGTCAGTACGGATACACAAGAACGCTGTACTCATGAGCGGGATTGTGGTCAGACTTGCAATAAATGACTGTTGCAAGCGTAACGGCGCTGTGTATACACGAATTACTTTTCATGTCCTTCTGTGGTAAGTTCCTGCGCTAAACACTCTGGGGAGTATGTCAACAACGTCAAACGTCAGCGCTTTGTAGTTGCTCGGCTGCCAAACCCATGCACCGACTCCCGTGCTCCTGTGAAACCGAATAAAGCAGCAGTGGTCAGCGTATAATGTCGAACGGCCGCCACGAAAAGCAAATGACAATGAATGTCGTATATTCCTGGCAAAAGAGCACAGCGCAGTCTCTGGCTCACTTTGTATATACACCGATGATGCTTGGTTGCCTTAGCGCGTTTCGCACAAAAAGAGCACTAAAAAAAAGCGAATCCTGCCGAGAACACGTCTAATCCACGCACAGTGGCATGTTACAATAAGCTGCAGTTGTCCCCGGTGAATTGTTTGTAAGAGCCGTTTTCTTTTGGTGCTATACACCAACTATCCAGTTACGGACATTAAAGGCAAAGAACAATCTTCACATCTAAATCTATGAGCGTTTCTTTCTGTGAATTTAATTTTATTTGAATTACAGTGAAATCTCGTTGATGCACTCCCGCTTAATACGTCTTTCGGGATGATGTGTTTCTTCTTTCCACAGCGAACACCCCGTAGGACCAATGTACTTCCATGCGGTTGGTACGATCGCATTTTCACCTCAAATCGACTAAGCGGGCCACAGCTGGAAACAAAGAGCTGGTCACAACAGCGGTAAAATGCGCGCTGCCCGCCGGCAGTGCCGCCATGAAGCAAGATTTGCTTGCCGCCGGAGGGATGGGTCTTGGACCGAATTGAACTGTGGAGCGGCGGCAAACGAGCCGCCAGCGAAGGAGACCAATGACAGGTGTCCCTTGCCTCTTCGGTGACATACGCTCGGGAAAGTGGCGCCATGAGCTGTATTCAAGCTTAGAAAAAAAAAAAAAACTTGTGCACGTATGCTGAACCTGTGAAGTTCAGCGGGAAAGTAACGAGTTGCTGAATAATATCGCGTTGGCTGCGGTTCATATGATGCCAAGCTATGCTACTCCGCGTAACTCGCATGTTATGCAGAGCAGCATCCCTCTGCGCCACAGCAAGCTTTGCTAGCGGGTTTGTCACACTAAAAAGTCACTTAATCTACATACCGTGATTCTTACCTAGAATAAATAATGAAACAGATGATTTTTCTCAAATGCTCAAGGCCTTCAGCTACGGGCCTGGAAGGAGTACATACAAAGAGAATGCAAAGGAGGCGACCACCTGTTTTGGTCTCTGCACAGAAAAAAAAAAACAACACTATACAACAAAGATGCTATACAGGAGCTGCCAAGACATGTGAAGAGATTATACATTGCACATATACGTGCGTTGGATCATAGGTATGTTCGTCAAGCTATTCTCAATATTGGTGAGATTCCAAAACGACCACGCAAGTAGATTTAGACGTATATTGGAACCGCAGCTGGTGAGAACCAAGAGGGAACCCTGCTCGGCAGTGCGCCACCTCTTATCGACCCATATGCGTTTGCTTCGGTATGCAACATGAACAATCAACCGCGCCACCAAATCGATCAAATCAATCAAGTCACCAAAAGCGGTAGCCATGCCCTTCAGTACGTGGATAGATACAGACAGATGGCTTCGACCTGGCATGCGAGGATCTGCGTAAAATTGAAAGAAAATTGACATTTCATTTTCAATTTACATCTGCTCCATAGCGAAACGAAATGAAACGCCACGCATTCCGAATGCGACATGGTACTGAAGAAAAGGACCAAGGGGGGTTGGTCTTCTGAATGCCCAACGACGTCCAAATATATAGGTCTTGACATTAAGGCCGCACGTGCCATGCGGGACTTCGCCCCTTGCATAATGGCGAACGTGGTTCGATATTCCGCGCACGTTTGGGTCACGGTGACATCGCCGTGCTGCTCGAGCACGCTCGTCCATGATTCATGACTCCTTTTGCCATGGGGTCCATGGCACAAAGACAGGAATCGTGCAGCGTTGTACTGGCACGCTTTTTTACTCCTGGTTTACCTGTTTCGTGTGACTCGCTAACGCCAAGAGGAGTCTTCTCGCATTTAACTCTCCTTTTACACCTCGTGCTGACCGAAGCAGAAATTATGAGTATGATTTGATTCCATTTTGGGGGCCAGCGACTTTCTACGAAATTTCACAGCCTCTGACACACATTGGCAGCAATGATCATCGGCGGATTCGTTCATAGTTGCGTTATCTGATGCACTTCACTTGCAATTTCCTGCAGGAAGGCTATATCACCGCTCGTGCTGGCAGCTTTAATGAAAATACACGGAGGATAGATGCATTCATTAGGCGTGTGAGCTGTGCGTACAAGTGCTACATATGTGCACTCCTTCCATGATAGGCCGCCGTGACAACCACCACACTCGCCCTGAACGCTCTTCTTTGGCCACCAATTTCTTTGGCATTTATAGCCACAGATTTATGGGGGACGATTTCTATACCCGCTGTCTATTTTATAAGTAAAGCAAACTTGGTTATCATCACCGCAGAAACAACCACGTGGGTGATGGAGAGACATGTCTTCGATAAGATAAGCGTGAGAGCGTTTCTGCTTTGAACAAGTGCGTTTAAATTCGGAATGCCACGATGCCTGAAGTATGCCCGGATTCAGTTCGCTCTCTACCAGACCTCGTTTCACTATATCGTACGTATCCCTGCGGCTCCATGCTTCAGATAACATATAACAGTAATAACTGGTCTAGCGAGGTCATGTAGCATGTATACTAAAATAAATAAAGCAAACTACTACGCCTCTTTTTAAGCGATATTGATATGCCCTTGTATTTTTTCGATAAATATCGCTATTCATTATGGCATAGCACGCCACTTGCCTGCTTTTTATACAATCCATTTTTACCTCATACATAGACCAATTGCAGCACTTTTGGTGGAATTGGAGGTTAGTTTACACGGTTGAGAGCTCGATGCGAGCCCTTGACGACTTTCTGCTTCAAATGAAATGCAGCAAAGCTCACGTATTCTAGTGTTCGCATAAGCGTGTAAGTCTATACATATTCGCGTAGACTATCGCTTTTGTCCAGATAGCGGAAACGAACCATAAGTCTTTTAGTGTCTTTACCTCCCGCAATGAATCCGTTCTTTCCTATGCAGAAATCCCCATCAATCCAAGTTTAACGTTCATGTGAAGATAAGACTAAATCGTCGGACACCAGCATTGTCCTAGCAACAGTGGCTGCTGTTTCTTAAGGCGCCTTTTCATTTTTTGTAGTCTCTTGGTGTAAAGAGTAACCAGCCTACAGCCGGGGTCGGCAACCTTTCAAGGCGGAGGGCCGAGTTGCATGAAGCCAACATGGCGGGGGGCCTGAGACGTTAGCTCTCCAAGTGTGAAGATTGGGGGCAATGCCAACTGGAAGGGGCCTTTCTTTGTTTCTGTCTAACCCCATCTGAGGTCACACTTCAAAGTCAGCCTCCAGATAGGAAGTGACAAAGGGACGGGGTTCAGACGTTGTGCTGAGGGCCGCATAATACTGTGCCCGGGGCCGCAGGTAGCCGGCCCCTGGTCTACAAGATATAGCGCCTTCTCAATCGACAGCGCCGGGTTAGTTATCTTCAAACAATACCGGTATACGTCTCAGTGTTCGTGTACAACAATGCCGGGAGGCCCGTGGCCTTCGCTGAACAGCCGATAATTATATATACACACCAAGTGCGCCACTTTCGTGGCCAGCTTCACCGCACTACTCTGCTGCACTATCACCGCTTGTCATGCATAAAACAGTGCTCGCTCACTAAATCGCACTGTAGTACACAATGTAAACAGAGTGGTCCGATGTTCGTGCCTGCATGGCATCGAGATCCTCCCATAATTTCATCAGACCACCTCAGTACATGCCGTACCCTACAGCATGCACTCTCATTCTCCTGGCGCTTGTATACACTCTGCAACTCTAGTGTAGCACATATATGGGTCGCCACTTATAGCTTACATGGGTGTCCGTTGTCCGTCCTGCTCATTATGCATGGCCTCCCGGCAGCCCTACATTTCTCTTAATCTCCACTGTAATATCTGTTGCCACCGTTTGCCCCTTAATTCCCCAATGTTTTCCTGCTACCTCTATTGTTTGCGCCCAACGCATTTCGTTCCATTGTTTGGTTAAGAACCGTACAACTACAGCATTTGTACCCTGTGTGTTCGTGAGCTGGGACGTTCGGCCGAACGTGCCTGGCACTGAATACGTGTACCCTCCACCTGTCCACGTGCGTAGTGTAATGCGAGCTATTCAAGGAGAGCGTCCTGTGGAAGTGAGTTCACGTTTCTCCTCACGCACCCACAGTGTTTATAACACGCCACCCATCGTGTTTATAGCCAAGGGTGTGTTCATGTGCTATCGTGAACGATATCAAAGGAAATACTCATACATGAATTAAGCTGTGTACATATATAGAAGCCACACATATATGCCGAGCACATGCGGGCGGTTCCACCTGGCTTTCATATATATAGTGCTCAGCAAGAGAGGCGTACTTGGGAGATATTGAAATGTTTACGTGTGCAACGGAGATGCACACTACAATTGGGCCATAAGTGGTTACACACGAATTCGGTGCCTTGTATTATTAATCATGCGTACATAATCGCAGCGTAACATACGTACAACCGTGTATCGACGTTTCAAGGGTCATTGTAGAGTCAACTACATTTCAAGACCGCCATTGAGCTCCCTCAACGAATACGCAACAAAAATACCGTTGATGCTTTTCAAGAACAAGTGCATGTTGAACAACATATTGATTACCTGTATATTTATTGTTGCGCAGTGGTTGAGCTCAGCATACGTAATTGAGCGCATATCTGGATTGGAGAGGGAAAATTTTCACAGCGCAGGTATCATGGGCAGTCCTACCGACTTAATGAAGCACAAAGATAGGCCTCCACATTTGTTATCCTTATTTGGCTTTTGTAGTGGCCGGGAAACGTTCAAGCGACAAATACTCCTGCGCGCCAATCAATACGATGCAGCACTACATGCATTATGCTATGTAATACAAACGCTTAACATGCTATGGGTTTGATGACGGATCTGAGTCCGGCCTGAATTCTTATCGCGGGTGATGCGGCCTCTTTGGACTATCGTCTCTTGTGAAGCTTGATGCTGAATTTCCATTGCGAAGTTGTCGATCCCTAATTGACTCAAATCGTATGCATTGGATTTTCAACATCCACAGAACTTGTGCATCAAAATCTCAATGGAAAATCCGTTGTTCCGACTTCTACAACTTTCTGTTGAAAAACCATTGCTTCTTCATTGTTTTTTCATTGTACTCTCGAGACCATGTGCAGAAATCGTCAATGGAGCCACGATGGCCCGAACGGCGGTTCTGTGAGTCCGGCTTGAAATCTTATCGCGGACGATGCGGCTTCATTGGAAGCACGTCCCTTATTATATGAAACCGGCTGCTGAATTTCCACTGCGAACTCGAATTGACTCATCCCTTATGCATTTGCATTTTACTTGCAAAAAACTGGCCCACGTATCAACTTATTTGCATCGTATAGAATGGATTTTTCTTTGTTCTTTATTTTCTTTCCTTTATTGATTTATTTAGGACAACACAGAGGATTGCCCCAGGGGACGCTGACGAACAACTCGACCTCAAACAAATTTTTGTTATTCCGAATACTATGACATTACTGTTGAAAAGCCATTGATCTTTCATTGATTCTTCAGTGTACTTTCGTGGCTGCTCTAATCAGGCAAAGTCAATTTTGGGGGTGGCCCACACCAACATTTGTGGTGCAGTTGCATCCGAAAAATTATGCGCAAGCTCCCCATGGACCGTCTAACTTTGCAAACTGTGACACAACTCAGTCTGCTACATTGTTTCTCGCCAAATTACGCGGTGCTCACGCAACCACTAGAGAAAGTGTTTTGTAAATATACCACGCGTTATTATGCGCGTTTAGATTAAGAAGTCCGTGTGCCATGGAGATAAATATAAAATGAATTTATCATTGTATCATCAATGTAAGCTCATCGAGGAGGTCATTGAAGCTCCTCGATGAACTTCGCACTAAGGCGGCGTGCATATGCGGTGTGCATCAGCACCTGTATTCAGATTTGTTGATGTTGCTAGCCGTATACTGATGTGTCAATGTGCGTAAATGTTAAATGTCGTTTTAATACGTGTGTATATTCCTGCAAACAATGGTCCTCGTTCGCAGGCGACAAGGGGGCGCCTTGTCGAGAAAGGGTATCGGTGTTCAGACATGCCACGCGCGCGCACGAAACACCCACGATATAGGGTGCTGCCATTATTATTTTTTTCAACGTAGAAAAATTGTGTATGTATAAATTTCAGTGCTCCTTCAATTATAGCTGCATGAATATCCGACAAAAGCATCACAACAAATTTTAGTGCTCAAAGTACTTTCAATAATAAATCATCAATTCAACCACTAAGTTGATCAACAGATTTTCAGTGGTATGTCGGTGGCCAGTATTCAAGAAGTGTCAACATTGAACTCGATGATATTTGAACAGGAAGACAATGACTCCTCAGTAAATTTCTCAGCATTTACCAACGGTTTTTTGATAGTTTCTCAATGAAATTTTTTGCAAGGCCATGAAGCGCTGCTATATAAATACTGTTAATTTTTGGTTCTCTTATATCTGGGATGCACGCAGAGCATCAAAAATGGCAAAATTACTTATAATAACTAATCAAATTACATTTTCAAGCAGATTGTAGGATTTTCTAAAATATAATTGATTTGCATTACAAATTAATGCTGACCGAAAGTAAATCATACTACTACTATTGAAAAGTAACGATATTACTTTGAAATTAGTTTAGCGAAAGCTCATAATTCATGCAGTGACTCATATACACCTTTATTTACAGCGCCTATACATGAAAGTTGGCGCCTAAACCGCCGATACAATAACTTGTCCCTGTGTTAACGTGTCCCTTGTCTGGTATACTGTCTTGGAGAAATCGAGCAATGGGCGTCAGAGTTTTTTGTTTGTTTGTTTGTTTGTTTGTTTGTTTGCAGTGCAAGCATGAAATTGTTTGTTACAATTGGGCTATCATTATACGCATACTGCTTGAACTAGACACATCTCGATGCTATTTTCTCTCTTTGTTGCAGTGTAGTTGTCAAGAGATTATTGGTTAAGGAACTTATCTTCAGGGCGTAGGCGCCCAGGTTTGAACCACCGCACCGACAACAATTATTTCGCATTTACTTCCGTCTTTCAGTCTTTCTTCTCTCTCTCTCTCTCTGTCTCGCTCTCCCGCTAAGTCACGTGACCCCGTTTTAGCGAACGTAAACGACGACGGGAGAGGCTCCGCATAAACAACTTCGGTGTGAAACAATTTCGCTATAACCAGCATGAAGTTTCATGTGCTTATAGCGTTTAGAGCTGTCACTGAGTAATCTGCACGCTAAACCGCACGCGAGAAGAGAGATAAGAAGAAACGTTCCTTCTTCTGCCCTGTCTCTCTCCTGGTGAGGCTTTGCGCCAAGTTTATTCACAGTAACGTACCGAATAGCTCAGCAACAAGTTCTTCTGAGTTACAAACACTGCCTTTATAAAGATAACGTGTTTCGAATGATCACGGCACAAGATTAAATTATCGCTATCCTATCTTATCTAAATAAGAAAGGTGGATATACTAGCTGTCCAACGGTGGCTCAACGACCAGCAGTACCAAGCTTTCGCTGCTAAATTTTTGAGAGAAAACTGTACCGTCTCAGGTACCCTCAACAATATATTTCCATCTGGTCGCGAGAGGTAGGGTGCCCCCTGCGAAAAACCTCTGTCGAAGCCCAGGCTGAGTCCCTCTCGTAGGGTGTTGCATCCAGCATCTCCGAGAAACCCACCCATCCGAGGAGAGCCAATGGAGCGCTGTTGTACGACGAGGCTCTCGGCCAAGGAGAAGACGTGATCCTTGGGAGAAGGCGGTCCCACGTCGCCGGGCCAGCCGCGAAGGACTCGACAGGCAACCCCCCTCGCGCACATTTCCTCATCGGGGGCACCGTCGTCGACTGCCCCCCCCCGAGCCCCCCTCGCCCGAGCATCTCGTAAACCCCCTCACCGCATCAACCTCCTCGAGAGGCCGTGACCTGACGGCAGACAGTCGCAACATGCTCTCCCAGCTCCTGCTTCGATATGTGACGAGCCTCCGCGGGTCGACATTCAAAGCTCGTGTACTGCAAGAATAATATGAATAGCCGCTCACCTGCAATGATATACGATTAAATGAGGACAAATCTGGTTGTAAACCGAGCTCGAAGAAGCAAGTGATAATTCTGCAATTGTAACTCGAAAAGCAACTGTAGAGTTGGCTACACGGCACTTCATCTCCAAAGCTGGGATTACGATGGAGGACCGCGCAGCTCTCTGGAGACGTCAGAACTGCACTAAGTTTAGTTATCGTGATCATACTCCGTCTATTCTGCACCGTAGGCCGAGGGACTTCCCCAATGACTTCCAACTTATACTGCCTTGCTCCCGCCGATTCTATTTTACGTTTGCGAACTTCTTAATTACAACACCCCACCGTAACTCACCACAACCCTTGGCCGTATTTCCCATCCGCATCCATTCCGTCAGTGCCAGTGACCAGTTGTTAACGGTCCCTCGAAATACGTGAACCACCCAGGTCTATTCTCTTTTTTTTAATAGCAACAAGGTAACATGCTATACCACTCTTTGATCTCTTAATCACTTTGCTTATTATCATCTTTCTCATTATTCTATATTTAAATACGCATTGCTGAGCCACGATATTTGTCAACGACCTCCAAGAGCTCCTGTCTTGCGCCAACTCATCGAAAGTTACTCCTTGGGAGCAAATCAGTAAAGTGAATTTATAGCTGCTAAATGAGATTAACATGAGCGATCTGGTGAAAGATATTGTACGACGTATACATCGCAGAAGCCACACAATCACCTCTCCAGGCGGTCGAAATTTGCGGAGCACTCCGACGTGCCTCATAACCATATCGTACTATGGGCACGTAAAGCACCACCAGTTATTGTTATTACACAATCACCACACTGCGGAGCTGCGTACATGACGTTCTTAATTCTTTAATAAATATTCACTCCACAAGCTCCATGATTGTCATGTGCTCTTTCATACTTCTTTGTTTGCCTCTGCACCATTTGACCATTACTCTTTTTCATGATTTTAATACTGGTGCAGTGATTTCTCCAGAATCCTGAATAGGGATTTCACCTTTTACTATCATAATCGAGTGTTTTGATCCTTTTTCATACGGTCGGTTTTCCCTGTGCACTACATGACGAGCGAGGAAGCTAGCTTTTGCTGCAGAACAAGAGCTTTCCTCCCATGTACATTTCACTCCACTCTGAGAATTCTTGCGCCCCCGATGTATATAAGTACATCCACTTTGGTTGGGCATATGCCATAGTACTTTGAACGAGTGTCGGGGGCATACAGCGCTAAGCGCAGATGTGTGTGCGCGTGTGTACAAGAAAAACAAAGCAGTACACGTGTATGAAGAGTCGTGTCGTTATACGACAGAATTGAGAGCACCTCCGTTGCATAGTATTTGTTGCCATTTTCACAGTGCTGTTTAGATAGTGTAGTTGTGTTTATAATGACAAAGCAACGTGCCAAGTTTTGATGCTGAATACACGTTGCTGCCTTGATGGAATATCCTTTCAAAAATAGGAGGTGGCGTTAGCTATCGAACGGTACATCAAGCTAAAAGATACATCGCAAACTCACTTGGTGCATAGTGTTTTTCATATAGGGCATATTGTAAACAGACACCAATGACTGTTTTATACACAAGTCACCAGTGCAACTTTAGCCGAGCAATCGAACAACAAAAATGAAAAACAAGTTCTGACATCGATGGCAATGGTGTGCGACAGTACTTGAGATTCATACGTACTGTTTCTTCGTTTTCACGTGGAGCACTTGCACTGCTGGTTTCTGGAAACTTCTGGTCCTCGCCGACTATCTGCTTGGCGGGCTCGCTCCGAAACCTGAAATGTGTGCGAATGAGCAAGCTTAATTGGTCGTTTGTTGTTACCGCAATAGATTTGCTGTGCAGGACTTTCTTTATCCTTCACTATGATTCATATTTCATGTTTCATTCACGCTACATGTCCCCATTCATATTTCATTAGTAATGGGCCATTGACCGCTTGTATTGGCCGCAGTTCGAGTCATGAAACCTCGACCCGTATTGTATCACTGAGATTATGGTATGTTCACAGCATAACGTATTTATTTATTTATTTATTTATTTATTTATTTATTTATTTATTTATTTATTTATTTATTTATTTAAAACAAGCATTATCTGCGTTTTTGTGTATTACACAGTCTGCAAACAGATGATTCCGCGTGTGTACAACACTTTTTGGTGCTTTTCTTATCATGTTCGTTCATTCTTTCATCTTCAGAACAGAAAGATGTTTTGTTATTTACTGTTCTTGTAATGTTCCATACATGTGTTTTTGCAGTTGTATCATCTCTAACGCACTGCTGCAGCTGCTGTCTGGGTTTCGTAGCCTGACCTTACGGGCCCTTTGTGACGTCTCCAAAGACAATTTCAGTTTGTTCTGAATAAAGCCTAAATTTATTTATGTATTTATTTTGTTTATTTATTTATTTATTTATTTATTTATTTTGTTTGTTTGTTTGTTTGTTTGTTTGTTTGTTTGTTTGTTTGTTTGTTTGTTTGTTTGTTTGTTTGTTTGTTTACCTGTACCGCTGACTTATAAACGAGACATGTAGTAGAAGTTCCTGTGTATATAAACAATGCACCGGCGAAACGTACACTACGTTACAAGGGTACCTTTCAATGTAACTCAAAACGCATGTAATCGCCAACAAGCTACGCTAAAGGTAAGGTTCGCAACCTCATGAGAAAATGGTGCCTCAGCCGGTAAGTCTCCAAGCGAGCCATCTAACTAAAGATATCTGAATCGGTGTGCTTTCAATGTTATTGGAAAGTTTAATTAACACGTTACTGTAATATCTTGTGGAACAGGCCGGTCCACCTGCTGCAACGTCAGTAAAGTTGGATTTGTTTCGTTAATCGTGTGAATCTCGTTTCTTTTTCTTTTTTTGGAAATGTTTATTCGGGCTCAGGAAAATCTTTCCGAACTATATATATATATATATATATATATATATATATATATATATATATATATGTATATATATATTGGTGTGTTCCTTCACGACGGACAGTAATTTTCATTTTTAAGTCAATATTGAAAAACAGAGTACTCAGTGGTGCCATCGTCTCTACACATGCAGAAGGCGAGACTACGACAACCGAAAAAAAATGTGTTTTAAGAATTTCTACTGCCTTTGCAGCGAAACCACTACGCTTAGAACTGTACGCTTAGAATGGCACGATAAAAAATAAAAGTAAATCGATGAAGGACGATGAAGGACAATGAAGGACGCTGCATGCCGGTATGCAGTGTTGATCACATATTACAGGACACAGTTTTCTTTTCTTTGTTTATTGGAGGGATATGCAGATAGCGAGTTTTGAAGAAGACGAATAGGAATCGAATATAGCACTCGAATCCAATAGAATAAAATAGAATAACGAATACTTTTTGATAGTCTCCGAATAATGCACCTCTCTTCTTATAATACAAAATATTTTCCAGTATTGATCATTTTAGCATTGAAAAACATAAATCGAGTATCTGTGACAAATAAGCAGATTTTCGCGTAATATAAATATCAGGGAATGCCATTGACCTTTGTCTGGAGTCCTCGAAATCTGCAGCCTTCTCTAAAGAAGTTGCCCGCTGCAATACACATGCTGTCCTATCTATCTAATATGTGATTTACTACCTCCACTGAATGATACGTTTCAGGTCATTCACAACAAAGGCCTTGCAGCACATTCCTAACACATACGCACCGTGAACTGCGCCTTAGGGCAACTTCCTCTGGCAATAAACAAAAAAAGATCATGCTGCTTTGCTGCAGGTTCTGATTGGCCGGGAACAGTAGGGAATAAAAATATACATCGCACATATCGATAATGCACCGAATATGAGAAATTCCAAATTCAGAACGTGTTTTATGCTTGCTAAAGGTACAAATTTGGGCATTACAACTTCATTTTGCTTGTAACTGACACAAGGATCGCTGTGCGGCCCACGTGGTGGTTGTGGTAGGAAGGCCACAGAGGGCAGCACGGTTCCGGTTCTGCAAGATGTAAGCCGCGTTTTGATTGGAAGCAGCATGCACGCCTTGGGATGCCGATATCTGTCGTCTGCTTTTATTTTGAATTTGTAAGTTGAATAACTTGCGTTTGCCTGCATCGATCTCGAAAATTCTTTTTGCATTTACCTCAGAACAATACAACGAACCCGTTTCGATGCAAAACTCAGCGAGTAAAATATGGTTTCAGGGCCCCTTTAAGGCAATTTCCTCTCGCATTATATAAAAAAAGGTGTATTTTGTATCAATTTAGTGTTTATATTAGCGGAGTTCACATTTTTAAGATATGCGAACGCTGTTAAAATATTTGTATCTGCCAATAACGGCTATATTCAGTTCGAAAACAGAGTCGAATTGGACGCGTACGATTTGATATTCGAAACTTTCAAATATTCGCACACTCTTTGTATACTGTCAACATGCGTGCCATCTTGATTATGTACCGCGATTCTTGAAGTCCATCAGTTATTCATATAATCTCTGAAAATGCTTTCCGCTTATGGTCACCATCCAGCAATGCCAGAATAACGCTCAGGAGTGGTATACGATTGTTAAAGGTGCGTAAATTATGTGTACACGATGAGTATATCATGGCGTATCTAAGTCAGCATTAGGATTGGAGTGGATTGATCCATGGCAATATCAACCAACCAATGAGCGAATAAACGATTTCATGAATTTTGTTCAATAATGGATTGACTGTGCAGCATATTTGACATGCGGCAATATGGCTGTATATAAAGGCATACGATGAAGAGATTTGTCGAGCGCAAATTCCAATCAGTGTACCTATGTTTTCATATGTATATTTATGAGCGCAAACCACATACACACACACACACCCACGTATACATACGGTTTGCGCTCGTAAATTCGCATATGAAAACATGTCTCACCAACTAGCCCAACAGCTGAGTTCTACAGTGTATGTATATATAGCACTAGGATGCGACAGTTTTGGTGCCGTAGAACATTCCAGGGAGATCCTTACCATAAACCACATGATATAACCAAGAAAATTACTTGGTATAACAATGAAAACAACTCAAGCGAAACCGATTCATGCCGTGCATGCGTAGCATTTTGTTTCGCCCTCTCTGCCGCACCGCACACGTGGGCGCAGTTATGCACCAGCGTTGAATGACGGGCGCTCCGGGACCTGTTAATTAATTACCACCCGGCAGGGTGGGCGTGGCCGCATTGTTACGAGCACGCCCACGCCGGCTTTTCAGCGAGCAACTGCGACGCGCCCGAACAATGGCGGACGTCGCATCGCTTGAAAGAAGATCCACACCGCTTCGCTACAGGCACGCGTTCGCCCCACAGACGCATGGACAAACAGACGAGTGACGTCTTCATCAGCAGCCGCCTAGCGGAAGCGCATCGACTGCCACGGCAGGCGTTGATTGACATCCGCTCACACTCGTGTGTGCGCATGCGTGTACGTGCGCCTCTTTACGGACGCGCTGTGGGCGTGCCTGTGGCCAAGCCGCAGCTGCAGCCGTTGCGGCCGTTGAATAACGCGGCTGGTGGGCTGATCAGGGTGCGTGGACATATAGAATGCCAGAGCGATCCGCACCGATT
Organism: Hyalomma asiaticum; assembly: GCA_013339685.2. Lineage (NCBI taxonomy): Eukaryota > Metazoa > Arthropoda > Arachnida > Ixodida > Ixodidae > Hyalomma > Hyalomma asiaticum. The sequence goes on along the minus strand of CM023488.1, from coordinate 15,526,193 downwards.
GAATGCACTGACTCAGGCGTTGGAGACGCTAAGAGGTGCGACGGTGCTCGACGGGCGCGCAGGAGTTACGTGCAGTGTCTGGAAGGGGCCAAAAGGTACACTGCAACCGACGTCGGTCCTTAATTAGGGATATATTTAGTTCGGGTATGTATGCTCGTTTATGGCGATGGACCCATCGCTTATTTCTGGAAAAACAAGTATAACATTAACCTCCATGGCAGAATTTATAGAGGGAGTGCTCTAGACAACGGTGAAGCATCTCTTGATGTATAGCATACGACATGCAGGCGGGCAGGCGGGTATGTTCCCACATGCCTTAAGCGTAAACTGAAATAGACAACTCCTCTACAGCTTCTACCATCCTGCACAGAACTTAGGGACCGTGCCATTAGGCAGTGGACGTGCGGCCCTCGCCACTTAGCCCGGTTGTAAGAAAAGGCACAGGCTGACACTGTGCGTGCTCCGCTTTCGCGAGGGCTCAGTGGCGAAGCAACGGTGCCACCGTCTCTTATTACATAGGCGTGTGCTCCTGCCAATCAAGGCGCCCGCTTCTGGAATATTAGTCTATGGACCACGGTATCTGAATGGCCCGCTGTCTGCGGACACATAGAAGGATATACAGGAAAGGTATAATATACGATGGCTTACAAATAGGTTAATCGCCTTTTCTCAGTCCATATCGCTGAAGGGGCTGTCGATCGACGATTGATTACGTAAATATGTATGCGATTCGATTAACGTGTCCGGTTCTGAAGACCGGTTTTCTAAGATTGGTGGTGCACATATATCGTTCAACAAACGATTTGAATGTAAAATATCCGGACACTGCAACTGAATCGATAAAGGAGTGGACAACACTGAGCGTAGATTACACTCTGAGGGTTTACTATGACGAAAGCGAAAGTGAAATGCCTTTATTTAAAGTGTGCGTGAAAATTGCAAAAGCGCATATTTGCTTAACGTGCTAGTGAATATGCATTCTTCAAGGTAACACATTAGGTTCACGTTATTTACTATGTTTTATGTTCAGAAAAAGTAAAAGAAAAAGTTCTCAATATTTAAAAACGTCAAGATGGCTGTCATGAGACTCCATGTTAATCACGTTAAAAACTCCTATAAAAGTGCTAGAGCTCCTTAAAGAGAGAGAGAGAGAGGAGAGAAGAAAGCGTTTTGCAGAGTTATCGGATGTCCTGAACATCAACGGAATTCTGCAGAGACATGTAAGAAAATGTGAATTAGCTTTTTCCCTTTTTTTTTTTTTTACACTTTGGTAACATGGAAAACCCGTGCCTGATACGGCTTTATTATTCTTGGAAAAACTCAATTGAGAAATATGATAAACATTACAAAAAAAAAAAGGTCACTCGTTATATAGTGAAAAGCAACCATTCTAAAAATTCGTTTAAACGGTTATGAGCGTATCACTTAAAGAAATTAACGCGAAATAACACGTGTACATCTTTTGTAATAACATCATTTCTACGGTGCAACACTTCGCTTGCAGCCGCATGGTCACGTACACCTTGAACTTGACCACGCCTCTCTTGCCTATTGCGCCAACATACATTCACATTATTTCTGGCTTACAGCATCCGTTCTGCGTTTATTCATCTTTTATTCCTCTTTTCACTTTCTGTCTTATTTCGTCGCTCCTCTCATCTTCACTCCTTCTATTCCCTCCTCCTCAAAGAGTAAGCAGGCGTTGTGCCCCACTCGGTGGCAGTTGCCAGCTTGCTCCTTCGTTGTTCCCTTTGTGTCCTTGTGTATTTTATATCATCATATCTAACAATAATAATAATTTTACACACTATCCAAATTCCAAAATAATTGCAATTTCCCCTGATTCGTATAAATGGATACAATACTAACTGTTTAAACATGCGATAAAAGTCACTATGTGAACACTTTAAGGCAAATTTAGCAAGAAAGTAATAATGATAATAAAGGCATTTTACCGTGGGTACCTTTATGTTGCGCCAAGTCTGGCGCTGCCGCTTCTCAGAAAACCTCTGACGTCATGTGGGGAGTCATGCTTTTCACGAAATGGCATGGCCTTGCGACTTCAGCGAAAAGCACTGCGAAAGACATCTGTACCTTTCCGTTAGGTATTTCACATAGGTGCGAAGCTGAAGATGATGAAAGTGTGTGCTCGTGTTTAATGGATGAGCAAACCGCCGTGCCAACCATTTGCTGTAGCTGGTAAAACAAAGGACGCACAAAATAAAGAAAAATTATGAGCATTTATATACTGTCAAAGTTGGCGAAGACAGGCTACATGCAATAAAGAATGGACAAAAATTCAGACGACAGTGCTAGTTTCAACTAGCTCGCTCGCTCACTCACTCACTCACGTGCGGTGGTTGCATTTTGACGGAGGCGAAATTTTGAGGCCCGTCTACTGTGCGAGAAAGTGCACAATAGTGCACGTTAAAGAACATCAGGGAGTTTGAATTTCCGAAGCCCACCACTACTGCGTCTCTCATTATCATATCTCGATTTTGGGATGTAAAACCCCAGAAAGCAATCAATTAATCAATCATTCAATCGAAATTGCCGCTGTGTCGTGTTTTTGTCCATTGTTTCTTAATGCACTTAAATTAGTCTTATGTACACCTTTTCGAAATACGTCATGGCTATACAGACTAGCTATTTACTGTATTGTACTTTAACATTTGGATTTGTTTATAATATGTTGGTGCATAGATTAATCGTCATAAATTATACTAAGCTGCGTTCTTTCTTGTATATGGAATTGTTTGTTCAATTTCAATTTCAACCACTACGCTTAAATTAAACGTGATCGTATACGAACCGCCCCCTGTTATTTTATGACGCCTCCCGTGCTTCACGACTGCTGCTTTTTTTTTTCTTTTTCTTTTACGCTACATGACCACCACGTTTGCTTTTATATATCTTACGGAGGATTTTCTGCAATCATTCGGATACTTGGCCCACTCACCTATACAACTGTATACAAATATTTCCGCCAATCATCCTTTTGTTGATCCTGCGCGCAGTACGGTTAGAGCAAGCGATGCCTCCCTGGCGACCTCCAGCGAGGACCCCTCCAACTACCGGCGTGACACACCGTGTGCATACTCGTAAGAGCCGAGGCATTATGGGTCGGCCAAATTGTAGACCCCGAAAACGTCGAAATTACGGCCGTCCCAGCCTGCAGACCAGCGACTATATGATATATAAAGGCGAACGAGGAGGACGAAGTGATGGCGCATTGGTAGAGGTAACCGAGGGGGGCGCACATGTAGGCGTTCGCGGGGATGGGAGCCGCATTACGCGGTTCTTTGTTGCACACGTCGTCGTCGTCGAACAAATCTCGTCCCTTTCAAGCTCGCTTGAGCGCAGCGCGGCGGCGTAACGATGCGACGCAACTACGCGAGGCATGCCTACTCGTTTTGACCAATTTCTCTTGAGGCGGGCTTCTTGCCTTTTTTTTTTTCTTGAATTCTTTTTCCGTGCCGCTACTGCTGCGTAATAAAAGGGAGGCGAATGTACAGCGGTAGCGTACAACTACGCGTCACGGCCTCATTTTCTTTACCTTTTCTTTTTTTCTGACAAGAATCACCGGTGAAGAGCCATACCGCGAGCGGCAAAAAAGGTAGGGGGGAAGGGGGGAGGGGGGCGAGGATAGGCCAGAAACGACCTAATCTTCTCCTAAGTACACTATAGAGTCCCATAACGATGCTTATGATCCACGATTCTCGTATTACCCGCCGCGAAGCGAAGAAGCCACGGCGGCAAATGTCGTTACACGCTTGCGTCTCAGACGACGGTGGTTGATGTTATGTACGCGGCAGTTTAGCGCGTCTCGATGTGAACGCGGTAGGTTTGTGAGTTACAGGGCGCGTAATACGCACGCTCGAGCAAATGACCCCGACAGGAAAATGAAAAAAAAAAAATAAAGAAAGAATAGGAGGGGAGTTGCGGCGTTGTATGGGTGTTTTGCCGGGGGTTTTCTTTTAAGTTCCCACAGATCGTGGGCAGACAAGAAGTGATGACTTTCCAGTGCCTGGATATAACACTTTGGTTTCTCGCTTTCCTCTCCTTTTTTTCTTCCACGTAATTGGATTGAGATAAATGTAATTTTGACGTCCATTAGTTCAACACTGCAGTGAGTTTCTAATTATTTGATGATTATTCACTTTTATTTCACCCGTTCATTCTTTCTACCTTATTTTCTCTTCCTGTGTTTCGTTCTTTCTTAGTTTTTTCTTCCCCTTCTTTTTTCCACTTATTTAACGAGTCTCATTACATGTCTATTTATTTTCGTGTAACTTCTTTATAATCTTTTGCTGCGAAACACAGAGAAATGGGGTAGCCGAGGTGATAGACCTCAACCTCTCCACAGCACTAAAGATAGAACAGAACAGAGTCTTCCTCACATTAGCGGTACGCAGTGGCGCTTATGAACGGCGTTTCGTTCGTTTCTGATGGGTTTCTACTGCCCGCGTCATCAAAGCATCGCAAATTGCTGCGACAGAGTTGCCATTAATGTACCAAGTAAATTCCTTGGCTATACATTGTGAATATTTCCTACAATGTGCTACATCTGGCGAATCCGTGCGGACAGCGACAAAGAACTGCTATCACAAGCCTGGGAGTTCGAGTCGCTCGTTTGGGCGTCGCTTGAAAGGGAATTTCAGCACATATAGCAGCTTCGTAGCCTTCTTTGAAGGCATAATTGTCGCCGAAGGAACAACACACAACGTTGAAAAATGTACGAAGACGACGACGGCGCCATATCGTCGTCCTATACCGTCAAAATTACCCAGCTTTATTTTTTTTTTTTCAGTGGAAGTTGCCTACCAGCGTGGCCGTCACGTGGCTCTCGTGAAGCTATCTGCCCATACGCACTAACGGCAAATCTGCAGTTCGACTGCAAACCGTGCGAGCGGTGACGTGCCTGTCATATCGTGCCATGCCAGGCGGCGCAGTTTGTCGACGGGAACGGCTAAGAAAGTGCCGGTGTTCTTCTTCCGCCCCTTAGAATGCGCAGAAAGCATTCGAAGAAGGTGGTGCCTTTCCGTGCAGTCGCAGCCTCGCTTCTCGGTGAAATTCAAGCTTCCCTGTAACTGACGGGTGCCGTCGAAAAGCGTGGATAAAGGGTCTTCTCAAGCGAACAAAGGTACGAAGCCTTATTTTTAATACCGTCTTGATTGTTATAGCGGGTGAAGGTTCGTTGCAAAACAATTTCGGGCGTCAAAATAGCCGTGAAGGTGAGCGATTTCATTCCATCTTGATGACTTCGCCTAAAAGCAAGAGGATTAGTAATTGGGCTGTTTTGCGTACACTGAAGCGCGCGAATGTTGTTTGAAGCGTACTACACATATTTTAAGGGCATAAGAACGGCTATTGTGTTTGTCAGGTTTCGTAATCGTTAGGTGTTTCAATTGTCTTGTGGCACGCCCTTTCGACATGTGACATTCGACTTATGGCACGCTCTTTCGACAGTTGAGGACGTTGCCCGCGTTCTCATGCAGTGTGCAGAGTGCGCAAGTTAGTTCAGAGTAGAGATTTTGGTTTGTTGGTATACGTCACGTTCATACATTTGTTGCAGCACAAATTGAGCACACGGACGTACACAGAAGAAGAAGAACACATAGCGTTCTGTGTGTGTCCATGTTCTCCTCTGTCCGTGCGCCAAACTTCCGCTTCAACAAAGGCCATAAGCGGTGGAATAGGGGTTGCATATACGATCAAAACGTGACGTCAGCATTGCACGGCAGGCTATATATGCACCAAGTCTCTGTCATTGTGGTTAAAATTCGCGTTTCTTTACGCAAACCTAATTGCAGCAGTGTGCGCAGACAGCACTACACAACTTGGAAGGCGGGAACGGGAGGAGGGAATTAAATTTACCCTTAACTAATGCCTCTGGCGGTGCACATAAGCCGTAAAATACGACCGCCCCAACTGGAGCATCCCTGGTTACATTTGGCTCTACTCCCGCTCTGGCCCTCTGCGACATACTTCCGCAACCACCCGTACGCGTTACGCATGCCTATAAGGAGTGCACACACGTCCGCTATCTCACTCCGAAGGCGTGAAGAACGCGCCTGTACTGCTCGTTGTAAACAAAACACCAGGCTCACGTACGTGCATTCATGAAGGGACGTGTATATATAGGCAAAACAGTACACAAGCAATGCGAGCACGAACGCATCGTTACAAAGAACGTCGCATTATACCGAATGCTCTAGTGCACGCGTGCGCACCAACTCGAAGCGAGCAACGGGCAATACAAGCTCGGGCTCCCACGCAGCAACGTGCCGTGTATACCTTATGCATGTGAGTGCGCGAAACAAAGGTATTAACGCCCCCATTGTTTCCTGGCATGAATAAACTTATTTTAGGTCTGCCTATCGTTCTTAACATTCCTTTTTTTTTTTTTTTTTTTTTGTAATGACCATATTACACTTGACGATCCTTGCCTGCCTGCCAAAGAAAACTGCCCAGTTCCGGTTTTATTCTGTGCGGTGCTTCTTCGTTTTGTAACTTCGACGTACCTTCGTAAAAAAAAAAATGATGTATGCTTGTCTTGCCATTTTCATACGCATTGAAGTGTATGTCTTGGCACCTGATAAAGAAAAAAGAATCAAGGAATGAAAGAAAGCAATACGTTACGAATATATAACCCAACCCCCGCCCATTCTTCTAAGAACATGACGTTTTGTTTCTGCCTCACGTGATCTTGCTCTGCTCTTCAAAAATCTTCGCGGCAACGGCAGCGAAGAGCGCAGAAAGACCCGCCGATTTGCGAGATAAGAAGCTTTCGAGCTGTCTCTCCAGATGTGGGTGTACGCGAAAAGACAAATCGTTAAGCCTCGCCCGCCTGCGACGGTGGTGGCGTGCTCGAAATCATTCCCGCCGGGAAACACACAGCGTTCGCTACAGGCGCAAGGGAGCACTCGCCTCGGCAGAGATATGCGGGCAGCATCTGCGAAGAAGACGTACCGTGCATTCCGTCCGTTCGAGGTGCCAGCGATGGTGATGGTTCGTGGGTGTTTGAGAGCGGCTCCGGTGCTTCGAAAAATGAATTCAACCGAATCGGTATGGTGTGCAACCAGTCTGGTGCGCATACCATGTATGCACACGCCGCATGCGAGATGGCGGCAGCAACTGGCGTGAGGAAAAACGTGGAATGGAAGAGCGCACGGTTCTGAACGAGAAATGAGCGGTGATGTCTTTGTTTTTTTATCGCGATTATTAAGTGGAACGGAGCAGATGTTGGCGCCTTTTGTGAAGCACCGGTGCAGGGGCTGTTAGTACGTAAGTGCAGTATATGGACCACTCTCGAAGGAACTGCCGAATTGTATAGAAGCTGCAGATGATTGCAGATCAGGCTTGATATGGAAGCACTGGCAATAATGTTCTGTTCTTGTAGATTGCTATCTAAGTCAGGCCATCAGAGCTTCACCGCTCTTTCTGATGACGCTGATTAAGCTTTTTCGTGTGTCTGCAGATACTGCGATGTGTGTTGCCGATTTCGTCATGGTGTTTGCTCGTGATTCAAGATACAACATAGATGGAAAAAAAGAAGTCACGCAAGTGGGAATGAACGTCAGGGAAATTTTCTATTGAATATTAATCACGTGGCTGGTTAAGTTAAAGCAGAGTAATTAAAAAATAAAATAAAATTAAGGATCATAATTAAGTGACCTGTTCCCGTGCTAGCTAAGTATAACGGGAGATGAAGAAAGAACAAGAAAAACAAAAATATTTATTAAAATGATATTGAAGTAAAAATACAAAGCGAGAATACAAGAAAGTGGGTCAGGAGGAGGACATCTACCTAGCCAGCCACAGCCAAGGGAGCTGGAAAGCAAATATACGACCCTTCATAATTTTTTTTCGAAAGTTACGAAAGAAAAGAGAGAAATTTAAGAAAAATTCTTCTGAAGTCTTGCTTGAATCTTAACTGATAATTCATACATGGTTGCTTGCTGTTCGGTCTTGGTTCCTGGAATCGTATTTCTGGAAAATATCTGAGAAAATCTGTCGAAGTTTCCCGAAGGTTTATGTGCAGTAAAAGTGTATATAGGCCAAATTTCAATAAAAGCGAACAACTGTGCAACCGACCTTTCTTAAACACTCCACTCAAAGTTCAAAGGTGCTGTTTTGTAGCGAATAGCTTGAAAGAACCTACAACACTACCTGTGTCGATGTCCGAGAAGTATGTCTCCGCCAATAGCCCAGTAATGCCGCCTTGCTCATACCTTTGCCGTGAGCCTATGTAGCCTCGAAGATGTCTGTCACTGACCAACAACATAGACTAACATAAAAACTCAGTGCCGTCTATAAAAAAAAAAAGGCACCCGCAGGAATGCCTAGAACGAATAGTTTCCTTCATGCGGGTCGCCTGAAGATCGTTTTATCGAGATTTGTCTGTGCTTCGGTGGTATGACGCTGGAACAAGATGTATCTCAGATACGCGCGCATGCGTGTGCTGTGCATTGTGCACGTTTATTATATACTCACACAAAAACCGTGAAACATTGTGGTGCGCGTCTGCGCAGACGCTGCAGCATGCGGGTGGGTTGACGACGACGCGATGCGTGTCGGAGAAGCGCGACTACTAGGGGTCGCAGCTGAAAGAATTCGGAGAAGAGAACGAGCGGTTGAAGCTGGTGTTGGCGATGTCGATGGAGGAGAGAAAGAGGGTAGGAAAGAGCGAGAGAGAGAAGGTACATCTTGTCTCGCGGGTGGTTGGAGGGGGGGGGGGGGGTGTGCTGCTACAGCCGCGCAGCTGATTCGAGTGCGTCACGCCAACGGGCCATCAGCGAAGCCGACACGACGCCAGGACCCGTGAAGCCTCGGCCGCCAGCTAGGGAGCGCTGCCTTCCTTCACAGCTGATTTTTGGAGGGCGAATGACTGTGGTGGTGGAGGGGGTGAGAGGGAATTACCTGGAGCTGTCGACGACAGGGGGCACCAAAAAAAAAATCATAAAGGATAAAAATAACGCAGCGGGGTAAAAAAGACCGAATGAAGCACGTAGCACCGAATGCCTGGTGCATTTGCAAGTGCGGGCCACGGCGGCACCACGCAGATGTCGCGTCAAGCTGAATCAGACAAGAAACACGTGTTGTAAGCGCTGTAGTGTGACATGGTTGCACCAAATATAACACAATGGAAACGCTGTGTGCGGTGCGTGTTGTTGCGTCTGCTGCTACGTGTGTATTGCGTTTGCATACATTTGAATATAACCTGCTTATAATTGAGCGACGGCGTTTAGTTCTGCGACAGGAGTTACATGAATCGTTTCGTACCGTTCCCGCTGCAGGAGAAAATTTCAATAGACCAAGCAGATATGAAGGGACATAAGCACGAGGTCGCAGGTTCGATACTTGACATGAGTCGCCGCATTCCGACGGTCGCGACATACAAAATTTTCCTGCTGAGCATTGCAGTACAACAGCACATATATAGAGTAAGCCAGATTATGTACTGCGACTTCTCTTGTACCTCGTCTGCATGTCTGTATATGTGGACCAGAAGCATTAATGATCAATTCATTCAGGCTAGACATAAATTACTGAAGCTATTCCGGTATATGTGCACTGTTCAGAGAGGTCCCTTCGAAGCGACATAGCTCTCCGAAAAAACAGCCAATGCGAAGACAGCCATTAGCCGACTTTGAATCCGCTCTGAAGTATGCCTGCTTGCTCTTTAATAGGTGAAAATCAGGTTCTGTTAGCGGCAGTTATCCCAGTAGCTTAGTTTTTCAAATTTCTGCTACTTTGTTCCTACATGTAGACACACACTTCACGAATGAGCAACTAAGTCTCCATAAATTTCAGAGAAAGATAACACAGGAAATCATGAAACGGAATGAACTATGAGCACCTCGTGTGAGTAACGCATGGACGTCATTTTTCAAGCCCACTCGGGCGCCGAATATGACGGACCGTCTGTAAACGTGTCAAATTCACACAGCTTCGTTCTGATCGAAGCACTCAAATTCTTCTTGCTAGAGCTGAAAGGTAGTATTATGATGATTTGTCAATTTTCGGTAAGCATTTGTAGTGTGTAAAATTATGTAAACATTAAGCAAATTTATCGATACAGTTATGTTCAAAACATATTGTAATGAAAAAGTTGTGAAGTTAACCAAGAGTGATGTTTGCATAAAATAGGAGAAAAATCTCGAACTCGAAATACAATGTCAATTTGTTATTGCCTCTATTCATATGGAGAAGAGGAAAATTACGCCTCTTAAGTTGCTCTTGAAACGCGTCAAAAATGAGCGAACTTCTGCAGCATCGCACAAATGCTGAGGCCGAATCATACACAAATTGAATATTCAGGAGTTTCAGTTAATTCTGTGCTCAGTGTCTGTCTTTCCTGGCTACTTTACTGGTGAGATCTGGTAAACACAGTTCGCGTCCGTAAATTTGGCCATTGTGCAGAGTTTTCGACAAGGTTTCTCATCCTCTGCTTCCTAAAAAGCTACCAAAATTGAATATAGGTACAGACATACCTATCAGCACCGAGAACTATTTCTCACAACGGCACCAATGCCCCGCCACGGTGGTCTAGTGGTTATGGCACTCGGCTGCTGATCCGAGGGATCGCGGGATCGAATCCCGGCCGCGGCGGCTGCATTTCGATGGAGGCGAAATGTGGAGGCCCGCGTGCTGTGCGATGTCAGTGCACGTTAAAGAACCCCAGGTGGTCAAAATTTCCGGAGACCTCCACTACGGCGTCTCTTATAATCAGAGCTGGTTTTGGGACGTTAAACCCCGCATAACAACAACGACACCAACAGGTTCTTTTCAACGGGATTAAGTATAGGGTTACATTGAGGTCCCGTCACGCGTCCCACAGAGATCTGTATTAGGGTGTCTTTTATTAATGGTTTATAATAATGACATTACTGTAGGTATGAGCTCAAATATGCGGCTTTTTGCTGATGACTGTATTGTATATATAGGGCGATTCAGAATGAAGATGATGCCCTCGAATTACAAGGCCGAATTGGAACGTATTTACCAACGTTGTCTTGTGGCAGAAGCGGCAAGTGAATGTAAATACAATTAAGCGCATTCGTGTATGCTTTGAAAAAAAAAGTAATTGAAGCAAATTATTACATGATGGGCAATGTATATTTCAGGTAAGAGATCCGCGTATAACTATACGGAAGAGCTGCCGTCGGGTGATAGTCTTGGAATGCACATGCGTATGCGAATGTGTAATTTAAAAGCGTTGCTTCTAGATTCTAACATTACTAAGCAACGCCTACCTGACTTGTATACGACCAATCTTAAAGGAGTACTGACACGATTTTTCGGCGGCGCAAAATATGCATTTTTCGGTTTATAGTCATGTATTGTTAACGCCTTCCGCACGCGGAAGCCAGGAAACACGTACAAAATATTTTAGTTTTCGTCGAGTAGCACTTCTAGCCAGCCCCAGCGCAATGGACACTGCGATGACGTATGAGCACAGTCTCTCAAAAATCGCTGAAATCGCTTTCAGATTCACTGGACGACCGTGAAATTGTCGTTGTTTGCGTGCCCCACGTGTAACTAACTACAGACGACAGGGTTTCAGCGACGAATTGTTGTCCCTACGTGACTTAGACGTACGTCCGAGTCTGTTGACACGTCACTAGGAAACCGCCCCCTCGAAATCGAAACCGAAAGTGGGCTTTTAAGGGAGCCGTATTAAAAATATATTTATTGCGTTGCGAGGCACCATGACACTGTTTTGGGGGTTCTCCACGCCGGTGCTGTCCCTTAGAGCAACAATAGGAGAATGTCAAAAATTCGTGTCAGTACTCTTTTAAGACGTTCATGTACCCTTTGGGACGTGTCTCAAGCATGTCTGCTAATAAACAAGAAAAAAATCAGAACAGAGCAGCCAGCATCGTCTTGAGTAGGTATGGAAAAAGTTCTGTAGTACTCAAAAGAAGTCGCTTTCGTTTCTGGAAGATAATGAGAAATAAAAATAAAAAGAAAATGGTGGTCGAACACTCTGTATTATATATTTAATTTAAAAAATACGGGAATTGATAGTGACATGTTCTCAACATGAGCCAAGGTATTTATGAGAACGCACAGATGACAAATACAAAATAAGGGAATACCAGACCAGGACGAACCTGTATGCAAATTCCTTTCTTGTCAAGACTATTAGTGAGTGGAATATAGCTGACTCAGAAAGTTTAGGGTGTGAATGAAGACGTATCTTCTGCTTGTAAACCTCCTGTTGTACCGCCTGTCGGCAAAGGGGGGAATGTATGAATAAAAGATGAAGTTCTGCGGAATCTCGTAAGGTGGCGCGAGGGTTACAGGAAAGAAGCAATCGTCAACCATCCGTTTGTACCACAAGGCTACAAGGAAACCCGTGAGTGTTTCACAGAAGTAAAAGCTTCCTAGTGGCCGAAACATTCATCCTTGCCTGGATATAGAATGCGAGGCCAAAGCCCACTCGGGGTGGTCACTCTACCAGTTCAGCTAATTAGGAGGCTATCACAGCAAAGGCTAATTGGAAGGATAATTAGGTTATCTGTCGTATGTAGGCAACCAGTTTATGTGGAATCATTATGGATTTCCTTGTAGCTCTGTCGTAAAATGTGCGGTTGTTGATTTTCACTTTCTTAAATATAGAATTAAGGTCTACTCATCGAACAAAATATGTTAGCTCAGCAGCCAATGCTGCTCAATACCAAGTCTGCCAATGTGGTCAATGCTCTTCACCATATTGTTTCCGAGAGCCACGAAATTTTCCACCTCCTAGTTCTTTTTCATAAGTGAAAGAAGTGAACGTTCAAGCGTGCTTTCTCACAGCTCACTTCCACGGTTCATATCCCTAAGGGCCTTCAGTGTCATCCGTTTGTCTTTTCAATTAGAATACACCAGCGGGCCATTAAACAGCTTTTTTTTTACTTACATTAAAGCGTTAACATCAGTGAGCAAAGACAAAAAAGGGAAGCGACGCGGCACGTGAAACAAGCGTAAACAATGAGACGCCCCATTGTTCACGACCCAATATTGCGACTGGCCTGCCATGCATGGCGGCCACAGCGGCGTGCGTGGCGTGACAGCATGCTCTCCGGAGCACGCACCGATGAGCAAATAACGGAGTCGCCGGCTCGGGCGTGCTTAGCACCTCTCTCGTCGCGTCAATGGGGCATTGACTCGTTCCTTCCCCTTTTCATCCCGGAAGGCGATGGAACGAGACCCTAATGGACGACGACAAAAGGACGGAGTGGGGGGAGCACCGGGAACCAGCACGAAGAGCCCTCGATTCAATCACCACTGACCACGGTCAAGGAAGGGGAACGATTCACGGTGTTGCCAGCATAGACTGGCTGGCTTCCGATAAGGACATCGAAAGATCTTTGTTGTTTCCCTACAGTTCGTTACGTTTACGGATGCCGGGTTGCCGAAGAAGTATACGTCATCGGAAGTGCTGGTACAGCGACACATGATGAGGAACCTCATCCGAGATACGCGAATATAATATTACTGCGACTTACATATTTTACTTGACTGCTGCTGTAAAAAATTGACGGGGAGACAAGTAAACCACTGTACGTTCGTTTTCATTCGACGAGAACAGTCGTATGCCTGAAAAAAAATATTAAATGCGTCGTAGTTCAGCAAATCATTCCAAGATGTCGCAGCCTGCTATGCTTCCGCCGTGAATGGTTCCGGTACCGTGGCATCCGTCATCGTAAGGAAGCCTATGGCAAATCATGAAAACGGAAATGCGTACGTAGTTAACACCGCTAACAGTGACATCTGATCAGACTCGGCAGTAATAAAATTACTGTAATGGAATTACGGTAATTAAACTACTCTTTGCTGTAATGGGTAATGTAATGAAGTACTTATGTGGGCTGCCAATTTAGTAAAGCAACGAATCACTTCAAGAAACTTCAATGTAATTTCAAGAAAATTACTCATTAGTTCTGCAGTTACTTGCGGCTGAAAGCATGCTAACAATACTTATGGCATGAAAAATTTACCTGAGAGGAAAGAGAAATAGCACAGACAAGTTGATCCGAGCGGCCGACCCACAGAAATTTAGAATATCCGCGAGCACTGAACACTGCACAAATAATGAACACTGGTTATTTCAAAGTAATTTGATTACTTTTCAGAGGTATAAGTGATGTAATGTCATCACTTTCGACAAGCTGTAATTTGTAATTTAATTACGTTTTGTGCATGCCTAGAAATATAATTACTAATCCAATTTACTTTTTCAAAATAATTTTGCCATAGCTGCATGATCCTAAGCAGAAAAACGGAGTTACGTTGGGTCTTACGTTGTAGTAACTTGCATGTTCTGCTGGTGTGAAACATTGACAACGAGATAATCATTAATTAACGTACTGTCATTATAATCCGTACCAAGACAAGACACTACTCCACTGGTTAGAGTAATCTGTAAAGCGTCAGCCAAAGATTCCAGAAGCATACATGCCCATGTGTGCTTCTGGGGTTTCCGAAATATATCCTATATATAGCGGGCGAGAAGCTACGATAGCCATTGTATTTTTAGATTTCTGAGCAGGTGGCATGATTTCTGTTGGGAAAGTTGCGTTCACGGCAGCAGCCGCTTCCAGAGATCATGTATGCGTGTGGTTTGTGGGCGTAAGAGTTCGATGAACAGTGCAACAGTATTGTACGGTTGCTCGCACTCAAGCAAATTTAGTAGTGCGCATATGAACACAGAGCTCGAGAGCTTTAATTTGTCCGTACACCTCTTACCATTGCAGATTACGTGCATACCGTGGAATGTACGGGCGCCCATACGCTGGTAGCGTCACTTGACCGCGGGAACCTTGAGACACACAGACCTCACTTTGCAGTGACTTAAGTTTTTTGCTTAACTGCTGGTGTAAAGCCCTGAATTTTTTTATAATTAACTCATGGTAGTTTCATCATTCTCTTTCGACGGGAACACTGACGCGGCTGAAAAGGAATTTAAGTGGGCTGTATAGTTGGAAAAAGCGCCGCAGAATGTCGGCTACCAGGTATTAGTGGCTTCAATAACAAGGTATCCGCAAATGTTAAAAAGATTGCGTAAAAACTAACACTCTCAGTGCTCGGACTGCCGCTCCACATAGGAGAGTGAACCTCAGCTGCGACCCTTCTGCCCGGGTGTAGATATGCGACGTGAGGAGGAATCGCGGGAACAAAGGGGGGAAGTGGGACAGTGAGAGGATGAGGGAGAAGGCGTGTTTCTTTTAATTGATATTTCCCCATCCCACCGCTCCCACCGGAAGTGAGGACATCATCGTGAAGGGGCTCTGTTTCCGGAGTTAGGAAATGGAAGTGCTTCCCATAGACTCCTTCTCTTTGTGGCCTTGAAAGTCCTTCTACCACTGTAGCCAGATTTTCAAAAGCTGGCCTCTTGTGCACATGTTCAGTTATTGCCTTAAAGAATTGTAGTGTTCGCAACATGTGCGAAGCTCATTGTGGAATATTATAGGAAAAATTATCCAGGGATTCAGCATCCTGCCAATGAGTTTCTTTTCCCTTGTAGCGTGATATTAGAGGACTCTTGTTTGTCTGTAGACTTCTTTGCGGTCATCGGTAGCGGGTTACCGAATAAGCACACGTTATCGGCATAGAGAGATCAGCAACGCTGGTGGCGCCGCCTGTTCGTACAGATTCTAACCATAATCACAAAAAAAAAAATGTTAGAGGATTTTAGCTTGTGCGTATAAGGGAGGCGCTTACGATAGAATCATAGTGTGCATCAATAGAAGGGGTGTCGACATCGAGGCACCTTAGAGAAGCAGGAATTTTAGCGACAATTAGCGATGGCTCGCTTAACTACGATGCTTTCGTTTTTCTTTTTAGTCGCCTGACCGTTCTCGTAGAAAGGAAATAAGGAAAGCACTGTGAATTAATTCTCATCTCACGGCAAATTAGTTACACTAGCAGTCAAGAAAAACGTGTAAGCCACACTGATATTAGCTTTGAGTGTGTCTGGTTTGGCTATGCACCAAAAGGTGTCGCTTCAGCGCTGACGATCAAGTATGCGGATATGCCGGTTTACCAGAGAAGTGTATGTGATCAGCAGCTCTAGTAGCGACACCTGATGAGGCGGAGCCCAAGGCGCACAAAGCTAATATTACAGTGACGTGCACTTTTGCTTAACTATTAGTGTAAAGCATTGACGGTAAAATAACGAACTCGCAGTACCCTCATTATTTCTTTGGGCGAGAACGCCACGAGACGAAAAATGAAATGGAACGAATTGTAGTTAGGGGGGGGGGGGGGGGGGCAGACCGCAGCATGTCGCTAGCAGTTCTGCTTCTGCCAAGTGAGTGAGTGACAACTTTATTCATCAAGGGGTTTAGGGGTAAGGGGGGTTCAGGCTACGTATGCTGCCAGGCCGTGCTGCCGAAAACACCCCCGGTGAACCGGTATCCGTAAGCGTACAGAAGTCTACGGACAAACCAAAATTACTTCATTGCTGCGAATTACGCGTTTTTTTTTAACTGCTGCCGTAAAGGGATGGCACTGAGGTAATCATTAACTCTCAGTGCTTTCACCATTTTCTTTCTGCAAGAACAAATCCAATACTTCAACAAAACACCGCAAGGTGTCGTTACCTGCTCTACTAATGTAGAGTTACTGTATATATATGCTATACAGTAAAGTTATACAGTAACTCTATACACAAGCTACAGCGTATACTCTATACGGCTCCCGTAAAACGGTATACGCAAACCTAAAGAAGTTCGCGTATAAAAATAAAATCCTCTCTTCTCCATGTGCCGTTATGTAGGCTGTCTATGTTGAAGTTGATTTCACTTCAGTGTTACATTGTTTACGTATTTTTATAGCAATACATGAAATGAAGATACAATGTGTGGAATGTGGGAAAAAAAGCTGCGATATAAACGCAGCTTGACTAGCCCACCATTCCAGCAATGTTTGGCAATAAAGGTGACAGAATTTGTCAAGTCATCTAAAACAAGTAAACAGACAGTCTATATCGCCAAAGCACGTAAAAACCCACGTGCGCTCCATAGGTTTTCCAAATTTCAGTTTATTCAGACATTGTCTAGGTTAAACGGACCAAATTCAGATTAATTCTGCCTGACCGGGATCCCTCCACACATATATTCACTCGGACGCAGCGGAATATAAAAATGCTCTAAGATTCTTTTGAGGAACATAAAAGCAAAATTCAACGAGCTGGGTAGGATCAAGAACAGGCGCTTTATAATATAACACCACAGTCAACAGCAATCACGCACGACATGAGCAAAAAATGCGTGAAATAGTGTTACCTTCGAACATATTAGGTCGAAAGACGAAGTACTATAGATAATGTAACATTCAAATTAAAGGAAATGTTTGACTTAGACACGATTATAGTAATCAAACGTACATTGAATTAGTTCACATGTGGTCCTTACGTATTTATAAATTCCATTATGCTGTGGGGCTTTCTGAAAACATCTGGCCTAACCGAGCGCCTTTGACACTGTGGGACTGTCCTGTAGGCATTCCCTCTTTCTCCTCTTTTCTTCCTCTTCTCTCATCCCCCAGTGTAGGGTAGCCAACCGGTCTCCTGACCGGCTAACATCCCTGCCTCCCCTTCCTTTTCTTTTTTTCTCTTCCATTATGATGTGCCTGTTGATTCGATGCGGACCATCTATAGACATGTTTTTTCGTTCTGCCTTTCTTTTCTCTCTCTCTCTCTCTCTCTCTCTCTCTCTCTCTCTCTCTCTATATATATATATATATATATATATATATATATATATATATATATATATATATATATATATATATATATATATATATATATATATATATCCACACAGCGCACATCGGTGAATCCATCTGCTTTACGTTGGTCGCGGCGCCTGCATTTCGATGGAGGCGAAATTTTGAGGCCCGTGTGCTGTGCGATGTCAGTGCACGTTAAAGAAGCCCAGGTGGTCGAAATTTCCGGAGTCCTCCACTACGGCGTCTCTCAAAATCACAGCTGGTTTTGGGACGTTAAACCCTACAAATCAATCAATCAGTCTGCCTTACGTTAAAACGCGGCGCAAATGAAACTGTGTGCCGACTTAAAATATAGTTCCAACGTGTATGACCCCGAATCGATCGTATCCGTGGGATTTCAGATATCTGCAGCTAATCTTCCCATGCTTCATTAGCCATGGTGTGTCCACGTTATCATCGATGATCTCGGGCTAAATCGTCCAGTTATCGCAGGATGGATTGGGTCTATAGGCTTTCTAGTCAGAGGTTCTTTTGTTTTTGTTTTCCGTGCCTGGGAAAGCGCTGTATCGTTTCAATAACAAGCTTGCGTGTACCGTAATTACCCGCGCTCCGTGCCGCGATGCAAGATTGCCGCTTTTTAAGCAACGACGCGCGATGATCGGCGTAAGTAGGAGAGTAAATACTTAATGAGCGTTAATAGACGCTCAAATGAGGTAAGCGTTCTCGTTTAAGCGTTACACATGGTGCCATATGTCCTAACCGCACGGGCGTGCTCTCAGGACGTTTAAGCAAAGCTGTGTGTTTCGCTGAGCAATAGACCTTTCTCTTTTCAATTTGCAGGTCACATGACCTATATACTGGGGCTTCAGTACGACGGCCTAAACTTGGCACCACGCAGTTACATGAACTAAGTGCAACGTAACTCAGAAACTTGATTTGGTTAATTTCTTTCTGACACATTTTAAGAAAGGTGTAGAAGCTAAAGGCGGACGTCTGATGTGGTGAGCTTCACCTGCAGTGCAACAATTCCCTATCACGTAATTCAAAGAAAGTTGAAACAGCCTACTAAATCAGAATTGTGCATTTGTTATAGTTTTTAATGCATCACATTGTAATAACACCCCGTACGTTAAATAATCACTGCAAAATTGTAGCTCCAGTGCATAACGCGCTATTATACCCATAACATATATAAATATTCGCAATACACAAAGAAACAAGAGATCAAACTATGTAGCTCGAATATAACATTAGGTTAGCAGACCCCCCTGTTTCGAATGGGGAAACACTCGCGAACCTTGAAATTCTATCTGTGAATATATTTTAGTGCGAACATCAAGGTTGCTTAAAATAAATGTTTGTTTTCCATAACACACTTAGTTATTTTTCGTGGAGCTCTGTGCTTCATGCCTTACTGGCAGCAGGAGATATTGTTACGGAAGGATAAATCGGGAGAAGCTGCCTGCTGCGTGCTGTTGCTAGTCAGCCATCTTGGCCAGATTGACTACATCTGCATATAAATCCTGTAAATACATTCTGTATATACCTCAAACATCCCCGTAACAATATTGGTGGAGGTGCTGCAATATTTTCGTCGGCTTGCACTTACTGCCCTTTTTTTTTCTGATGATGGTCTGCATTCGATGTGGCTTTCGCAGAAGAATAATAGCTTGTAACTTTGTGTCTACATCGGTTCACATAGTGTGTATACATCGCACGCAACGAAATGCCACTAGTCTTCCTAAGAAAGCTTACATCTTCAGCGTGTCGCGTGTGAACGACCGAACGCTCTCCGATTCATGGAACAGCGCGGTCATGAGCCTTTTTCTCATGTACGCCGTACATCTTCTCCGTACAAACAAGTTGCAGCTCTCGCATGCGACTGCACAAGTCATGGCCGAAGCACTGCAAAGCGCTCCGAGATGCACCTGGCATCCTTACACACACGTGTACACATGCCGCTCGCTTCTGCTCCAAATAGGAAGGCGAAATAAACAAATACATCAAAAGGACTTCGCGGCCCGTGGCATGCAGGTATATCATGCCGTGTGCAGACCCGTTCATTTTGGCTCATCGCTCAGTGAGCATGGGTTTCTTTGTTTCAACTTTTAACGAGGTGGCGTGACCTTACAGGAGTTCGGGACACAGTATATGTATGCGCGAGCTTGTGTGTATGTGCGTTATAGGGGAGCACATGCTAGGGTCATTCGCTCGGAGCAGGCCAGAATACGGACAAGCCGGCTCATCTGCAAAAGAAAGCAAGGGGGGGAATGCAAAAAACAGTTAAAACAGAAAGACGGATATAGTGCATGTACGTAGAATGCGTCTGTTGCATGCGCTAACATTCGAAGGGCGCTATACAGAGTCCGTCGGCCGCGTACCCGGGGCGGTCGCTGCTACGTGTGGTGGTGTATATAGACGGCGTGTGTCCGAGGAAAACTACATAGAAGAAGGAATCGGCCGGGAACGTAGCGCGGTTCGCAAGAGCCGCCGAGCCTCGAGTTATACGGGGCAAGCCCTTGCGAATGTAATTGCTCAAACCCCGCCCTTCACCGGAGCCGGGCCCCCCCATTTTGGATTGGTCTGGCGTCGGACCAAAATCCTCTTCCTCCAGCACGCCATAGGCTTACCACTGCATCCACTCGCCTCCACATGCTGCGTCCAGTTCGTGCTTGCTCGCGCTCCTTTAGACACCGCTGCAGACCTCTCTCTCACTCTATTCTTTCTCTCGCGCTTTTATTAATGGCCGCGAAACGTGACATGGAGACCAAGGTGAGCCGGCTCCTTTTTTTTTTTTTTTCATTCCTTTTCCTCTTTCGAAGGAAGCCGGGGAGGGAGTCATCTGTACGTACACGCTGCACCGGCTCGGCGAAGCCCCGGCATGGCCTGCCTTCCTGGCCGATCCTATCGCAGTGCCTCGCTTCGCGCGGCAGTTTCACAGCACAACTTCCATTGCCTCGCGCCCCGTCGTGTGTGTATATATATGTGCGTGTGTGCGTGAGCATACGTACAGAGTTTCCTATCCCCCGGTCGAAGCGGCTGCAGAACCAGTGGGAGCGCGCTGGAAGGCAGCGGTGGCGGCGAATGCCGTGGTTCTTACGCTGGCGGCGGCTGCTTCACCCGTGAGCCTCGCGAGCTTTTGGCCTCCCGCCGCTGATTTATGGCGGCAAGGTTTCGTGTTGCAAGCGGGTGGTAGTAGCTACAGCACGCTTGCGTACAGCCCGGCTCAGCCTCTCAGCTACCCTACCCCCCCCCTTCCCCACCTCTACACCACACGTTCTTTCGCTTCGCCTACTCGTGGCCCGAAGAGAACTCCTCCTTAGATCATGCATGTATGTGTGCGTACGTCAGTACGTGCGTCTCTACGTGCGCCCGTGCGAAGGGGGCCTCAGCGGAGCTGTTCCCTCTGTTCTATAGACGGAACATGTTGCGGCTCTTCGCTCAGAGTCTGTCTGTCTGTCGGCACGGAGACCCAGGTAGGCAGGGATGATGAAGAGGAAAGCTGGGAGGGTGATGGAGGAAGGAGGCAGGCTCTGGAGCGGAGGCCGCCAGACCTTAAGGAATTGAAGAAACCAGTTCTACATCCCCGGCCAAGCAGCAGAAGCAGCAGCAGAGCCTCATGTATGTGGCTATGCCGCGTCGTTGCTTGCTTCGTTCATTTCGTTGGTCGCGGTCAAATGTTACGACGACCGCCCCGCGCTCTGGGAGCTAGAGGAGAGCTCGCTGATTTCTTGTATCTGGCTCGCGACCGCTTGCGTAGGAAGAAGCCCGGTCAGCCGAAGAGCCCAGGTCGGCGAGGCGTTGATACCGCTGGTGTGCGAACGGGGATAGCATGCTATAGATAGAGCTTCCTGCTGGGATGGATTGAGGTAAAATAACCTTGGCATTGCAGGTGCTCATACAGCCACTAGGGGGATGCAGGGAAATATACAAGTAGATCCATCGAAATTTTGCGCTCATGTTTCAACGTATGTCTGCCGCCTAATAATTTGGCATCCCTCGTTTTGTGTTCTTCTACATTTAAGTCATGACAATTGAACCTCCGTGGGTATTTCTTGGCTCTTCGTTACACTTGGAGATTGACACTCACCGCCGAGGATGGCGCCACGGGTCCTTTCTTTCACGACTTTCAGGGCCAAGTTAGAAATATTATTGCCTTTTTGTGGGGTACAAGCACGCTTGCTTCCCCCGAAGTAAGGAATAATCTTTCTCATTGTCACCACAACCGAAAAACAATTTTCCAGGCGATAGACAGTTAATTTGACACCATAGCTTTTACACCTTACATAATTTTGCTGTTGGTTCTTTGACCGCATGTTACACACTAGTTTACGCACCCGTTTCGAAACCGGTACTGTTAAAGCTTCCCTTTCATGTCTGTGTAGCATCTAATTGAATTATGCTACCGCGGGTTAATAAGCATCAAAAGAACTGTACCAATTCATTCCACCTTCCTAGTTTGAGATCACGACACAAAGAACTGAGAAATCATTCATGTAAAGCTCGAAATGGCGCTGTCCCCGAACGTTACATAAAATCATCTATATAGCCATGAATATCGTGTTTTTCAGGTGAACTAAAAAGTTGCTTTTGAAGCTCGTGTTTACTTCGCATGTATGAGGAATGCTCCTATACATGTATTCCAAGTATTTTATAAATCACTCGCTAAGTGACATCTTTCGTGTGGCACCGTTTAATCGACCTCAAAAAATACGTGTACACCTGTACATGAAGGAGTATGTGTACTCCTTTGCAAGGCAGTACATTTTACACAAATCAGTTCACTCCTTTAAGATTAACTTTACTCCTTTATGAGATGTGTGGGCGTTTATTAAGCGCGTCTTCATCATCTGTATTTTATCATCATCACCATGCGTTCTGCGTATCTTCTTCATCGCTGGTGTGTGATCATCATCATAGTGTTTTGCGCCCAGCGCGTTGGCATCATCGAGCGACCTGCCGAGCTACGGAGAATAAACGCCCACAGATAGCATATTGACAGGCGTCGTTTACTCCTTAATTTGGGGAGTTTTCTGACACGTTACCTCCCTTTGTGGTCACCCTTATAAAGGATGACCCCAACATAGTTGAAGATCCGGCATCTCGCGCACATAGCGGATGCTAGCTGACCTCCATATTGCCGGGCAGCCGTGAAAATAAGGACGGCGTGGGTTTCAACATGAGGTTGCCATATTGCCGATCACGCCTGTATATGCCGTGGACCGTGAGAGAGGCCCGACCGTTTTCGCGAGCCTTTAGCGCACCGCCACCTTGGCGCGCGCTTATAAACCACGTGTGGGCACAAACAAAAGAATCGCACCGAATGGCTTCACAATGGACTGAGGCGATGCTTTTGCGGAGCGTCGTGAACGGCCATGCCGAGAAAAGAAACGTTTATACGGGGCGATTACACGCGACCTCTCCCTGCACGCTCAACGGATTTCTGGGTCCATTCTTCGTGTACTCCACTTACAGAGCAATTTCTTGATAAGCCTCTGCCGGAGCACTTGTAACCTCAGAGAGCCTTCATTGAAAAAAGTGCGCACTGGCAAGCTTGCGCACCTTTGGGAGCCATTGTGCCGTATGCCTTGATTCAATAGGCAGTAGTTTGGTCAGGTGAACGTCTATAAGCAGCGCAGATTTTGACACCTGAACGGGTGCATGATATAGTGCTTGATTGCTGTAATGACCAGCACTCCCACGTCGTGGTCATATCGAGTCCTATATGTGGCAAGGGATTAAGTTCTCCCGTCTGCAGACTCCTCCTATCGGGAGTAGGTGCGATGATTTGTGAAGCAGACGATATGAAAACAGTAATAAGCTTTTGAAGCCATTGATGCCATATTCTTTTTCCGTGTTTGTGCGCGCACGGGGAAGACAGACTGAACATTGCGGGTGCAATCATAGGTCACTGTCATGCAGCAGTATTCTGCTACAAAGGCAAAGTACATAGACGTTCACTTGACCTGATTGAGGGTTCAAAGGGACGCCTTTAAGTGAGTAAAATGCGTTAATCGTCCTGTCTGAACATTCACCTAAGCAATGTAAGGTTGGTTAAAATAAATAATAGTTCAACCACATTTAACAGCAACCGATGTCGTAGCGAGGAAGGGAATACTGAATTGGCAACTTTAGCGAAGGAAAATGAGGAACAACAAGATTTCTATTATAAATTTCGAAGTCGAGTGTTCCATCTTAACACTTACTACAAAATGCTGCGTTGTGCTCGCCCATCCGTAACCTACATACGCTAATACTACGCATTAAATGCTGTACTAGTCGTGCGAGATCGGGAGTTTATTCATTGGCGTAGCAGATTGCAGTTTGTTCAATAATTCAACTGATATGAGAAAGTCTATAAGCTACATCAGGGCAGCCTTTCCCGTTACACGGTTTGGTTGTTCCAGCTGGCCGTTTCTCCATAAATGCGCATTAACACTGCACCAAACGGCGGTACATTAATTCCATAGGGCATGCTTTAAAAGAACCCTTCAAGACAAACTGAACCAATCCAGCAGAAGGAATCAATGTGCTTGAGCGTTGATGTTGCCATGTAATCTGGCAAACAGACAAAAACACCACCACTGCTGTGCATAAGTTTTGTATAAGCTAGTGTACTTGTAGTGTACATCTGTGCTTGTGTATATCTGTTGGGTATCGTTGCGCATTCAACGGACGGACATAGGAAGGGACAGACAGAGTAAACGGAAAGAGCGCAAACTATCAACCTATCAACACAATCAACACACGCTTTCCGTTTACTCTGTCTGTTCCTTCTTGTGTTCGTCCGTTGAATGCGCAACGATACCCAACAGATATGCACCAACTCGCCCAAGAAGTTCTTCTAAAATGCCTGTGTATGTGTTCATTGTATCCTGTGTTTTCTTATGTTTTTATTTTCGCCAGCACTGCAGTATACAATGTGTTTGAAGCTCATGTAGTTCTTATTTTAGTTGTTATTGCTGTGTATCTTCACCAATCTTGTGTTCTGTTGCCGCCAACGCCTCTGCCTCACGTATAGAGGGGACTAGAACGTAGTCAAGCGGATAGTCGCTTTTATTCTCACCCCCTCCATCAACATTGTATTGGTTGAAAATAAATAAATAAAAATAAATAAATAAATAAATAAATAAATAAATAAATAAATAAATAAATAAATAAATAAATAAATAAATAAATAAACCCTCTGCAGGCAATAACACTGCAACAATTATATCGACAACTCGCTTTGACGCTTCCGAGAGGCGGTACAGTATAGCCTGTATCCCGAATCGTAAAACATAAAACAACCCCAAACAGGCTCGGCAAAACGGAAGCCACTGCGATGAATTCAAAATCGCCCGCACGCGACTCACATTCGCGAACGCCTCCTAGCGTTCAGTCATGATCGTGCTCAAAGACAATGCGCAATTTCACCGTATACTATATTTTTTGTTTCCTTTTCTCTCGATCATGATGTGGTCGTCAGCCCCGCACGCGCCACCGGGTTCGCTTTCGGACGTCGAAGCGACTCAGAGTCAAAGGAGAGCGAACATATCAACACAATGACATCAAACGAATAAAACAAAACAACGAAGCAACAACGACCAAAACGGAGAGTCTTATACATGCTTAGCAACGCTTCTTCGAACATCTCGAGCTCTGCCGGAATGGAAATCGTTATTCTTTTCCTCTCGAAACTGCGCGTCCCCGGAAATTGATGAAAACGCTGAAACGCGCTCTTCTCGGGCGGGGCGCATACACCGAGACGATCAAAAATAAAGTAACATTAATAGAAAAAGCGGTGATTCTATAGTGTTGTGTAGAGAACGAGAGGTCCCGCCTCTAACATCGCCGGAGAATGTTTCGAAGCATTCTACTCGGAGAAAATAACAAAAACTACCCAGATATCTCTAACAACAACGAAGAAAGCGCTAAACGAAACGATGTATAGAGAATGCCTAAGAAAAGGCCTAATAAAAGGCCTAAGTAGACGTTCGTCTGCACTGCAGACAACAGCTATCGACGCAGCGATTTTTCCGTGGAAGAAGCGTGGGCATGTCAGGGGTCGTCCCAGACAGACAAATAACGAAGCTATATAAAAGAAGTGAGACAGGTGTATAACTCAGTGCAACAAGAAAATAGAACAGGGGAAAACGTTGTACTCTCTATATATCACTCCGCGGCGGGCTGCGGAGTGGTGTATGCGATACGTGCGCAAATGAATGTTGCGCAACTGGAAATAGCATAGCAACATCGTCTTGGCTATCAGCTCTTATTAATAACCCTTATTTGGAACTTGGAATGATTGGAAATTCTCAGCTTAATTTCACACTTACTAATCAAAGCGTAAGCTTTTGGGTGCTTTAGTTCCACGAATTCCACTTCGAAGCGTCATCTACACATTTTTGCGACAAGTGATCGCGTGATCAGTGTTGTAACGCGGCTGCGCGCCGAAGGTGCTTGAACGTCAGGACGGACAGACAGACAGACAGGTAGACAGATAGATAGATAGATAGATAGATAGATAGATAGATAGATAGATAGATAGATAGATAGATAGATAGATAGATAGATAGATAGATAGATAGATAGATAGATAGATAGATAGATAGATAGATAGATAGATAGATAGATTACAGCCAGCTTTGTGTGTGAACCTCAGAAAGCACAATCGAAACTGCGAGCCGCATACAACATAAGGACGTACGTGGTCGTGTCGCGTGACATGATTGAGGCCACCATTTTAGTCAGCACGGTGAAAAGCCAAAAATAAGTTACGTTTTACACTGAGAACGGGTGACCTCTTGAAGCACAATGTACGCTGTCTTCGTACACGACAAAATGCTGCGCACTAGCATCACAGTCATACGTCCTTCGGCTTTCAAGCTGCAGCATGGCATGCGATAGATGTACCAGACGATTCTGTACCATGCACTGAAATGGTACGAGGAGTTCAGACAAGGATCGTCTTTATGTTTATATATATATACGTCTTGTCTTTCCAGCTAGACGTATGTGTATAGTACGGCTAAGGGGGGCGTTCTTCGAGGGGAGCAATCGATTTTTCGATAGAATTCGAGCGTCTGCGTAAGGAGAAGCAAAAGAAAGATGGCGGGCTCTCTCGCTCCGATAGGCGGCGCTGGTCGGCGCGCGCGTGCCTCCGGACATGGACGATCGAGAGCTGAATGTTCATTCTCTTCTCTTGGTGTCACGTATTATATTTTTTTGTCTGGCGAGAAAGCGAGAAAATAAATCGTTTCTTGCTTCCTTTCTTTCTGTTTATATCTCTTTCTTTCTTCATTACTATTCATTTTAGCGAGAAAGCGAAGGCGGAACGGGCACTAGCGGACGTTTCCGCTCGCTGGGCGGATTTTCCTCGGCAAATGGATAGAGAACTCGATATATATTAAGAAATGGGAAAGAAAGTAGAATAGGCTGAGTCTCCTCCGCTGTAGTTGCGTATAAGAAGCGGGAGCTTCGACGCCTGCCAAAGAGATTTCCCTTTATTGCAGAGCTCGGAGAATAGCGACTCGATCTCGAAAAACGCTCGGCGGGTGTGTTGCAATAACACTGCACGCGCGTGTCTGTCTATATATATATATATATATATATATATATATATAAACCAACAAGGGGCAGGCGCCGCCTTGGTTGGTTCGTAGTCTCTCTGACGGCCCTTTGTTTTCAACTTTTGTCAGGCACGTCAATGGAACGAGAACAAAATACCCAAACCTTAATGTCGGGGAACTTCATCCTTTTGCACCTTAAATTTTATTAAAATACTGTGGGAAAGGAATTTCAGACCATGTGAGGGTGATGTTGTATGTACTTTAAAGCTAGATGTAGCCGTTCTTGGCGCACGGGGCTAGAGTTAGGTTGGGCTATTCAACTCTGTAGATAGAGCTCATGAGAGCAATCGAAATGACATCCTCGAAAAAAAAAAAGAAAATGTTATGCTGCGCACTGCTCAAACATCCACTTTCTGATATATTTTCGAAGAGCGTTCGCTATTTTATTTAGTTCGCACTTAGCTTTTGTTGTTCGGATTTATATTCCAAGTTTTAAATGAGGGACAAATTGCGCCATGTCTCGGAAGAACGTTACGGACCCCTGCCATATTTTTAAAATGCTTTGCAGCATTACATGAGTGTACTGCGGCAAAGCTGACACTGCATTGTAATGCGAACAAAATTGCTTGCCTGTTTATTAGTTATTGTGCGCTCATTAAGATTACAGATACCTCGAGTGGTAGCTAACAAAGGCCACTTGCAAATGCGTCTGCAGTGCAACATTGATTAATAGCAGAAAACCGCAGGAGCCGTCCATCCCTCCTCGATCACATCGGTGTGAAAGCTCCTAGGTTTTCCCGAGGCCATAGCATTTTAGGACAAGTGTCGTTTTTTACTATTTCTTTATCGTAATGGTGCTAGGGGTGTATTATATATTTTTTTTGGGGGGGGGGGGGGGAGGGGGTGGATTGTAAGGAATTTTGGAGTTTCCTGAACAAATTTGTAGAGTAGGTGGTTGTAGGTTGGTTTCGAATGCATTTCTTTTTGCAAATTTGGAGTATTCGAAAGATATTCGCAGTATAATCGATGCCATTCGCACTCGAACATTGCTAATCAAATTCACTTCGCACCTAAAATTTGCTCTTCGCAAAGCCTTAAGAGAAAGGCGATGTAATGAATGACCAGGCACTCCGCAAAAATAAAAAAAAATGCAGATTGGCTGCACCATTAACTTGGGTGATTATACAACAATATTAATAATTAGTTAAATATTTGTTGATAATGATATTCATGTGCTATTTCCTTGCTCATATCTGTCAGCTGTCACTGCATCGGATTCCTACGGAAGTGTCGAAATGAGTAACGGCATACTTACACCAAACCGCGTCTCTGACGCGCTTACTGCTTTGCCACATTACGCGGCTGCGTTAGGAGTAGCCTCTTGCTAACGACTTCGCGTGATAGCTATACTCATGGTGGAGGCAATGTCGGTGTTTACGTGACTGTAACCGTCAATCAGATTTCAAATGACCTGCCATTAAAGTCAGACCCGAACACAGAGTATTCGTATCGAACAACTGTATGCGAGCTCTATTTCCATTCTGTTTCTTCGTCCATTTATCTGTCTGTTTTGCTCAGTTGGTTGATGTTTGTTTTCTGCCTCCTTGGTCGCTTGCTTAAATGTTTAATATAGTTTGCCTTTATATTTCCCGTGTCACTTTGCATTGCTTCGCACAGCACCGCTTTTACAATATATGAACAACCAACTAACCCAAACCAATATACCCTTTCGTTCTTTCGGTGGTGCGGGCTTACGTAGTAAACAGACCACAATAGAATATGACATGTGGTGGTGACGCCTGTACTTTCCAATACGTGTAGTCCGTCTATAAAGTCTCTTCACCTTCTTCGTTGCCTGTCGCTGAAGAGTGCTACAGAACTTCAAGGACTGTTCGCTTCCTCCGTTATCTTATTTAGTTCCTTTGCTTCAAGAGACAGCATATCTCGGGCAAAATAGACGTAAAAATCGTCTCCACCTCCTTGTTAAAGCCTGTTCACTCCTTTGGTGAGCGTACAACACCTATAGTTCATTCGGAGTATGCTTTAGAGCGTTAATGGTGACGCGCGCGAGCTCCTAGTCACGTGGCGGTATTTCAATTCTAATTTGTTTTTTTTTAGAAGAGACGAAAAGTGCAAGTGACTACAGCTATTCACATGACAATATATTATGTGGACATTAATATGGCATACAACCTCTCCATCGAGAACATTGTGTATGTAGGAACAGTGTAGCTGTGATAAAACTACTGTTAGCATTAACTACATCAGCTCATATTGTAACGAGGACAATAAACAATACAAAGTCTTTTTCAGCCCCGGCCGCCACGGTAGTCTAGAGGCTATGTTACGCGTTTGCTGATCCGAAGGTCGCGGGATCGAATCCCGGCCGCGGAGGCTGCATTTCAGTGTAGGCGAAATGTTGAGGTCCGTGTACTGCATGGTGTCGGTTCAGGTTGGAGAACGCCAGCGCCCTCCATTACGGCGTCAATCATATAATTTTGGGACATAAGACTCCAGAAATCAATCGTGTGTTCTTCGTTCTCGTAACGCGCACGTGGAAGTAAGCTTGGCTGCGGTTAACTATGATATCCTGTGCATTACGACCCGTTATATATATATATATATATATATATATATATATATATATATATATATATATATATATATATATATATATATATATATATGAGGTAGAGGGTGACAAGCGTTCGAGACACAACTTTTACTGACGTTTCGACAGGCACCCTGCCGAAAAGTTAGTGAAAATTGTTTCGAATGTTTGTCACCGTCTTCCTCGAACACATTTACAACTGATCCATCGATCTTTATTCCTGCATCTGTTGTTAAATCTGCCCAGCACGTTGTATCAATATATATATATATATATATATATATATATATATATATATATATATATAAAATGTTATAACGTGTTGGGCAGATGGAACAACAGAAACTCGCTGAGCTCGAAGAATTCGCGCAACGAAGGATACCGTAGACCGTCAACACAAACAAGTCTCACGGTACGAGAGATGGACCGACAACCAAGGCACACACACAAAAAAAGTCACAAAAAAACAATGAGCCATTGAGTCAAGTCGTACTCCAACCGTCATGAAAGCTCGTTCGCTATGCCGCAGCATGCGCTCGAGGTTGCCCCGTGTACGCCGCCGTGTCGTCCAGTCGCAGAGAAGGACTTCTAATTGGTCACCTTGGAACCGCGCTGATGATGAAAGTTGTCTTTAAACGCGAACAATGGGCCGAGAACATTAGCAGAACCGCGCGATGAGCGAGCTTTCGTTTCCTCGTGTTTTTTTCTTTATTTATTTATAAATGAGATTCTTCTCTTTTTCTCTCGTTGCCAGCTAGCACGCACGGGCTGAGAGACATGATTCGCCAAGAACGAGGAGATGTCCAGGGGCGTCCTTTTGTTGGCACGCCGAAGCTGAGAAGGACTCAAAACGAGCGCGCATGCGCGACCTTGAGGTCTCGGCAGAGCTATAGGGCTGGACTTCTCTCCATACCGTGTGTGTATAAGAGAAATGCGTCTTGCCCCGCGAATGAATGGATGCACGCAAAAGTTGGGAGGCGCAGAAGACCACGTCGGCTCGTGCTTACCAAGCGGAGGTCGCCGGATTGAAATAAGAAGTGTAAAGGGAAAGGGGGGGGGGGGGATGTGCAAGTCGTCTCTTTGAAGATCACAAGGCATGCCGAAAAAAAAGACAAGAACGAAAACACGCCGACCGCACCGTCTCGTGCGCTTTCGGGGTTGCAGCTCTAGAGAGGGTATGGCGGGCAAAGGCGAATGTATGTTGGAGCTCTATTGCAGTCGTGGCCGCGATGGTCTACATAGCCCCGTGTTATGTATAGGAAAGTCCTTCGTTGCCCCCTCTTGCACGCCCAGAAAGCGTGTGTGTCTTGGGACGGTCCGAAGACAATGGGCCTTTGTTTTCGATGTACGGCTCGAGACTGCCACGCGCTTCGACAGGCATTATCTTTGTGGCGGCAAAATGCTTCTTTTTTTGGTAGAAGACGTGGGTAAAGGGATGGCCTGGGAGGCTATAGTAATGCCACGCGACGGGCCTGCATGTTAAACCCTTACAGGAGAGGGCATCAGCAGCAGCACGCTTCGTACCGACAATGTGAGAAAGAGCGAGTTGCGATTTGGTTACGTCACGTCATGCAGTGTACGGTTTCCAAGGGCTGTGTATTAGCGGTTTAGTTACATCACGTTACGCAGTGTGCGGTTTTCAAGGGTCACGCAGCCTGCAAGGCCGACGCGCGCCCGCCCACCCTGTGTGGTTTTCTTCGTTAACTGTGATTACCGCTTCGCGTAATAGATAATGCGAGAGCTGTTACTTTCGCTCACCGCTTTATGGGAAATCCCTCGGTTGAAATCACTGGGTACTCCGTCGGGGTGTATAGTCATGAAACTGTGAAGGGCAATTTCATGAATATCCGGAACGGGTCATTAGCTCGCTCTTTGAAAGAGATGGGTATTTTATAAATTTTATCCTCTGCTTCAGATCAAGGTTGCTAGCCAGGGGATAATGTAAAGTGGGTTCAGTAGCAATCAAAAGTTTGTGAGTGCCGTTAACGCAAAAGGCTGGTGCGCTAGGTGCACAGAATACATTGCAAAGGCTAAGTAATACAACAGGTCGAAGCGATGTGAAGAAAACTACCCAATCTAGATAAGAGGCCGCTTCATATCGCAATGGTATTAAAAGCGACTCTTTGCTGGAGGCCCTTCGGAAGCTCTTTGCGTTGAAAGAAACATTTATTATTTTCGTTGATTTAGTTGAGACTCCTGCATTATCTGCGATGCAGAGTGTCATACCAAAGGAATTATAACAAAAATGTGGGCGAGTTCGACGTCATTTTGTGATAAATCCTTATTGGCGGGAGAAAACACGGAAAGTATGCAGCAATCTCTCAGTACTCCATCTTGCCTCTTTTCGCGTCCCTGAATAATGATGTATGGAGACAAGTTTCTTTTAGGTCCGTCTTTTATTGGACGTACTTGGCGTAAACTGTTACAAAGCCTTAAATACCAGGAGGAGGCAGTGGCGACGCTTAGGCCTTGAACTTGAAGGCCGCAAAGTCATTAGAGCGTATTAAAATGAACAATCCATGGCGACTGGAAGGCGTGCATTCCCACAGAAACACTACGACCATATACGAGATATGCCATACAGACAGCGGGATCTAGTTAATTTTCTTGTACGCGGATGTCGAACGGCTGACGTGGAGCCTACCGAAAGTCTAAGGTCGGGCTGAATTAATCCCGGCCGCGGTAGGCTGCATTTTGATGGAGGCGAAATGTTGAGGCCTGCGTGTTGTGCAATGTCAGTGCACGTTAAAGAACCCCAGGTGTTCGAAATTTCCGGAACCGTCCACTATACGGCGATAATCACAGCGTGGTTTTGCGAAGCTAAACCCCAGAAATCAATAAAATCAATCTGAATTCTATAGCTTTGGCGCATGCTTCTGAGTAATACCAGCGTTTCATGTTCCACGGACGCTTCGACGCTGCCAGGGAGGCCGGTGTAGTCCAACCCACTACATGGCGTGCTCCGCAGAAAACGCTCTAAGAGCCATTGCGCTCCACGACGGCTATGCAGGGACCACGCAACTGTGATCACAGCTGACCAAATTCGACTGTCCAAGGAGTAGTTTTTGCTGAGTGTACTCAAGAACGCCAAGGCAGTATCGCCACCGGAATGAGTTCGTGGTTTCTGCGCTTGACCCACCGCGTCTCTGTCCATAAGCCTCCTACAGCACTGAGAGCTATTTGCTAAAAACTGCCATAATAAAGACAGCATGCGTGCATTTGTGAGAAGTGTGTAGAAGAAAGCCATCGACTACAAACGTATACAAGGACGATTGCCATTGAATGAACAGCGTGTACTGTTGGCAAGTTCCAAACGCTATACATATGTCTACATATATAAGAATATACTAAAATGCGCATGGTCAGCTTCAGTCCGGGGGTGGCCCTCATGATTTCCAGGTAAAGGGGAGACGATGGCCTCCCAAGGGTCAACACAGCCAGCGCGACCTGAGCAGCCCCCCTAACTCCGCACCGACCGTCATAGACACTAAAACGGAAGGAAGGAAAGAAAAAACAAAGTAAGGAAGGGCTTTGCAAACTCTAGTATCGTGGGTCATTCGGTACCCTCTTCCGAGACACTCGCGGCGAAGGAGCCTCAGAGAAGAGCGTCTCTCGACAAAGAAAATAAAACCCTGGTGGCCGAAGAAGCGAGGCATTCGCACTCCCCTGCGCCACTGTTTCAGAGCTCGCTTCTGGTCCGACCACGCCTCCGGGGGAGCAGGCGCCTTTTGTCCACGGCTGCTAATTATTACGTTTGTGCCGCAGCGCCCGTGCCCTCTGTATCTACTTTTCATAGCTTTTCTTTGCTCCGCAAAAGGTTTGCTGCATAGAAGCTACTGCTACGCCGTAGTGGAGAAAAAGAGTGGGGGTTTGGATGTTGGTGGAAGGAGGGGGAGAGGTGGCGCTGAGTGTGTGGAGCAGCAGTTGTGTTTCTGCTATACCTCTGGCTTTTCAACGTGTTATTTGAGAACCTTTAGCGGGCGCCGCGCGAGTCCAGTTCGGAGAACAAGGCAACCTGAGCTGCCGGTGGGTTGGACCCTTCCCTTGACCGCGTCGATGTTGTGCTCCTTGGTTCTTCTGGTCAGCTCGAACTGCGGCAAACAGAAACCAACCGAAACAAACAAACAAAAAATTAAGAGAGAAGTGTGGTGAAGCGCCGGAGCGGAAGGTGGTGCGATGGGACCAAGGGAAATGCATCCAGTGAGCGGCGAGCTTGGATAAGGTCAGCAGTATAACTAATGAGCGAAGATGACCGCTGTGTTTTGAGTCGTGTACGCCGTTTCTGCGGGCGAGTGTTGGAAGCTGGTAAAAATGACCAAGGGAATGGGAACTGGAAAGGATGAAGCACTCGGGCACGAAGCGAGACGCCCGACCTCTTTCTCTCGTTTTCTATGGGGAGACACTCCTCTTCCGAGGCATCTAGGTATTTCAAAGATGCAAGCTGATTCCCCCTTCCGAAGTCTTCACTCACTCCGTTTGAAGTTTGAAGTTTATTTCTGTCTTATACAGAAAAAGGAGTAAGGAGCTAAAGGCAATTTGCCTTCGTTTTGAATACTATATATAGACTAGCGTTGAAACCTGCTTTATAAAATGAATTTAGACACTTCGTTGACTTCCAGGTCATATTGACAAGCGGAAGTACGCAAAGAACCAGCTGTAGATACAAGAATATGTACAGGCAGATGTGTAGGCATTCAGCTAGAAGGCGACAGCCCACGAATGCTGCCAACTGCATGGTATAGCAATGGCTCATCTACTCCTATACTTAATGCCTTTTCTGGGTCCTGTAAGCTATTGAATGACTAAATAAATAAATAAATAAATAAATAAATAAATAAATAAATAAATAAATACTTATGGTCGACTTGCTTCATATAATAGATGCAGAGGGGAAGTGGGGAAACCTCCTAGAAAAGCCACACATCTACACCAAACACATACCGCGCTTCAGGAAGAGAAACTCCCAGTTCTGGCTGACGTTATATATACATACCTTAGCATTACGTGCATTATAATGTACACCGCCGTCCCAAAATGCTTTCCCCTCAATGTTCGTCGCGTGTAGCAGTCAGCTTGGGGTCGCATGAGATGGTTCTTCGGTAGATGGTGAGCGAAGTTACTTCTAACAGAGGTAAGATATTTCTAGGAGAGCTAACAGGCTTAGAGGGGTAAGAGATTTTGTCTTTTTTTTTTTGCATTCCATGACAACGACAACGATGATGATTATTGTGGTGGTTGTATATAGTTATATCAGCATCCCCTTTGCAACGGGATGGCGACCGGCGTATAGTTAGCTAACCCGTTGGATACAATCGGATATTACTCATTTCTTACAGTATAGAACGATAGGACGCCTGCAGCGATCTCTGTCGTTCACTAGACGGCGCAACCCAACAGTCACTGCCGAAGAACGAGAGATTCCATGGGACTGCTTCCCAGGGGCCACTAAGATCCAGCCGCGTCCCTGCCCTCGAGGCCCGGCTGTTATACCTTCGTCATTTCGGTTATGCTTTTTTCGCTGTCTTTCCTCGAACGGAATCGCCCCCGGAGAAACTGTCCGCTTGCGTTTCCTCGCCAGCGGCTCAAGTTTCTTTCTTTCTTCTCCTTGATTTTCTTTATTCCGTCTCGTTACGTCCTCTCCTCCTCTTCTTTCCTGGGTAGAACCGCGTGCACATCCTTAAGTATACGCCTAGGATGTCTTGGATGCCGCCTGGTTGGGTCGTCGTTGTGCGCTTTGCTTCTTTCTTTTTTGACCACGAGCAGGGATCGTTCTTCTTCTTTCGCCGTTGGCGTGTATAGTTTTCCTCGCTTTCGAAGCCTTGCTTCGCTCCAGGCTACGTTTCTCTGGGCACAGGCTCGCCGGTACATAGCCCGACCGAGGAATGCGATGTGTTGCTGCGTGGCTTCCACCTTGCAGGAACAAAAATGAAATATAACCCTATAGCCGGCGAAGCTTGGCGATGCTGACTGCGCGGAAGGTGCCTGCGGGAACTGAGATCGTGCATACATACGCACACGTGTGCGCTTTTCGTTCGACAAGAAACAAGAGAGAGGGAGATGCGAGCTTTGGATAAGCTCCAGCTTGTCGTTGTGCCCACACTATTTTTGTTGCTGTTAAACTGCAGCTGAGGCTACCGCTGTGGCAATGTGTAGTTTCCAAATGTTGTAGAGTGTAATACGCTGGGCGACTTGAGACATAGTTTAACAAGATATGCGTGCCACCTCGCCCTACTTGTTTCTCTATAGTGCGCCGCATCACCTTGCTAAGTTGTACGATATATAAGGTATATGAGAGACACAGACACAGACAGAACACGTTTAGCAATTGATCATTATAGACACATATAACACACGAGGGACTTCAGACGAGCGGCATCTGTTAACAACTACATACGGGAAAAAATATTCCTTGCTATCAGAGAACGGATAAATCCAGCAGGCGCTATCCACCGTGACCCATCGTTCGCCAAGTAAACCAAGCATTTATTATTATAAACGGCACCGTAACATTACTTACTCGTAGTATGCGAAACGGAGTGACTAATAACCATCAGTGAAAAGATCGCAAAATACGATTTAGAACAGGGAATGTCGCAGGAGCCAACGTTTCGACAAGTGGACTTGTCTTCGTCAGGGCCGCCCTGACGAAGACAAGTCCACTTGTCGAAACGTTGGCTCCTGCGACATTGCCTGTTCTAAATCGTATTTTGCGATCTTTTCATCGATTCAAGCATCCATCTTCCCCTGAGCTTCTCTTCTAATAACCATCAGGTGTGCCTCAAGAGCCCAGCTCCGCCAAGTGTGCGCCACAACTAAATGCAGGAGACGCCTGACAACAAAGACAAATATTTGCTGCCCCCCAGCAACGGTATGCGTGATGAGCAAATGAGTGTTGCGCAACGTAAATGCTTAACCTATACTCGCTTTGTGCAGTGCCTTCCCGCTGCCGCAACACTATGTATTACATGCGTGCACGCGCGCAATTCCCGTTCCACTGCCCACGGACTCGGCGCTCTTATAAGTGTGTCCCTGCGCACGCGTACACGAAAGCACGCTCGCATACGGGCACTCGCGCGCACTCATGTGTACCGGATTTCCTCGGGCACAACTACATATACACGCTTCCTTCTCCCTGGTCATATTCTAAAGTCAGTTTCACAGATTTCGTACATTTCTTCTTTCTCAGATTTTTGTGTCCCGTACTGGCTGCCGTTACTTTCTTCCGCAATGCGCCGCTGGAGGTCAGGACAAAATGAACATCGCTGAAATTGACAGGAGCCGCCTATATAGCCTTCAACAGGCGCCGCGTGGTTAGGGCTTGCAACATACCAAGAACTGTAAGGACCATAAGCTTGTTGCATGACTTAATGTGAAGTTTTGGAGCCATTGTTCCGACAATGAAAATTGTCATTGTCGCAGCACCGACGAATTGGTCAGGGCCATCATCTATATGAAGTGGTTAGCTCGTACTTTTTTCCACCAATTTTAACGCTTCGAACATGACACGGGCAAAATGATACAGAATTTACCGTTATTGGTCAACAGCAACATTAGTGTTCGTAACAGTACTCTTGCAATTGAGAGCTTCACTCACATTATTCAGAAAATAGGAAGTAAAGATGAGCTACTAAAAAAATGAATCGCTGGTAACTGTCGCAACTTTCCTTAAGCTCCCTAGTGCCACCAGTAAACGGCTGCTTAATTCATTGTCTGCATACAACAGATCTCGCTTGTGTTCCACGAAGCCAGTGACCTCACCAGATTTGTATGAACGTTTCGCCATGCACCTCTCACGGCGGCTAGTTCCAGAAGACGGAGTGCGCTTCTATATTGCAAATGCATTTTGCTTAAAGTGTAAGAAAGTTAACGGTTGCTGCTGTTCCGAGTACAAAGGGGGGCTACTTAAGTACGGCAGAATGCGGTATCCGACTGGTAAAGCAGAAGTACGTGTGGGCGAAACGTTTGGAGCACGCTCGACGATGCCTTCGCAACAGTCTTGTCGGCGTCGCATTGCCCAAGAACCCAACCGCCACCACTATACCTTGTAGACATGCTGCTGCTGTGTGCGAAAGCCCGTCCCGCTGCGGTGCTCACACCGCACACAAGGATCCGGAACCTCAACATGATCATTACACCGCGGGTTGTGCGTGAGTTACGCGAAGCGGATCCCATGTATTTAGAGCATGCTTGCACTGCACAAGGCCGCGCAACATGAGAGCCTCTAGTTTTTTTAGTGCGCTGGAAACGGCGGGCGAGGGGGAGGATGTGGGGGGTACAGCGTTGTGTAGACGCCGGGTTGAATCCGGGTCCAGGACTTTTTTTTTTCAAAAGTAGGTATACAGACTTGAGGGGGCAAGCGCTAATTGTCGTCGCCAGGGAAACGCAGAAGTCTCATCCGTGCAGACGTCGTGGCGGCGCGCGCCGGAGAGCTCCGTCGCTTCCCGCTAAGCAATTTTGGCCAATTGTGCATTTATACGGTAGGAGCCTCCGTGAGCAGGAGGGGGAACACGCAGACCTGACCTCGCTGGTGACCTTGATCTAGATTTTAGCTTTCTTCCCCTTCTCGTTTCTGGCGGCGAGAAAAGAGAAATTGCCCGTAAATTATGACGGATATGCGAAAACTATAAATGCAGGTACATTTCTTAGTGCGTGGTGTATATATAGAGAAAGTAAGGGGGGAGGTCGGGTCGACTTGCAGTGCAGATATACAGAAATGAGGCTACAAGGCTTTTATGAACCGTTGTCGAAAACGCTAACAAAAATACTAAATGCTCAATCATCTACAAGCAACTTAAGCATCCGTGGTTGAGATCCCATGTTTTAAATAATTTAAAGGATATGCCTGTTCTCCTAATCTTCCGCCGGTGTGTTTTTCAGACTTGTGACGCAATATATTTGCTGGTTTCATGATTCCTTCGTCGACATTCATGATCCATTGCTTGTTTATGAAACTGCGTGAGTCCATTTCAGCGCCTCCACTTATTCGTGGGCTGAATTCGACAAGTGTTTTATAAATCTCTCCACTGTTTTACTCTCTTTTCAATTCCTTGCTGTGCTTTTAATTTTCTTTGCTGTACGAGGAGCAGTAGCAGGCGCCAATACGGATGTGAACCGCTTTGCATGTAAATCATATAAAAAACACAAAAAAAGTATTGTGTGGAGCGAGGGGAAAAAGAAGGGGCAGTGTAAGGAACAAAAATCACCGAAATGCGTTAGTTTTCTCTTTC
Organism: Hyalomma asiaticum; assembly: GCA_013339685.2. Lineage (NCBI taxonomy): Eukaryota > Metazoa > Arthropoda > Arachnida > Ixodida > Ixodidae > Hyalomma > Hyalomma asiaticum. The sequence goes on along the minus strand of CM023488.1, from coordinate 15,487,080 downwards.
AAGAACGGCTTAGCGAAATCGCATAACAACGGTGCACTCCTCCTGTCATTTTACGAACTGCCTTTGTAACTCACCTTCGTGTGCACCAGATTAAGACTTCTACTTAAACTAATTATGCATATTTACAGTACAGGCGAACTCTTGCTATTAAAGGGCGACGTGTCGAGGAGCCTTATGTTTAATATTATGCAATGAAAAGTTTGCAGTAATCTATGCACATCTCACAATTCCGTTCAGTACCATGACCTCTGAATAATTACCGTTGGAACATATTCTCTCTGCCGTGCAACTCGCATATTTTTTTTTTGTATATTACGGTTCCTGATGCGAAAGGTTAACCCTTGGTAACCATTTGCAACATTAGCAGATCCGTTTTATGGTACTCCGCAACGTGGAGGATATAAGCATAATGAAAGGCGAAAATGTAAAGTCCACGAGAATCTCTCAGAAGGGAAGGCTTTCTAGTTAAATAAAATTCCGCACTATTCCGAGGATTTCTTACGTCTGGTCCTCGAATCTGCCGCCTGGACCGACACGTTTGTCATGGAACTACAAATTATTGCTCAACTGTCTCAAATATCCGCATGTACCGCGTTTGTGGATCTGTGATGCAAACAGGTGGATGGAATTTATCTTTCGTTCCAGATTCTCAATTGCGAGAACCCGAGAAATCCTCACTACTGTCAGGTGCCTGCTTATTGAAAAAAGTTAACAACAAGGTATACTTGTATGCGTGTGTGCGCACGATTTCAACATGATCTGCACTAACTATTGGCATGTCGGTCTATAGATATCTGTTATATTGAAAAGCTGTTACTCTACGACTCAACTTAATCGCCGCTTATTACTTATTATCCGGTGCGACTGTGCTCATATGCGTCGTCTTCGACTTGCCCTTGCTATTGACCATTGATGCTACTGTTGTGAACTAGTTGAAGGATGGTTGAATCAATTGATTTTCGACTATGTTACGAAGCTCTCAGAATTCTCTCAACGAATGCGCGACAATGCAATTGACTGTATCTAAGGAAATGTACGTGTTCACTTATGTATTCACGATTTGTTGATTTATTGCTACGTGGTGGATGAGTTCAGCACGTTTAATAGAGCACATATGTGAACATGAGTGGCAAATTTTTCACAGCGCAGATGATATGGCAGACACCTCGACAGACTTAAGACACACGGACACACGTGCACGTATATTAGCTTTATTCCCCTGCGAAAATGGTTATTTAATTGTTCACTGCCGAATTTGGTCTGGTCAGAAGCCCAAGACGAGCAGGAACGCTTTTTCTTCATTTTCTTTCCCTCTTTTGTCCATTCATTCTGTAAATCTTGCAGGCCGCATGATGACGCCTTCTGGATAGCGGTAATGTCCATAATGCTAAACTACAATGGAAATATATACGTATCACTTTTCTTTCCAAGCAAGATTTTCAATCGGACTAGTTGGTTCATGTTCATCTAGATGAAACACCGCAAAGAAGGACAAAGAAGGAACACAGAGACAGGACGAGCGCTATGTTCCTGTCTCTGCTTTCTTTTTTCGTCCTTGTTCTTCTTCGCGCTGTTTCATCCAGACACTTTTATTTGTTGGCCCTTCTTTTGTCAAGGCGTTTACCTTCCACAATGGCAGCTATCACTAAAAGGGGGGCTAATTAGAAAGGATATATAAACTTAGATCGATAAACTGATAATTTCTGGGGTTTTACGTCCCAAAACCACGATATGATTATGAGAGAAGCTGTAGCGGAGGAGGCTCCGGAAATTTAGACCACCTGGGGTCTTTGACGTGCACCGACATCGCACAGCACACAGGCCTCAACAATTCGCCCCCATCGAAATGCATCTGCCGCGGCCGGGATTCGATCCCGAGATATTCTGATCAGCTGCCGAGTGCCACACAGCCACTACAAACGACCATGGCGGGACATATCGATAAGCTTTGAGAACTCTGCTACTTTCTGCGAGAACGTCGCTATATCGTCAGTTTTGTGTCCATGTAGGTTAGTTAGAAGAGGAAATTAGGGCCAAGGTTTTATTTTTGAATTTCACTCCGACATTTGCGCACGTGGACGTCACTGTGACGTCATATATTTCAGCTGTGTGTGTGTGTGTGTGTGTGTGTGTGTGTGTGTGTGTGTGTGTGTGTGTGTGTGTGTGTGTGTGTGTGTGTGTGTGTGTGTGTGTGGCAGAAACATTGTGCGTGTTCTCATGACCTTCTGTACATTCTGGTGTACTCACTTCTCTTGTGTAATGACGTGGAAAAGAAGTTTCTCTTTATTAAGAACTAGGCTAATATCTGCGATACTTGACTGCCTTCCGTATACTTCTCAATGCTTTAAATCGTTATGGCAGTCTTTGTTGTAGTGTCATGTTAATATACAAACATCTTGCAGCAATGAGGGCTCCAGCACCTCCTAAAAATTTCATAATGTATTTGCCTGCTTTTTGCAATTCCTTTTCATGCAATACTTTTTGCAATACATTTTGCAATTTGCAATACATTGCCATGCGAGAAAGCTGCAAGCAAATCAGTGCTTATTCGTGGAGCATGGCTTCAATTAACTGGTGTATATAACAGATGTTCTGTGATGCGTGTCTACACAGAGAAATTTAGATAAAGAGCACCTCGGCTACCTTAATTCAACGTGTGCTCTGTCATGCATATTAGACCACGTGTCTGCAGGTATATCCTCTGACAGGCAGCGTAGTCTTTAAGCACTGCCCCGTGGAATACCCACGTCATAACGCGTTATGTACATGCCTCCGCAAGACTGTCTTGCATCATACCTTCGCTAACTGGACACGACGAGACGTCTGCGTTTTACACTTAATCGCGCAGTGCCGTCTAGACAACCTGACTACCAGTTACACACCTCCACACCACGCAGACAGGCAGTCGTCTTTCCGCTCGGCAACTCAACTGGCGAGTGGTCCTCTTTGCGCAACATCTGACAACCGAAAGGCCGAAAGCTATATCCTCCGTTATTTCCTATACGGCATTTTGTAAGATGCATGACTGGAGGCGTGCGCTTATTAAAGCGGGGAGAAAAAAATCTTTCCCACTATGCAAAGATGCGTAGCAGCATTTAATGTACGTACGCGCACGTGTATTGCGTACGCACTGAGGGAGAAAACAAGAAAAAGAAAAGACTGGTGAACAGAACCGCCCCCGCAGCGCATGGCTGCTTCGGCGTTTGATCGATGCGGACATCTTCGACATGTGCGTCGGGGGCTTCCTTTTCACGTTGGGGATGAAAAATCATTCCCCGCAATATCCCGTATTCTCTTCTGTGCTTTGTTATCCCCCTTTCACTCCCTCCACCTCCCCCGAAAAAAAAAAGAACAACGAATAAAGCGCAATAAAGTGATCTCAAAAAACGTTAAATCTTTGTCTTTCCTGCTTCAGCGTATGCCCGCAGTGGCTCCTTCTGGCGGTGGCTGCGTGCGCTCAGTCAGGGCTGTAGTGGGCACTATATGTGTACCACGTTTCGGAGGTTGCGTGATCAAATAGCGTATACCAGGGAGTGTAAAAAGCACGCCCATGTGTGCTTCAGCGGGCGTGCGCATTCACCGTTTGTGCGAACGGCGCTCGCTCTCTTTCTATTATGGCCAGAGAAGAGCAATTGTTTCCGTACGGCTGTGGAAGCCATGAAAGGGGCGACGCCGCAGGCAAATGTGTGCCTTAGTTGCTGTTGTCTCTGTTTCATTTCGCGAACGTTGTTTGCTAATCGAAGTATACGCTAAAGGCATCAAGGTTCTCTCACAACGGCAACACATGTCCGGCAGCCTGCAAGGACGACCGGTTCAAAATCGCTACATCGTTAAACCGCGATATTTCTAATTTAACGGACTCCTGTGAAAATTGCGAAAGTCAGGAACGTCTCCTGGTCAGTAAACATAAATTGAGAGGATAATATCTGCGTTACATCTTATCTGAAGCACAGCGCTTCTGTACAGAATGCACGCGGCACTCCGTAATCTCTAAGGCCCTTATTCGTAAGCCTACCTTATCACTTGTTTTGGTTATCTCCCATGAGACGTTAAGGCGCGTTAAGGGGACTAAAATGCTAATCAATGCTAAATACTATCACAAGGCTTGCTTGAATATACTGGTCTAATTTGTTCATGAAGCATCATGAGGGCGCAGGGAAGATAAGGAAAACAAAAGATAAGGATCAGATAGCTTTATGAATACGGGCCCTAAAGGAGTAGGTTTAGTATGTAAATGTTCAGGCTGGCAAATAGCATTAATTTTCTCGTCATTTTCTTTTATTTTATTTACAGAATACCGCAGGCTCAAGACAGAGCCCATGCAGGAGGGCTGTCAATATTCAATAAACAAAAAAGAAAAGTATGCCGACATGTGTACGCACACATGAAACTAATCATATCTGATCACCTATAAGATAATCGATATTAAAATCTCCAGCTGCAACGTAATCACGTGCACTTTGTGCCTCTTAAGCAGGAGGGATAAATAGTATCTCTGTTATCGTTCTCGTTAGAGAACGATAACGTTCCACCTGCCCACGCGGCAGGGTAGCACTGCGCTGTGCATTTTGCTTTCTCGAGATGTGCTTCCGATAAACTGCACATTTACTTTTCTAGATGTACTTCTTCGACCACCTCTCTCCCTAGTAATTCAGCGACTAATGAGCCAAATGTACATCAAAATCCTAAAGTATAATAACCCCTCAACACCATCCCAGAATTGCGCCGGCAATCATCCTCCGGCCTCCCGTGCAGCGTCACGGCCGGGCTAGACTGCGCGCGCGCGCTCGTGCGCGCAGCGCGCAGTCTAGCCCGGCCGTGGCAGCGTGTACGGGTTTCGTACGTCGTTCGATAGATGGCGCCAGCGTCATGCACGTCGACCGTGCTCACCGAACAGGTTTGCTCTTCTCGTATGCGCGTATCCAGATCGGCCGTGGTTCTCCGGAGGCGGACAGCGGAACGCTGGTGTAATAGGTGCTACCACCAAAGCGTACAACATGCGCCAGATGAAAATGAGGCGCTGAAATCCGGATAACCAGGCCGTCCAAAGAATCGCTTAGATTGAATACGCCCCTCAGGTAATGCATCGACTAGTAAATGGACGAGGTTCTTTGACGAGAATGATGACACTTATTTTTGCAGCCCAATACTATTCGGTACATGCGCTTTCATAATAGCAAAGCGAGGGGAATAAGCCCTGAAGTGTATATAGTTAAGCGTCAGAGACGTCGTATATCTTTGACCCGACTTTGGTTTCCATACTACAACCAAAGCGTCACACACATTACCATAAATTTGTTGCTTTTATCTGGTGACTGTACTGTGTGCTCAATGCCTAAGGGAGCACAATACTGCTGATATTGCTTACACTCACATTTTACTAATACTCCCTCCTGCAACTTCTGCATCAAATTGGAATAATAATAATAATAATAATAATAATAATAATAATAATAATAATAATAATAATAATAATAATGAAAGAAAATTAGCATCCACCCGTTTTGTAGCACAAGACTACAAGGAAATGCTTCGAGTTGTCGATGGATTCGCCCTCGCGCTGTCAATCGCTGGCCTCCTGGTTAGCTCAAATGGCAAGCGAGCGCCCAGGACGGCGTTGGCCCGGGTTCGATCCCCGAACCAGGGCGAATTTTTCGACAACTAGGAAGCTTTCATTTCTGGGAAATCCGTTTGGATTTACTTCTAGCCTTGTGCTGCAAAACGGGTGGATGCGGATCTTCCCTTTCATAAACGTTACTCCACCTTGCGGGTTTCCGCAGAACTCATTTGCCAAATAATAATAGTAATAATAAATAATACCAGTTTCAGGGCTACTCGGCCTATAGGTCCTGATCGCGTATCACAACTGTGTATCGATAGCGGTAATGTTGATTAGCTGAGGCACCAAAAAGTAAATCGTGTACTAGTTGTACATCTGGGTATCAGTTAACGCCACATACACCTATCTCAGATACGTCGTAAGGAGAAGAATGACTTCTGAGCCTGCAGAAGCGGCGACGCGAATGGCGATTCACCTTAGTACACAAAGAATTAAGGTATGACTTGAAGTACCCGAAGACTAAAAAGCTAACGAGGCGGTTGGCGAGTAATTAGAAGCGAAGTTAGTGAAGCTCGTCGTAAATCCTGTGTACTTCGCTGTCGAAGAGTTTAAATGGGACATGATAGAGCCCTGTTTTTGAGACCAAACAACTGATCAGTTATCGCACTGTGAGCGATTGCTTCGCAGTGTTATCAGAGTCGTTAACACGATGTCACACCTACATAGTTTCTGCAGTGAAAACCGTAGCCAGTCGGTGGAGTAGGTATATACAGTTTCAACTTTACTTACAGCGCGAGAATTATGCAAACTAAAGTCTGAGGTGTTGTATCTTGGGCTACTTTGGTGTTTAGACATGGAAATCACAGGGAGTCAGCGCAACAGACGTCACAGAAGGAAAGAGATAGGACAACATAGGTGCATTGCTGCGCTGGATCCCAATGATTTCCATGTCTAAAAGTCTGAGGAATGACCACATAATACGAATTCCGGTTCTAAACCGAAAGTTCGTTGTTAATAAATCGCATATATGCATGGAAAAACTCGCGCGCCAATGAAACACCTTCCTAGGGGTTCGAGTCCAGCGCTGTTGTTACTACTATAAATGACTGTTACGAAACACGAACGCCAGACAAACAAACAAAAAAATAGCAGGCCGACAGCTGCCGCCGAGATACGTACACAACGCATGCCTACTTTTTGCGAGAAGGAATGGAAAGCGACGTGAATGGTACACAATCAACTTCCTTTGCCCTTCCCTTCCTTCCCATAGGAAAGACTGCAGCCCGCAAAACCTAAATGCAACAAAGCGGGTTTGTCTTAATTACGTTATATCCCTGTAGCCCTTAAAAGGCAAACGCCTGTTGCACGTCTTATGCATTGACATTCATTGGGTCATACTTTATGAACGTACATTATGGAAAGGCGTTGGTAAGGCTCAGCGAGCCTCAAAGTACGGCTGTTGGCATTGGTAGGCCGACATTTGTGGTGTTGGCATTTGTAAACCTTAACGTCATATGCAAGTTTTTTTTATGTGCTTCAATGCGCAGCGGCCTTTCGCTCCATGTAAAATCGCTTATAGGGAGAATATCCCGAGTTGTGGTGCGTCGATGTGGGTCACACATAATTGCTGGGGTTTCACGTGTCAAAACCACGATGCGATTGTGATACACGACCCGTATAGTGCCGAGGCAATTTTGACCTCTTGGGGTTCCTTAACGTGAACCTATATCTAAGTGCATGGCTGTTTTCTGCATTCTGCCCCCATCGAAATGCGACCGCCGGGGCAGGGAATCAATCCCGCGACCTCGACTTCAGAAGACTAGCACAATAGCTGCCAGGCAATATGATTCGCCACATAAGGTTTTTTCTTCGCCCATATCTCATCATGCCTTTCAATGTCACCCCTAATGGGTCAGTATCTAAGGCCTTCGTCTTTAAATAAAGTCTACGCTACTTCCACTGCAGTGAAAGCTAAGCATCGAGCAGTGATTCACGGGCAATGACAGCACGCTCACACAAGACGAAGAAAGAAAAGACGACCCACATGCGCTGATGAACCAATTAGCTCGAAATGCGTTTTTCAAGCAATGATTCGCCATTCCATATGTACAAGCAGCGGGCATATAACAACCAGGCCCATTAGGTTTGCCGTCTGAGATACAGGCCCTAAAAGACTCGAAGTGAATCTAAATAGTTCTCTCATCTTGTTCTTTGTAGTGATGATTTCCAAAAAGGCGAGTTGTTGCGCGAAAGATAATTGCGCATTATCCAGAGCAAGACGTCAGCCTTTTCAGGATGACGTGTGCCAAGAGCTCCACTCTAGATTTGACTGAATTGGATGTATGTGGATGTCCATTAACGCTGCTGAGGGCGGATTGTTTTTCTTCTCCACTGGAGAGCATACATTGCTTTAAATCGCTATTAAAAAAGTGAAATAAAAAAGGATCCGACCGCGGCGGTCGCATTTCTGATGGAAGCGAAAATGCCAGAGGCTCGTGTATTGTGCGTTGTCAGTGTGTGTTGTCAGTGCCGAGCTTCACTTGCCCCGGCTTTCATGAGAAGGAAAGGCTAAATTTTTACCATTTTAGGGGCGAAGCTCCTTAGGGCGTGGGTCGTTCCCTCCTCCGTACATAGTATGCGTAGCCACCTGTAGTTTTATGAAGTGCTCACTAGATGGCGGGATGGCGCTGAGGTGCTCGCTTTATTCAGATGTATGGGAACGCGTAGTATGGGAGTCTGTCTGTCTGTCTGTCTGTCTGTCTGTCTGTCCGTCCGTCCGTCCGAGCGCTGCGGTGCTGCTTAGCTAGCACGTGAATTGATCAATAGATGGCGCGGAGGCGCTCGCTGCGTGCTCAAGTGTGATAGGAGAGCGCTAGATGGCGACACACAGTGTTTGTCACGTCTTTGATGATGTACTGGGCAAGATTCATGGAATATTCACGGCTTTTACCGATGAAGCTCTGGAGCTTCGCCCACTCATCATCATTCACCTCATGGATATGCTGTGATTTTTTTTATATTTAAGCACGTTCGTTGCACGGGTGTGTGTGTGTGTGTGTCCAAACCACTGTGCATGCACATGACACATGACGACGACGCTGCTGTCCAGCGAGGTTATGAATACGCTTCACTGCAAGGCACAATGTTGGAAAGCAATCTTTCAAAAGCCAAGGTCACGCCTGTCCCTTTAAAGTCTGCTTCACTTCTAAACACACATGCACTACTGGTAAAACATTTTTCCCGGCACCAATCTAAGACGACTTCTATCAAAATATGGAAGCCCTAGGACGTTTCATTTTTCAGTAACATCATTAATTGTGTGAATTTTCCCCAAGGCGACCGCTGGTGCCGTTGACATTCCCGGCGCACTTCGGTGCTTTTCGAGGGTCCTAATCAAGGTGGTGGAATATCTAAAACATTCATATAAGTTTCGAAGAAATTCCTATTTAGCAAGTTTGGGTGTGTAGAGAATGCAGACAATGAAAAAACAAAAATAAAGGAAAGGTGCACCGCCTAGGGGCTAAGGCACTAAACTTCGCACCGTGAGGGCCTATATGTTTGGACCCGAGCACCGGTAACAAACCTTTTCCTCTCTAATGCCTAAATTTTTTTCTGCCACTCCATATAGAAGGGCGCCTGGCAGCCGCGGAACGCGGGATGCGACGGCAGCCGCGCGATGCGGTTATATATGTATCAAGCTCAGCACCTGAGCATGTCCTGAATTATCGTAGCGGGGCATCTTATTATGTTATACTTCCTGCGAGTCTCTCCAAACGATCAATCTGAGAGCCACCTCCTGGATCGCAATGACACTGCCAACAGAGCCGTTGAAGTTATGAATTGGACTCTCAGGGAAAGTGACAGCGGTGATGTGAGGGAGCGGGGGAGGGGGGGAACTGTGTTACAAGTCCTGAAACCGTCCCCGTCGGTGTGCCACTGGTCTCCGGACATCGGATTAGCCGGTAGCCGTTCGACGCTTACATCTCTGCTCTCTATTACAGGAGAGCCAGCCATTTTACCGAGAGAGCACGCCCTTGATCTTGAAGTGAGGGCTCGGCAGTCGGGTATTGTGTCGCTTTAGGTATTCTAATTAAGCCAGACGGTGGAGGTCGCATTTGCAATGGAAGCGAAGATGCGAGAGGACCGTTTGCAGCATGCGTTATTGGGCCACAAAACCGCAAGGGGTCGAAACTTCCGCAGCCCTCCGATATAGAGTGCCTCATAATTATATCGTAGTTCTGGCACATAAAACACCAGCAGTTATTATCAGTTATGGTAGATGCACCTGCCAGGTGGACCATCATGACTCACGCATAACGTTCCGCGTAAGACTTCTTGTAAATGAACACACAGTCGCAACGGGGCTTCGGTGCACGGCGCCGCAGTCCATATCGCAGCAAAGGTACTGCATTGCAGCAGTCTTATACCTTGTATTTCACTCTCGCGTGCGGACCCTTTTCAAGAACGGCACTGAAGTCTGAGTGCACGCGATCATACGCCTGTATTTCCCAATAGTTGTGACAACGGTTCAATTCTGTGATTATTAGACACAGATCTACTGAATGAAGCATCGATGTCACAAAGGAACTTTTGGCTGTCAAGGGAATGTAGTGTTTCGTTTCACATCTAAGAAAGCGCTCAGGGACAATTTTAGCGAGGCAGCTACCAAGATTACCTAAGAGCTGACCTAGAAATGATATAAATGTCTTCACGAGGCCCCGCCACGATCGTATAGTGGCTATGATACTCGGCTGCTTATCCGAGGGTCGCGGGATCGAATCCCGACCGCGGCGGCTGTATTTAGATGGAGGCGAAATGTTGAGGCCCGTGTACTGTGCGATGTCAGTGCACGTTAAAGAACCCCAGGTGGTCGAAATTTCCGGACCCTTCCACTAAGGCGTCTCTCATAATCATAGCTGGTTTTCGGACGCGAAACCCCAGAAATCAATGTCTTCACGAGAAACCATGCGCCAGTTACGATCTTGTTGCGAAAGAAATGGACGACAACAGCGCTGTGCATGCCGTGGATTTCGTCTCGCAGTCGGGTGTCGTCGGTTGGAGACGAATTTGGAGGCTGCGTTCTTCGGCTGTAAATGACCACTTTATATTTTTTAGTTAACAAACCAATGGTGCTCCATCATCAGATAGATACGCTTGGAATACGGACGTATAGGAATTCGTCATTTCACAACGTTGTGCAAACGCGAGAAATAACATGTGCAAAAGCTCAAGATGGCGCCGCCCGTGACTCCAAAATAAAATCGTCTATATAGGCTGCTATGGAGGGCACGCTTTGTATGACGTCGATAACGACGCAGCCCTCGCAGCCGCACGAGCAGAGAGAGAGAGAAAAACAGCGCCAGAAAGGCAAGCAAAGCGAGGCAGAGACGGCGAAAACTGAAAACCACACCTGTGAACATGGATGCGTGACAAAAAGGCCACCAAGACCGAGTCTTGTCGCACAACATTGTCCAATTACTAATTCACGAACCCCTTTTTTTCCTATCCTATTTTACGTAAGTTCTATTTGTGTATGTTTTTCTTTCTTGTGGATAGCACGTGACTTTTCCTTTTATCTCTGTTTTTACTGTACTCCCGCGTGGCGTGGCTTGTTCGCTCGTTTTCAGGTGTCCGTTCCGGCCTGCACCTCGGCCCAACTGGCACGGAAAGAACCCATTAGCTCGCTTCCCGAGCTGCGCTGCCGAGGGCCACGCTTGTTGATGCTGCCGTGTTGTGTTCGCTGTATACCTCTCTCGTTCTCTCTTTCCCCACCCTCTCCTCTTTTCGAACCACTTTTGCCAGACCAGCACGCGCTGTCACCCATCGGAGTGCTTGGCACACGCGTGCCTGGGTGCAACTCCGAGGTGCCTTGCCAAGAAATGTCGTCTTGTTCGAAAGAGGAAGGGGCGAAAAAAAAAATGAGACATAAGAAACACCGTTTCTGAGACAAATATGCATGACAACAACGCCTTGCAGCTGGGTTCGGCCAATACCGGGACACCTAATGTAAGGCGATCGACATGGAGAGGCACTCGTTCGAAAGAGGCGCTTGGAAAGACGAAGATTGGTGGGGCACTGACGAATGAAAGGAGGCTAGTTCATTACTGTAGCTTTTGTTGTAACGAGCCCTACTCTTTCTCGTGCCTAAGTAGTCTTGTCGAGTCCCTCAGTTTCTAATGCAGATTATGTGTTGAGATGACGTGCGCCGCAAGATATGAGATGGCGTGCGCCGCAAGATATGAGAAAAAAAGAGCTGTCCCCTGTCCATGCTGCTTTGCCAGATCGTGCTGTCTGTCCAATAACATAACAGAGCCGAACGCTCCTACCTAATTTATTTATTGTTGCTGCAACTCTGTTTTGACTTGGTGGCGTTCCCAATCACGGCTTCCTCCGTCTGCTGTCCCGAGGTACTTGCCAAAGGTTTATCACCTCAGTCGGGAGGCAAAGTGTGCCGCTAAGACTTGACCGGCTAGAAAGCCACGTCGCGAAGTTCCAGGCATCCTGAGCCAAACGCGCGCGAAGCTGCGAATTTGCGTCACGTTTGTTTAGTCGAACCAGCGCAGGAGAAGGAATGAAGTGTAAGGCTGAAAGTGAATGTGGTGACCATATTTCTTGGCATGTCAGAGACATATCGTGCGACGCATGCGAAGACTGTTCAGGATTGTAGCTTAAAGGAGCAAGAACTGCGACTTTAATTAGGCTGCATCATAGCATGCTGTCTCGAAATGCTCAGTAAAAATAAAACGAAGCAAAACCGTTAGCCTTAATTTAAAGAGCACACACAGTAAGTGGTAAAGTTCTGGAGTAGCAAGGAAGCATTTGTCTACCAACCCCAGCATTCCTGGCTTATGCAAAACCCTTGTCACTTTAAAGGCTATATGCGTTTCATTTGCGTAGCCAATGCGCACATTAATCTATGTTTTCAATGCCATTTGCGTAAGAAATCTAGCCCACTATGAATAGATTGCCCAGATGGCAACTTGGACGGAACACCACTATCTTTCAAAGTTTCATCGGAAGTCTTCCATACGCGGTCAAACCGGCTAAAAGGACAAGCCAAGCTGCTTCCATATAGACCTCAACGGGGCCACGCTAGGCGACCTTGCAGCTCTAAGACCACATAACGTGTAGTCCGGCAGGCAGACGAAGAAACGCCTCCTCCCTGTCAACTAGCGCCGAAATATAAAAACAACAAAACCAGGAGCATCCTTGGCTGCACCACAAGCGGAACCACGCGAGGGGTTGCACTGGTGACCGGGAGGCGGCGAAGAACAAAGACCGCGGGAAGCACCGATGAACTCCGGCGGGTCGCCATTTGCACGGGGCAGCCCTTTTCGAAGAGCCGCGCACTGCACTGCCTTCGACAAACGGGTTCATTCATTCATTTGGCTTAGGCCGCCGCCCCCAAGATCCGCCGTGCTTTGCTCTTGCCGTATGGTGCGCGCTGCTGACGCTTTCCTTTTGGCCGCATGCGGCGCTGTATGTTGGCCGAGTATAGACGAGAACAATGAATGCTTTCGATCCTTTAGTCCTCGCTCAGTTCCGGTAGATTCGGGCAAGGAGGCTCGGGCAGATTTGGAAGTGACCCCTGACTGATACGAGAAATCGGTCTATGGAATGTCTTCTTCAAAGGCAGGCTGAGCACAGCCCAGTTTTAAGTTGGTTAAAATAGGAGTGCGACGCGACAAAGACAGAGAAACACAGCCGTGTTCTGTGTGCCTGTCTCAGTTACGCGGCGTTTTTGAACAAGTGTGAACCGACTTGCCAAATACCAACTTTGTTATCAAAAGACATGCAAGGCTCACTCCGTCGTCTGGCTAAGAACAAGTGCATTTATGGATAGGTGCAGTTCAGATAGACTGGTTAACTTATTGTGATATGACATAATGCTACCTCTATTTAGCGCTGTACCACACGGTTGATCGACAGTGGTGGTGTCACCCATAGGGTCGAAACATTGTATTTCGCACTTGGTGACGGGGCTGCCACCAAGAGAGAGTGCTTTTTATTTAATGCAAACTACAAGATTTGTGGTGTGGGGATGGACAACGGCCCGTCTTGAGACTACAGACGACGACGATGACGAACTGCGCGCGTGTGGTGCTGGGGCGCGCGCTGGCGTTATAGCCTGGGCCAGGACTAGCCTAGACGCGCTGCTGGGCACGACGGCTTTCAACTGGCCAGCTGGCCGGGACTGGCTGCTGCGGGCCGAGACGCGGCAATCTCCCACAGTGGGTACGCCCCCCCCGCCCCCCCCCCACCCGCTTGCGACCTAACTATATATTCTTCAAAAGAGCAAGGTCGAGAAAACTATAGAGAGATGCTTCACTAACACAGGGACAAGTTATTTCTGCAATGATTTAAGTTCCAATTTCACTATTTATGTGCCGCAATTAAATAAGTAGATGCGTAACTGCATTAATTATGAAGTTACGTTAAAGTAATACCGGTGTAATGCTATTACTTTCGGCCAGCTGTACTTTGAGTGTTAATTACACTTGAGGATATTCCAGAAAAGTACGTAGTCATATAATTTAATTAATTTCTAAAGTAAGCTTGCCACCTCTCTGAGTCAAGCAATTTTTGGCGGTTATCTAAAAGACACTGAAGCACTGTTTCCTAGCTTCCTTTGCAAGAAGTTGTAGTTTCTCCACCAACCAGATCAGTGCCCTTACTTGACGCTGCCTGATACGATGCCGAATGGCGGAAGCAACACTTTAAATAAGGAATAGATTGATCGCGTAGGAAGGGTCGAAGATGAGCCTGGTTGCTGTTGCACGTTCACGAGGTGGCACCAACCAAAGCAGAGAACCAATGCAAGACAAAGAGATAAATGCAACTGTGCCAGTGGCCTCCTTCGCCACTCTGTGTATTCAATATGCAGATCGTACGAACTGCGGAGAAACACAGACGGCTGTATTCAAATACAGATTATCGTTACTTCTGGTCTGACAGTACTACATCATGTACCTCTTCCAAGCTGTCTCGTTGACGTGATGCATGCACCTGCGAAGTCATTTTTGAAGTCCTTCAAGATGCAAGGTTGAGTTAGATAACTCCCTCAATCTATCGAGTACTTTGAAATCTAGTAGTCCGTAATACGAAGTTTAGGCTTTCGTTTAGTCTTTATATGCCTTCCACCCCCCCCCGCCCCATCTCGTTATATTCCTCTGTTTGCGTTGTCTCGTGTGACTTCTGAGCTCTGTGTAGTGTGAACTCTGCTCAAACGTAACTTCAGTCACATTTCCAGTTGCGCTGCGCCAAGGAATCTCTATCTGCCGCCTGAGGGGTCTCATGGAAAAAAAAAATTAGACTATAGATGTGCTCGGCAGGAAAGGCTCTGGAGGCTTCGACGAAAGGCGAGCGACGGGGGCACGTTGCTCCAGGAAGGAGCGGGGGACCCCGGCATCGAGGCAGACCGACACGCAGCCCGCTAGCAGTGCATGCACGCAGGCAACAAACAGGCAACAAAAGGGCCACGAAAAAGTGCGAGGTCCTGGCGCCACGGCGTCGGACGTCGGGGGGCCCCGTACGGCTGCGGGACCGCCTCGGAAGCCTTCATAATAGACAGCAATGACGAGGTACCGTCGCCCTTCCCGCCCTACCACCGCCGCCCGCGCTCGAGGCATCCCCCCCTCTCCCCCATTGCGCGAAGCCGCCTCTTCTTCCTCTTCTAGCACACACGCTTCTTCTTCTGACGCCGGGGCAGCAGAGCTGGGCAAGCGGTGCCTTTTCATTTTACCGCTTCGCGCCTGTTCGGCGGCAGGCAGACCGACGGCCAGCAGCAGTCCTTGCGTGCAGACAAGTCTCTCGCCGTAGCTTAGGCCGCTGTCTGTCTCTCGCTCGGTAGTCCGGCACCCCGAGAGTGGCCTTTGTGCTCGCCCTGGCTCTGCAGCACGGTGTGAGGCTCCGAAGGAGCGTACGCGCGCCTCGGTCCTTGCTGTGTGCATGTGCACGCGTGCTGTCGTGGTGTGGATGGGAGTAAGTGCACGCACGTAGCGAAGTCTTTCACTCATCCGGTTTCCAGCAGGGACCAGAATTTGTTTACAGTTTTGGAGAAGAATAAGCAGACCCTGTTTGTTTGGCATTGTTGTGTAGGGATTTGTAAAAGATTTTATCGATGTAGAAAGGTGCTCGCCCTGTTAGTGCATGTAAGGCGCAGTACGTGCTCGTCTGAGTGACAGGAGGGCGACACGGGTCTGACAAGGGTCAGTAGGCGCCGTTCAGGTGTCAGTTGTTTGAACTAGGCAGTTGCTTCTGTAAAAACTGCCCTTTTTCTTCATGCCTTTTGTATATATTTTACAATAAACAACCACTTACTGTGTAAGCGCCGCGAGAAATGGTTCACCGGCAAGACGGGAGGAAGACGACTTGATCGCATTGTTCACATATAAACCACACATGTACCGTAGGAAATAGCCCAAGGTTACATGGGAGCCTGTATTTTTTCCTTTTTATGCATTTAATGTCTTCTTGCGACGTGTCGAGTTTGTGTGGCACGGCGGCATTTAGATACACCTGACGGCTTGAGACTTCTCGGGTCAATGCACAGATTACCCAAAGACAAATTCCGGTTTGCAGTGCAATGCATATTTCTGTATACAACATACATTTTTTTAAGAGACGACATGCCGAAATTGGCCTCAATGGCTGCTCAGTCTACCTACTCATATTACGAGGTTGTGTCATCTCTGTACCCGAGCAACGCTGCACAGCAGTATGCGCTAAATACGACGCAGCACAACAGCGCATACGTTAAATTTGAACGTTAAATTTGGGTGCTCTTACTGCTCTTACCATAAACATTTGACAGAAATCTGTCTGGTTGGGCAGGATAATGATTGTTGAGGTGACACCAACCACAAACGTAAAAATTGCGACGTTGCTCTTACCATACTAGCTTTACACTAGGCATTTGGATAATAGTGCCATGTTGGCTATTTAGGAAGCTTGCCTGCATATGTCTGAGACGTTCACTGATCGTTCGAAATAGACAGAGGTATCAACAGTAACGCAGATTTGACTCGAGAAGAACATGCCTGCTACAGCGCCTGAGCTAGCCGGGAGGTTTTCGCGCGCCATAGTTATGGAA
The DNA here is from genome assembly GCA_013339685.2 of Hyalomma asiaticum. NCBI lineage: Eukaryota > Metazoa > Arthropoda > Arachnida > Ixodida > Ixodidae > Hyalomma > Hyalomma asiaticum. The sequence goes on along the minus strand of CM023488.1, from coordinate 15,470,428 downwards.
ATATTCTATGTGTGAGGTTTTCACCAGTCTTATCAATCTTCGCACACATAGTAAGCCACTGGTATATGTGCTGCTGGACGGGATTTTCTCGGCATTAGCGTCCTCTCCTTTTTTTACTCACGCCCACCAGCCGCTGTTCAGCATATCCTTGTCAGTAAAACATGGCAACTCATGCTGCAAACTTTGCTGCAGCATTGCCATATGTGCGAACCATTGTGGACACTTAGGTATTTTATACTTGAGAGGGACAATTCAAGTTCCATTGAGCAGCATGTATGAGCCTGCTTTACATACATAACTACGTGCCTAATTCTTCAAAATGAGTGCGGCTCCTGTTACCAATCGCTTGTTACCAGTTTGAATTGACAAGAGTGTTGACATAACTGCAAGTACGTGCAGTTAAGTAGACACTCAACAGTGAACAATCCCGCTGTGACTTCCGGATGTGGGCAGAATTGAATATGTTTTTAGTGAAAAGAAAGGACATAGTGCACTTTTCCGCAATTTTCTAACGCAGTTTTATAGATGAGTCTACGGTGTATGTTATATTTCATCATTAACTGTGGAGTTTATGATCGGACATTGATATGATTTTCCTGAAACACATAAAAATTATTCTAAAATGCCTTCCTATGCTTAACTTGCGGCAACATCTGTTGAAATGAAGAAAAAGCAGCCAATTTGAGCCTGATGCACAGACACTGCACGATTCATCTTCCTCTAGGTGTTACACCATTGACTTTTTTGAAAACACTCGAAGAATTTTTCAAGGCGTCACAACAATTTGAAGGGCCTTGGCTTACAAAAACACCACGAATTACGGAATAAATTGAGCCGTGTAATTTCGCCGTTAATACTGAACTCACCTCTGTGCAATGACGACTCCAATGGAGAAGCTGCCTCGTCCGACGGGTTCTTCAACAGCACAGCACACCTCAGTCAGTGGTGAATCGTAACACAGCAAGGGGCACTAACGACCTTCCATTCAGCAGGCATAAAGCACGGCACAGAATGCTGCACATGTAGAGGGAAACGTGCCCGCGGGACCCTCCTCTTTTTGCGGGGTCGACGATCCCACGTTGTATTTACTGTTGATCAGTAGTCTTGAGTTTGGGCACTGAACACAAGATCAAGGCTGATTGCAGACCGGCTGTGCGTCGCATATAATACGGAACAGCCACCTCGGCGTGGCTGCACTGAAGACGAGGAGGTAAACGTGGTGTCTCCGGGTGCTTGGCAACTATACCTTTTTCGTCTCTGTGTAAATAAGCTTTGCATATATCCTTGCATCTCTCACATACACATGACCTCTTTGGTGGCGGTGATGGGTAACGTGCTGCCGTCGTTTAGCGTCAAGAGATACAGCACTTAGGCTTAGTTTACACGACTTGCTTGCTCTCCAAGCGTCCACGCTTTTAAGAGTTAATGGCCTCGTGAGTATACAATGGATGGTAGTGGAGTTCTGCTAGTGTTCACGAAACTATGGGTCTGATTCCCGATGTGGTGGCTGCCATTTTTATGAGGCGACGCTTAAAAACAATGTTTGTTGTCCTTTTGGGGCACGGAGATAACCTTATAAGTCTCAAAATTATCTTCCTCTGCCGGACTTCCGGTGTTGAAAGTCTTACCCTTCGATGCACTCAGCTCCTCACTGGAGACTGTAGTCCTTCGGTTACAAACATTTAGGGGTGCACATGTCATCTTCCACTTCGTGTGTTCCGGAGCTTAAGCCCGTGTTTCTTGCATTTCTTTGGCTTGCCTATAGAATAGTGAGAGCTAATTGCCAGCGAAATCGTCAGTGATCATCATCGGTAATAGTTACCTGCGCCAGTGAGTGCGAATTCGCGAAGGTCATCTTGCGGATATGGTTCATGTTTCACCCTGATCTGTGATGTATTTAATATTGACTTTTGAAATCTCTATTATTTACCTCTTCAAAACTACTTTAACTACTGCAGATAATTACCATTTAAACAATAATTTGTTTTACAAAAAGTTCGCCCATATTTACACCCGCCCGGAGGAGCTTCGCTTGATTGCAGTTTCCTCATCGGCGTGAGTGGCACTTTATGAATGGCACTTTCAGAATGAGCGAGTCGAAATATGTACGTAACGCCTGCTCAATTGTCCACTGGAAACGTCTAACATTCTAGAATGTGGTCGAGCAACTGACTGCATTTCCTTCCGTGTACTGCCAAATGACAGACGTACCATACATACGGTAGATCGAGAGCCTCTTACACCCCCGGAAAAGCTAGTTCCACACGCCTGACGTATCCTGCGGTACCGCTACATTTCAACTGTGATATCTCGAGCAAATTCCGGAGTTCATTTGTGGAGAATGCATAAAGAACCAAAGGGCAACTTCTGCTTGACAGGCTGGTAAACCACTCCACGAACACTACACGAACAAGCAATGCACGTCCCATAGTATTGAAGTAAGCTCTGACGCCCCTGTACGTGGCAGTCCAAGGTCATTAACCCGGAAGAAGCATTTTTGCATGAGAAGTGGGCGACGCCATCCACATCGCCAGTGTGTTCAAAGAGGAAAAGTCGTCAATGGAGTCAGGAGCTCGTTGAAGCAAATTTTTGCACTGAACGTCATCTTTCTCGAGAATGGCTTCTTAGCATGTGTTTGAGATGCTGAAGTGGTAAAACATCCTTGAAGACTGTGCAGAAACCAAGAAGTCCTTGTTTTGTTGTACTGCAAGCGACCAAGTTTCAGAATAGTGACGCCACGAACAAGGATCGCTAGTTCTGGTTCTGAACGAGGGCGACAGGTTGCAGCACTTGCTGACTGCTCTCTTGAGGCTATATAGGAAAGCCCCTTGGGGGAGAAACATCACTGAATTGTGACGAACCCAACCATTTATAGGCACGTCAAGGCCGCCGAGCTTTGGAAAGTAGAAAGCATTTGCACACCACGTAACTCAAGGGAAAGCGCAGAGCCAAGGTCATTGACCTAAGAGCGTCATCCTGGCGTGGGCATTTGGACGCCCATGGTCTTAGAAGCGTCGCTTTGGGTTCAGCAGGGATGTATACTCTCTTCGTACGGTTCTCGGAGGCGCCTTCGGCACCTTCGATGTGTGATGGCGTAGGGTGATCAAGCTCAGAACGCTCCGGGCGAAAGCACCACAAAGTTTGACGCACTCCCTCGCAGCCTTGGCGCTGTAGTTGTAGTCACGAGTACGCGCGGGTCAGACGCAGGCCAGAACCGTTAACCAACGGGAGACACTTCCTGCACGAAGAACATGACTCACTGTCTAGTGTTAGCACTGTTCTCGCTCCAGGAGAGTTGGCTGGACGTCGTCCATGAGGAATGGAAGGGGTGTGTACGCTCCAAGGAGTCCGAAGCGCGTCGAGCGAATCCGGGCTGGGAGAATCCGACTAGGAACTGCTGGACCAGAAGACTATCGCAGCTGTAGAGCTAGCGGGGCATCACGTACACGGAGGCGCGACGGTTGGGGCCAGCCGCTCCGGCTGCTAGGATGTCCCGAGTGGAAAAGAAAACTACCGAGCCCGGTGCGCGCTCGGCGTTTCTCTCGTGGCGAGTGGAAGTAACCGAGAGCAAGTCGGCGACGGGGGAGCGGTGGGAGAGCACAATTTTCAAAAAATACCGCGAGGGCGTGGGGGGTGGTGGAAAATGACGACGCTAGACCCAAATTATCCCCCCAGCAATCACACAATCAGTCGCCGCTTGATCCCCGCCAATCGTCGTCGTGTGGAAAGCAACGGCAGTACGGCAACCGGTGATGCCGCGCGGACAGCCGGGGCCCATGGAGGCCCAATTAACATATAAGCGTCGCTCTAATGACGGTCTTCTTCTCCCCGGCGTTCCGGCATGACGACGCGGGCTCGCTCGTGGCGTCGGCAGCGGGGCCCCCGCTGATTTGTCCCTCCTCTCGGCTCGACTCGGCATGGCTGCAGGAGAAGACGACCCGTGCGTGCGGCACGCATCACGATGCTCGAAGCTCCGTGACAGGCAGCGTATACTTGTAATGGACCAAATGGGAGAGGGAGGGGTGCAGACCGAACCCTGCTCTCTCTAACTCGCACCCATTTCGCGTCTGCATGCATGCATATAGCGTGCGCTCTTGCAACCGCGAGCTGCAGAGCGTCGACCGTAATTCGCGCAGCAGTCAGCCCAGCGGTCTCCGTGACGTTTTCGGTCCTTGCTGGCTGCGAGCATGTGTCGTAATCGCTGCTCCCCTATCGAAGTAGCCACGGGTGCATTAAGCTTCTTCTTTGTTCCTTACTTGGCACGGGCCTTAGCTGTTGCTTTTGCTTTCTATGTGTGCTACGGGCAAGCTATGCATGCTAGTCCGTAACTGTGGCCGTTTGAATTCTTCTTAATTGTACGACTAGAGCACGCCTTAAATTGAGGCCTCGCTTAGGTTAAAGTCCCACTGACATTTTTTGTAAGCCGGTGACCAGGGCTTTCGATCGACTCAAAAAGAGCTTCGGCAATGTGCTCTATCTAGCGTATAGGCATAATTATGCATCCCATATTCTCAACAGCTATCTGCAAAATAGAGCGAATGAGCGTATGTTCATGCAGCAGGACCGTATACGTGCTATGGATGGTGTGGTGGCTGTATTCGCACGCAAAGGAAGAAAAAGTTTTTTGGGCTCACTCGTTTGGTTTATTGCTTACTTTGAGGTGTAGTGTACGAAGCGTGGATCGCTGAAGTGATAAGGCCGCATGCTCACCTGGACGTAAACTTACGTTAGCAGACTCTCCGCGGGGGCAGCGCTCGCAAATCACGAATGTCTGGCTTAGATCCAGAACATTTCGAGAATGACCGAAAATATGCATCACCCACAGTGAGGGCGCTTGGTGCAGTATATGCTGCGTATCCTCCTGTGGCGATTGCATTCATCACACACTTCCCAATCCCTTCTCTTTTCCTTAGCCCTAGCGGAGTGCAATAAGCGGGACGCTCGTATCGTTGACCTCCCAACCTACTCTCTCCTTACTTTCTCTCTCTTAAGAAGTAATTTTGTTATTAAAGCTTCAAACTCTCAATAACATAAAAACACGCATGACATTGAGTTTTACAAAGGCCTTTGTTAACCACCATAGATTTCGCAAGGACTGCGCATAGATCGCGTGAACATTCACCGTTGACCGTACGTAATGCCAATTTATGCGCGGCAAACACGTCACGAGCTATCAGAGGGTATGAACGCCCGTATAGGGGAGGCGTACATACTACAAAACTACAGAAGAATTTTGTCCTAGCTCACAGCTTACGAGACACAGAAGAGATAGCTCAAGGGGTGCTTTGCCCGTTTTAGGCGCCACAAAATTGTCAGTTACAGAACGGTGATATTGTTGATGCAGTTGAAGCGATTAACATAATGATGAAAAACTAGGAATGTCGTTAGATCCAACATTTAATCAAGTGGAGTGTCAAAAGGTTGGCACCAGCGACGTTTCCTCTTCTTCGTCGTTTTGAACGATTTGTCCATGAATTCAATCCCCTGCGCTATTGCCACCTCGTTTGGTCAAACAGCACAAAACAATCATTAGATCATCTAGTCACACTGCAGAAGCAAGCCTTACGGGCTGTTGCTGATGTACCTTACAATGAACATACGCGTGATCTGTTTTTGAAGTTTGAAATTATCCGAGTTGACCAGTTTTATGAGTATCAGCTTATGAGTTCTTTTAAACATGAAATGACTAAGGGCAGTACTCATATGAGGAACATCGCGAACTTGTCAATCAACCAATCATCTCGCTTAAACCGACACACCGAACATTGGGCAGTTCCGCGACCACGCACAAACTACAGGTATTCAAACACTCTCCTATACTGTCTTCCTTCAACACTAAACAAATATAAACTATGCGATGACAACATACGTCATCTTTCTAAAAAGACATTGTGTCAACTAATTTTACGAATACCAACCTAGCTTCTGTGAAAATGTGTGTTTCTTACTGAATTTTTTTATCGCTTTGCTTTGTGTATTCCTATTTTATTATTGCGACAAGTGAGAATTCTTGTTAATGTTGCTGCTGCTGTTATTGTTCGGGGAGGTGGGACCAGTCACGCTGCCTATATACAGCTTTTATCCCACCATCCTTTGCTGTTTAAACATGTTTTGTATCTATGTGGCAATAAAGTTCACTTCACTTCCATCTTCCCTTCAGCCTCTGCTCTCGTTTATGAAGGGCGGAGTGCGAGTTAGGAAGGATACTATTCGAACAGGATTTCTTTACTCACGGCGATTCTTATAGAGCGAAATAAGAGAAAGAGAGAGAGAGAGAGAAAAAGAAAACTTTAATCAGTAAACAGGTCCGGCGATTTGGTTGGGGTAGGGCCACAAGCACTCCAGCCTAGGTGACGGCCTCGAGTCCCTTGGACACGGGCGGCTTCCTTGGGTCAATAACATTTCTCTGATGCAAATATGCAACTAACATATAACCACTCGTTGTATCTTCGGGAGCCTATAAACAGCAAAACCGACAACGCATGGCCAATATAGCCTGCAAAAAAAGAAAGGGGGGGGGAGAAAAATTACAAGCTTATATGAGTTCTCCCACTGAAGGCTCTATATAGGTGGTCTCCCACAAACGAAAGTTCAGATCTTTTATCTCTTCCCTAAGGAACAGCCCGTTCGCCAAAGAAAATCGAAAGCAGCTGCGAGTAGCCATCCATATAAAAGCCACTCAATAAGTGTCCACGTGACACGTGTAGTGTGCGTAAAAGTGTGTGAGCGTAGGGCCGTCGCAAAATTACGCCAACAAGAGCGTGTATATACAAAGCAGAGTGCGCTGCCTCTGCGAGCGTGCGTTACGCGAAAACGGTCCTCGAAATGTGCCCAAAAGACCGTCATTACGCGCCAAAGGAGTGGAGACGAGCGTTGTCCCGGTACTTAGCCTAGTGTGTTCGCATTTATTATTTTTCTTCAGGCTATGCCATTTCATGGCTTCCTTTTTCACGCCTTTGCTCTTTTTCCGGAGTTTCATTTCTTTCTTTTCCTGACTTCTCCAGCGCGAAACATCGACTACGCCGTCTAGTATTTTGCCTATATTCTGCTATCTACTGCGGTGTGCTTTCGCTTAAACAACTGTCTCCGTGCTCTTTTTCTTATTTTAAATCTAAGGAGCAGGTTTCTATACACGGACCAGTAACTGGCTCTCTATACCTCCGACTGGTGCAATTACCATGGCGCCTGTATAGAGGAGAATGCCCCAGTTTTGGCATCCATGGCAATCCAGTTTCCGCGATACACCCGATTTTTGCTATTCGTTTAATTAGTCGTGAAAGCTCCTTACGCTAACTGTTTCGCAGAACTGATAAGCTAGTTAGTTTATGTCCTTGCTTGTTTGCCTTTTCGTTGCATTGTCTTTATTGTTAATAATGGGTAGAAGCTAAGAAATCATTGTCGCAAAACAAGCCGAAGACTGCCACTATATATGATTCGTTCTTTGTGCGTACGTGTTTTTAGCGCAAAGTACGAATGAACTCCTCCCCATACTCCACTACCGCTTCCCCAGTCCTGGGCACCGACTACAGGCTCAATCTGGATAGCTCTCTTCATTTACTTGAGTCTCTCTCTCCTCTCTGATTAGCCCTGATTAGCTCCAGAATTCGGCGGAAGTGGGTGTTTGAACCGCTTGATACACAAATAGGAATGTGACAATTTCAGTCATGTGACAATGTGAGCGCAGAAACGATGTCCCAGAAAGTTTGTTGACTACAAATAGGACGTAATACCTTATGTCACTATGGCTGTGTAAGTATACAGACTGTGTTATCCGCTAAGTTGGCGAAGCATCCATATTTTCCTCTTTGTTACCACTGAACGATATCACTGTCACTGAAGCAGACATTGAGAAAGAGAATACTAAGCCCACAACTCAATGACGAGAGAGAAAGAAAGATACAACGCTCACCAAAAATCAAGGCAAGCAACACGGTCCTTCGAAAGATAGTAAAGTTCGGAGAGTTGGTGACAGTTCATCTTAAAATTTGAAGCAGCGTACAGGAAGCGAAGGACACAACAGTAGGAAGGAAATGAACAGACCACACAAATGTACTATATAGACAGCAGCAGCCCTGTCTGTTCCTTTCCTTCTTTGTGTCTTTCGTTTCGTGTGCGTTGCCTCAAACTTCAAGATGATCATTCGAAGGGCCCCGCAGGTATGAAGTTGTCAGTGTACCCTGTGAGCCACGGCTGCCCCCTGTGCTGTCACAAAAGTCTTGGTAAACAACCATACGGCTGGCACATGACGTGTTCAGTATGATTCCTGTCAGCGTTTGCTCCATTCAGTGGGCTCTTCAGATTTAGTAATAGAGGGATAAGTATAGGTTTCTACTGTTAAGAGCACTTCCCTCTACAATCAAAAGCTACGTCCTTCATTGACGCAGGGAAACAACAGGCTCAACGTCTTCGGTAGAACGAAGGGGGCAACCGACGCCGACGGTTTTGCTTCAGTCCTATTCCGGTGTTGTGATCTCACCGCTGCCACCGCCTGTCGTAGTTCATCGCTGCCACCATTTTTCGTGGACTCGTGTCGCCTTCAGGCCAGGAGTCCACGAGGCAGGAGGGAAGAGTACGAGGAGTTGCTTTGGAGATGAGAATATTTACATTTATTTACATGTTGGTAGCTCATGGCCGAATCTCTGCCAAATCTCAATCAATCCTTCCATGCTGGGGTTCTCCCGTGGATTAAATAGTTCGCGTCGTTCTGTGACGCCTTCTAAGGAGGACCCAGTTTACGCTTCTCCTCCAATCCGAGGTTGAGGGCCCGAAGGGGGAGAAGGTTGTGGACCACCCCTTTAACTTCGAAGGTGGTCGAGGTGATCCGTACGCAGCCGGACCATATGACATCGCATCTGGACGCCTTCCCGTGGTCATTCGCCACCTCCTGCTGCGGTAACGTGGAAGTCATTACCGGAGCCCGGCTCGTTTCCGGCTTTCGAGACGTCCGTCGTCTCGTCTCCGGTTTTCTGTAGCGGCAAACGAGCTTCTGGTGGCGCCGCTCCGTCTCCGATGTCTCGGACGTAACACCGGACAGAATGCTACGTACGTAGGCGAGGCACCTACAAAACGCCACCGGCATATGCGCCCTCTCCTTGTCACGCCAGGGTTCTAATGCGTACTACGTAATGATGAACCTTATATCACTCTCAATGCTGCTCCTTATGCCGGCACAGGCATATTCTGTTTTCTTCGTAGCCGCATGCCTCCCGACTTCAGCGCGTCAGGATAGCAGAAACCTCTGACGTCCTTTTTTATCTTTGCACTGTGAAGGGCCCCGTTACGCCCCACTCCCCCTTCCCCCCCCCCCTCTTTTTTTTTTCATCCCTCCGTCTCAGTGGGCTGATTTTTTGACACGACTGCAAAAGTCAGTGCGGGAAACCCGAGGAGGACGCCGAAGACAGCTGAAGAAACGATACGCAAAAAGACGAGCAAAAGAAAGATGCGGCAGGCCTCGTGGTAAGGGAAGAGGGCACGCGACAGGAGACTGTCCCTGGAAGAAGGAAGGCAGAGGGCGCTGCGGGAAAGGACCCGTGTGCGGAGTGTATGACGTGCTACTTGTGGTGTCTGCAGGGTGAGACCCGAGCCATACCAGCCCGTGTCCGTCTCCCATTTCGCGTGGCAGGGTGCACGCTTGAAGGCAAACCCGGGGTGCTGCGAGTGAGAATCAAACGAGGGAAAACAAGAAAAGGAATACGAGAAGGGTGGTCCCCGCCCAACGTGGTGTGGGGTTACCTCGTTACATGCTTGGACGCCCGGCGGTCTAGGAGCCAGGGGGCTGCTGTGTACGAAGAAGACAAGGGATGGCAGATCAGCAAACACTACGCTTTCACTTGAGCGGCATTCACAGGACCGCCTTCACCAACTTCTGTCTCGCTGTCAAGGTTATCAGTCGCAAAGGTACTGGGAAGCTAAGTAATCGGGCATGTTCGTTAGGAAAAGTTAGGCGTGTTCTATCGCGAACACAAATGACCAGCGCCCCGCCACGGTGGTCTAGTGGTTATGGTACTCGGCTGCTGATCCGAAGGTCGCGGGATCGAATCCCGGCCGCGGCGGCTGCATTTCGTTGGAGGCGAAATGTTGAGGCCCGTGTGCTGTGCGATGTCAGTGCACGTTAAAGAACCCCAGGTGGTCGAAATTTCCGGAGCCCTCCACTACGGCGTCTCTCATAATCAGAACTGGTTTTGGGACGTTAAACCCCACAAATCAACAAATGACCAGCAAAGCTGTGGGGGCTTAGCTAAGCATTTCTGTTCTGTTCTGTACCAGCTAGTATTCTGGAGAGGTTGAGGTCTATTATCTCGGCTACTCCATTTCCCTGTGTTTCGCAGCCAAAAATTATAAAGATGTTGCACGAAAAGCATTTCGTCATCAAGCAAAGAAGAGTGAGCGAAGCAACTTTATTGGTTCCAATATAGACGCGCAGTCAATGTCACAAGCGACTTTTTAGGAAAACCACGCCTAACATTTCTTGCACTATATAGGTCCTCTCTCATTTTCTATGTTTCTGTTTGTGTATATCATCCTTTACCGCTCTCTCTCTCTGTCCTAGTTCCTCTTTCTCCGGCCCATAGCGCGCTGGAGATACACGGCACGGTGTACAACGCAGTTTATCGTGTCTGGGAGTCGTCTTCACATTCTTTTGTTTCTTCCTCGTTCTCTATAGCTGTACGATCACTATTACTCATGGTACAACTATCATGGTATCATATCACTCTCATCTAGCGCCATCAATGTAATTACCATGTAGCAGTGGGCTGAGGGCAAGAGTGCGTGGAGGGCGAGCGCGGATCCGCCTTTCCCCTCTGAATTCATTCATTCATTCATTCATTCATTCATTCATTCATTCATTCCCCTCTGCTTACGATGGAATGATCATTATGGCGAGTTCTAACAGCTCCGCTGCAAAGCAATAGTCAACATACAGGGTGCCTCACTAACGCTAGACAAGCTGTTTCTTGTTTATTTTTGACAGCGTAAACTGTTATGGCCTCATTACAGTGGCCGACATTGGCGGCGATGGTAAAAACGGACAGATGATGACAAAGATCAGGAAGACTGCTCCTCACATACGTATTGTGGGGACCCACGGAGTGGAACAGACGGTGCCACACTGATTTTTCAAACTCATTTTCTAGCCAAGAGCTCTGTTCTCGCCAGGAATGGCACATTGGTTATTACACAAGCCCAATATTTTAGTCTTGCTCAACTGAACATTTCCCTTTAGTGTCCGTAAAGCTTTTTAATATCACAGACTTGAACAAAGCCGGTGTGACAATAATGTCGCGTACCACGGAAGAGCGATAGGATTGGCACTGTGCGTCTGTGTTGTGCCATGTGCCTCGCCACGGTGGTCTAGTGGTTATGGTACTCGGCACGGCTGCTTATCCTAAGGTCACGGGATCGAATCCTGGCCGCGGCGGCTGCACTTCGATGGAGGCGAAATTTTGAGGCCCGTGTATTGTGCGATGTCAGTGCACGTTAAAGAACCCCAGATGGTCAAAATTTCCGGGGTCCTCCACTACGGCATCTCTCATAATCAGATCGTTGTTTTTGGGACGTTAAACCCCAGTAATCAATCAATGTGTTGTGCCATGTGCTTTCTTTCCTCTGTAACGTTCAATTTCCCACATTCCTTTCCTGTAGAGTAGCATTACCGATTGCTCTGAACTGGTTCACCTGCCTGCATTTCCTTCTTGCCAAGAATGCTTCATTGGTATATAATATAGCACGGGAATCATGATTAATTAAAGTGAAGTCGCACTGCAGCTGGTACAAGAACGACAAGACCTGCAACCAGGTCGAGTTGGAGCCGTTGACGCATGCCGCTCGCTACTGGTGAGTTATGGGGAGGAGGCGTTGCAGGAAGAAGCAGGAGTGAACGGGAGAGCCCCCTTTACGTGTTCAATTGGGCGTAGCCGGGAGTGAGCCTGCCGCGCGGCCGGGGTCCATATCGTCCGGCCATCGGTCACGCCGCTCGTTAGCACGACGCCGCGAGGAAGGGACTGTGACTCGAACACGACCCGCGGCAAGCCACACCTCTACTATACTCCGACATGTGTGTGTGTGTGTTTAAAGACGTTGTCTTCATGTAATGGGATAAGATTAATAAGTCTGACCGAATTCAAAACACCACTATAGTGGCTTGTACTTCCTACAGCACTAGTTATTATCTACATGATGAAAGCTAATGTAAACGATGGTTGGCTACGTTGCATTACTATTGCATATGTGAGCTTGTACTCTCGCATCTTGGCTAAATTATGGATATTTGCCAACACATAGCCTATGTATGTATGTATGTATGTATGTATGTATGTATGTATGTATGTATGTATGTATGTATGTATGTATGTATGTAATGTCCCATCTTCGCATATTGTAACTGTAACTGCTTGTTCGGGATCAACGGAGAAAATGCACAGCAAGAAGCGAGAAGCCTATGCGCATCAAAACGTGCCGTCACACTGCTTGCACACATTCTCAATTGTTCCTATAACATACATCGCATTTTAAGAAATACGGAGTAATCTCACGACAAATATCTTCTGCGAAGGCTATAGTGATCACATTTGCCAGATTGATACGGTCACCGATTCGCGACAACACATACACAGCACGCGCGTAAATTGGCCCGCAGGGCACACAAAGAAACCTGTGCACGTCAACAAAATGCAATGCAGGCCTTCACGACATGCACAAATGAGTATTGTGCACACACAAATGTGCACAAATACATGCACAGCCAAGTACGAGCACGCACGTGCACACATGCACACAGAAAGATACATACCATGTATGCGCACCTGTGTCATACACATACACCCTAAAGCACACACAAAGTTTGTACGTGCACACGAGAAAAAAAAAACACATACGGACACTTAGACACACACAGTCAGGCGCACAAAAGCACATAGAAACGCACGAATGAGCACATACGAACGCATGCACACCTGAAGCCCTAAACACACACACCTCACAACCCAAAAGCACACACATGCACACGCACAAAAACACATACGCTTATGCACAGAAACCTATATGCGCATGCCAAAAGCTAGTACAAACGCACAGAAGTATATGCGCACGCACGAACGCGCTCACAAAGCGCACCGACATCGGTGCTGCTGTGAGAGGGTAGTCGTGAGCACGCGAGAGAAGACGAGAGGGTGCTGAGAGGCTCTCCAGCCTCGAAAAGAAAGAGGGGGGCCCAGGCACTCGTCCCTAATTCTGAAATCGCGTGCTCGCGCACCGCACCGCCGCTCGTCCCCGCACAGCGGCGCTGCCTTCCTTCGACGCTGGCGCTAATAAATCATCGCTGGCGCGCCGCGGCGAAACAAGCCGACGCGGGGACTCCGCACCGCCCCCGAAGGACAAAGACGGCGGCGAAGAAGGATAAATAATAAAGCGGCCGCCAAGCAGAAACAAAGAATTGAAGACCTGGCGACGCTATAGTCCGCAGCGTGGCGCTGCAGCAGACTCTCCCCTACACCCCCTCCGCGTGTTTCTAGAGGCATTATTCCTTGCCAAAAATGGCTGCCGAATGAAAAGAAGCGACGCATTTCGCAAGAATTACTTCTCCGTCTTGTGCCTACTTGCGTAGAAGCAGGTGGTTCTGCAGTTTCCTTCCGGCAAGTTTCTGGTCGTAACATCCGAGTCGTGGCGCTTTTGTGATTGCCTGTTTGTCAACGTCGGGGCTTGAGCGGCGCTTCTGTGGCGCTTCTAAATGCGAACTGAAACAAAATCAATGCCTTTTATCACTCACAGTTTACCAAGCCGAACTTAACTTACAGTTTATGAAAACGGCCACATGAACCTCATGTTCATGTGGCCTGAAGCACATTAAGTTGACTGAATTTCTTCTTTCCTTTCCCGATATGGAGGCGCCAACGAAGAGGCAGCAGCGACCTTGTGGGACGTTGTCAATTTGTCTTACAGCTGGAAGGAAACATCAAATGAATCAATACAGGCAGCGGCGCCTTCTCGTTTTCAGGACGTCGTTTTCGGGTGAAACCCAGTTGTGCCCGGTTCTTACACCCAGAAATTGTTTCACGAAAATTTGGTTAAACCCGATTTCTCCCCGAATTGCCAACCCGCAATGCAGCTTTTTTGTTGTTTTTATATGTAGCGCGCGGTTTTCGGTGCACTTGGTCTAATTACCCCGTCATCGAGACAGCGGAATTACATCCTGTTAACTGTGCTGAACGCCAGTGATGTATACAGTTCATTTGACAAGGCGAGTGCAACACTGTGTGGACACTACACATCGATCATATGTAAGTTCTCACTTGTAAATTTAACCCGGAAATTCCTGAATTCTTTAATGGTTCCACAAAAGAAACTGATTTCTCTGCGAATACCACTTGCAAAGATAACACCCAATTTTTATCCCGCGATTTAAAAAAAAACATAAAACTATCAGTCAAACAACCATACTTATATGTGGAGATTTCTATTGTCATTAATTTGACAATTTTATGTTCAATATTAAAAGAAAAAATACGAATGTCATAATTTTCGTTTTGAAATCCGCGCCGGAACTATGGCTTCATGACATCAGAAGGCCAATTTTTCTGTTTTTTTTTATTCGCGCTAAATTCGCTCCATCAAATATTCTGCAACTCCTTATGTTAGGTCTCCGGCTTCCTTGGAACACAGTGTATATATCTTTTACCGATAAATGGTTGTGCAGGCCTTATCAGACGCCTTCAAATATCTGTGACGTCAAGCGTATTAGTGCTGTAACTTCAACGCTGCGTCGCAACGTGTACTTTCTTTCTGCGCATTTTATAACTTACCGAAGCTCCTTTCCTCGCAAGAGTGGCACTTTTGGTATTGCGAAAAGGTAACTTACAAATCCGACAATTTTTTTTTTCGACTTCAGTGTACCTTTAATAACACCATACGAGGAGCATCCACTCATCCGATTCGCTTCCACAGTATGCGAATATAACGACCGACAGAAGCCGCCGAGAAGACAAAGGACCTGCGGCGACTGAAACATTCAAGGGGGGACGAGAAGAAGGACGCAGCAGGCGGCAGATCGGCAAGGTGGCGACGAGGCTCGGTGGGGGTCGAGCTTCCGGCAACTGGCCCGGCGATCTCCGTGGAGCAGCAGCACAACGCCCTTCGCTTGCATGCAGACCCGACGCACCTGTCGCTGCTGTGATCCTCGCCACACTGCTGCCTTACTTTCGGTGTTTCTCGCGGCCCTGTTTTCTCTGCCTTCTTTCATTAATGGCGTTCACTTCCCTTTCGTGTTTTGTTTTATCGCTTTGTAGGGCGTAGACGATCGCCGCGCCGACTGGCGCGACATGTTACCAAGCGGAACGGCCTCCCCGACTTCCTGCACGAAAGAGCTGCTTCTGCTGCTCTGCATACACGTGCTTGCCTTTCGCTATCTTCC
This sequence comes from Hyalomma asiaticum, assembly GCA_013339685.2. Lineage (NCBI taxonomy): Eukaryota > Metazoa > Arthropoda > Arachnida > Ixodida > Ixodidae > Hyalomma > Hyalomma asiaticum. The sequence goes on along the minus strand of CM023488.1, from coordinate 15,455,022 downwards.
TTTATTATCTCGTGCTCTTCCTCCTGTCCTCTCTTATCTTTCTTCTTTGTGTTTTGGGCACATACGTGGGATGTAACTTGCAAGCTTGACCGCTTGCAAAACCTGAAAAGGAGATGGATGTCTTGATCCCCAGTGGCGCCCCCTTGCGTCGCACTGCGGAGCTAACTACGAGCCTGCTTGAAACAAGAGTGTCTGCTTGAAGCGTGGAGGAGCGCTATACAGCATCAATGTATGCCTTGAAGGTAACGCATGTACGCTTCGGAGTTCTACCTGCAGCATTCACAGCAGCAATGATTGGGACAGAGTATCCAGTCGGTCTTCCCACAATAATAGTTTCTGGAGATCTGCATCTTATAACCACGATATGGTTACGAGAGACGCCGTAGGGGAGGGCTCCTGAAATGTCGGCCACCCGGGGTTCCTTAACGTGCACTGGCATATCGTGCTTAACGTGCACAGGCCGCATTTTGCCTCCATCAAAATGCGGCCGCCACGGCTGGGATTCGATCACACGACCTTCTGGTCGGTAGTCAAGTGTCAGCCAATCGACCATCGCGGCAGGTAGTCTTCCCACAAGGCAGTCGTGACGATTGTCAGGGAACACAGTAGACATAACCCAATACTCTCTATTAAAATACTTATGATGGTGATCCCGTGCATTGTATATATGGCATAAGGTCATTATATAAGGTCCAGCTGACAGGTCCAAACATTCACAATGAACTACGGGCAAGGACGACGAATAGGGCAAGGCTGAATGCACGCGTGCACGACAATTGCCAACGGCTTCTATTTCTATACACACACATCCTTGCGTGCGCACGTGTGGCATTTAATAAAACTACTTGCAGGGACAATCTTTGCCCGAGGGATATTTCTTGGAAGACATAACATGCGAATGCGCTAGATATTTCTCTATTGAGCGGTTCATTTACTGATTCACTGACTTGACATTTTTGCCTGGGGAGGCTCACGAGACCCTGTGCGACTACCTTCGCAGCATTTATGAAGAGATAACCCGGAACTTTGAGAATTTTGCTAAAAACAAATCTCAAGGACACATATGAAGGATTTCCAAGTCTGTATAACTGTAGATAAGTGATTTATTTGGGTCAATGCTATTTATGTCAGAGTTTCGACATCCTTCTTATCTTGCCGCATCAACTGGTTATTCGTGATGCAGAAGACCTTGCTTTCTAACTTGGCTGTACAGTTAACCTCATAATCATATGATCGCTTGGAAAGCTTAACACCTGGTTTCTTTCTCAAAGCTTCAATAGAAAACAATGACTCTTTTTGCTTTGTTCATATTAAAAGCTTTGATATAGCGCAAAAGCAACACACGGACACGAGAAGGCACATATGGACACTAGACAGCACTGTGTGGTGTCCATATGTTCCTTCTCGTGTCCGTGTGTTGTTTTTGCGCTACATCAAAGCTTTTAATATGAACCACCAACAAGCCCACATCGCGACTCTCGTCGACTGCTTTGTTCAGCTTTTTCTAAAAACGAATATGCACAATTTTTAATTACCACGCAAGAGTAATTAGTATGCAACTCACACGGGCCTGCTGCACTGTCTTCTGAGGCGCCTTTGTATGCTAATACAAATCCAACGGCCCCTTCGTTCGCGGCCCCTTGCTATCGCGCATGACATTTCTCGGCAATGATATCTGTAAACATCGCCGCCCTAAAGTCGCCCCGTCCTGGAACCTCGACGTAGGTACTCGATCTTGGCAAAAATGCGTTTATGTAGAAGGTCCTTGTAGTTCTTGTAGGAAATTTTGCCCTAGTGTATTCGATATCTCGAAACGAGCGCTTTACGAACTGTTGCACAGTCCAGTGCATAGGCGCAGGCTTTTGCTTGCTTAAAATTTATTAGTTCTGTCTCGTGTCTTGTACGTAACTTCTACGTGAAACACTTTCTGAAATTGACGCAGAATCCAAGACCAACATATAGTGTCAGCATTGCACTAATACACATTTCTAACAATGTATGTGCTGATGTTCGTGTAATGGTATGCTACATCGACAGCCATTCACAGCATGGGTCAAATTTATTCAGGAGCTCAGTTTTATCTTGGTAAGATATCATCAATCAACCAAGAGAATACATTCATTTTTCTTTTCGTACATTTGTGTTACTTTTTCTAAATCTCTGAAAAGGAAAGGGAAAAGAAAAGGGAATTCTAGACTTCCGAAAGGGGCAATTTATTGGCTCCTTAGCCGAAGTAGGGAGCTGCAAAGGATATCGTGATTCGTACTATATATAAAGCATACTCACGCTACCGTCATATCCGGTTCTCGGGCTTCTTATAATCTCAAGCAAGCTTTTTCACTAACCTGTCAGCAGATTTCGTTCGTTAGACGCGCTCCTGTTTAAAAGTTTCAGCTTCCGATGACGCGTCGGCAACGCTGACCGCCATGCTGTTGTTGACTTGCCCCGACTGTATAAAGTTTGCTAGTTTCAATGAATGTCTGCTGCCGTTTCGACTGCGCTGACAGCTGTAGTCAATGTTTAACACTCAATTTCGACTGACCTCCGTATAATTACAAAATCGACCCGATGGCCCCCTGGAAGGATACTTGTAACAAAAATATGTTTAATATGGTCTTGGATTTTTACGTGCCTTGAACATGCGACTGTGAGGTGCGTCGTAGTGAGGGGGGGAGGGTGTATTTCAACCACTATGACTTCACAATGCAACGTAAATCTGTGCACAAGCACACGACAGTTTCTGTAGCAGGAAATACACAGCCAGCGTGCTCCAGCTCAGCAGTACAACACTTTCACCGCTAAGCTGTGTTGACCATGACGAATAAGAGGTATATGCAGATGTTCATCATGTCGTGTTGTAGCATATGGAGCAAAGGAACGGTAGATGTCTGCTATTTTTACCTTGAACCGATGAGCTTTGAATCCGCTGCCTTGTTGACCCAGGACGCAACAGGCTGACTGGATGGAAAAGAAAGGGACAACTGACTCCAGGGATGAAGGTTTATGTACAACTGAGCGACATTTATTTCTTTTTATCTTAATTATCACTCTCTTCGACACAGTTCATGATTTCTTTTTTTCTTCTTTCTTCCCAAAATAATATACAAAGGCTGGCAGCCACAACCGCGACAGAGGCCAGCCAAGCCAGCTGCGGCGCATCGGATGGTATCCGTTCACAGAACACGCCACCGCATACACACATATCCACATCCACACGCGCACACTGTCGCATGCATCCGAGGTGAACCAAGCGCCCGTGGCATCAAGACGCAGCGAGAACAGTGCCCAACACACTGGAGTCATGTGCCTAATTGTTCTTCCGGTCGGCAGCAGCCACAGATCCCGACCTAACCACACAGGCGGTACTTATAGACCCAATTTTTGAACTGGGTAATATCGCGGCATTTTACAACATGGTTCCACTTGTAGCTCTGCAGTAGTGCCTCATAAGTCCGCACATTCTATAAGGCGGCAATTTCTTGTTTTATACTGAGTTGTAGTTACAGCCCATCTTCTGGACCATTTGGTAAATGTCTGTCTTAAAGCTTTACAGATTCTGTAAGGCGGCAGCCAGGTTCGTCCCCATGCTTATTAAAGACGTGTACATGCTCTTGTTCGACCATGACTCGTCGGGCTCAATTTTCCTTCTCATGGCTAAGTAAAGGGTGCCTGTGCGGGACCGTGGATGCTAAATTATCGTTGGCAGAAAGATTGCGCAACAAGTCGTCTGCAATTGCATTTTCGAATAACGTCAACTCACGAAGTCCTTTCGCGAAGAAAAGCCCGCGAGTACCTGACGTCTGAATATCGACGACCAGCCAGGCCGTCGATCACAAAATTTCTTCAGCGTTCCCCATATACGTGGTGCTTCAAGATACCCATCCGTGAAATCGTGATTTGCATTTGCTCCATTGGTACAGAGTGCACTTTCTAATAACAACAGATGGGGTTTAACATGTCCAAGCCACCATATGATAATGAGACACGCCGTAGTAGAGAGCTCGGAAAGTGCCAGAGGTCCATGTGTTGTGCGTTGAAAACTCACAATACATGGACCTCTGGTACTTTAGCCACCATCGAAAATGCAATCTCAACAGGCCGGGACCCGGTCCGCGTTATTGGCGCCAGCAGTAATCAGCACTCTCTCCTGCAGAGTACAGCTATACGGCTAACTTAATTCATGGAACAAAGATATAGAACAAAGTAGCACTTGGTACCAAGGTACCCTTGCCATACGCGAAAATCATTATTACGGTAATTTCACATGCGGTCATGTCACTGACAAGCATTTAAAAAATATGTAGTTCTTTGTATAAAAAGTCTAAATCATTTCTTTACTTGTCTCTGATTAAGTATCGGTGGCATAGGCGAATTTGCGCGCAAAGTTTGTCTAATCCTATAACGATGAGGAGCAAACGGAGTTTTGTAATCAACATATTTTGATTAGTGAACCGCCTTCAAGATTAGGCCAAGGAGTCTGAGGCTGCATTTTCGTCGCAAAAGCAGCACCAACCAGACGTTTCTCTGCGTCACTGACTACTAACACGTCGGGCGCTTACATTCGCGCGTTATACGTATCTGGCCTCCGTCATGTACAATGATCGAAGATGAATTTCGGCGCGACACTCTATTGTATATCTATGTACAATGCGTGGACGATCGACCACGACACACTTGAGGTCAGAAGTAGCAACACGAAGTCAACAGATCCACCTCGTGAGTTTGCATTTTTCCTTCAGGTATTACTTGAAATTAAATACTCTTTTACACGTCGACAAATCGTCCAGCCTACGCAAGACATTTTCGCCGAACAGTATTTTCTCGATATGTGGCTGCGTGTGCTTTTGCTCACTTGTGATGTAAGACGTTTCAAACAGAACCACACGACAAGCTGCAAGCAGTCTTAAGTCGCAGAGCAACGTCAAAACAAAGCACTACAGTTTGTAGCTCATGGCTCGAGCACACGATTGCTTTCTTATTTTGGTCTAGATTTGAAATTTATCTTTATTTGTTCAGCCGCCTTGGTCAATTTCCACCTTCACATCAGTGGCGTTTCGCAGAAGACGTCAATGGAAACCATGTTACTGAGGTGTGAGCAAAAAACAAAGAACAAATGGAGGCAACAAATAGGCAGCTTTTCCAATTCAGACCGGCATGACGTGAAACGAAGAATTTACGAACACGACGCCAGCTAGACAGATGGCCGTCGGTGGCATAAGTCAAAAGTCGGACCACCCATTATGATCTACTCGAACGTTTTGAATGCCTTATTTTGCGGTACCTGTACGCTCTTAGACGAATGCCGATGTTGCATCACAATATCGCGGCGAGAATTGCGAATGCATGAAGAAAGTCGAAGACCTGTTCAACAGGGTTGACGTCCCGCAGAACACGGTAGAAGCTGCTCAGAAACGCTAAACCGCTCAGCTGTTTTTGAGAGATCGCCATCGAACCAAGAGGACTGAGCGGATGACATACGCAGAAGCGAACGAACAAACTATAGGCTTCCCATTTTGAGAGACTCACTTCGGTGCTCGTAGCATATGAAAGGGGGACAGAATTTTTGTATTCTCAAATTTTGTTTTCTGTCTAAGTTACTGTTGGCGCACTTTGTGACGAGATAGGAACACTGCAGTTAACAATGTTACGACGTTCGCACCACTGAAAGAAGGGGCGATGCGACACTGACGCTTAAAAAAAGCCCTTCATGCGGTTAGATGGAGGCCTGTTGGGTTGTACGGCAGCGCCAATTATGTTGCACAGTTCTTCGTGTTTCAGTGCGTCATCGATCTTTGCTCGCACGCATAAACAAACTGCCTTTTGTTGAAATCAGAAGGTAATGCAGGCATTTTTGCACCTGAAAACGGGAAACAGACCACGCGCTACATACACCGGTCATTCAACGCCCCTGGAAATGTTCCTGGTGCGTAACAACAAAGTTCAGAGTGTACCATATTCAAAAGCCAAACACGTGAGCCCCCGCACACAATGTCACAAGCAAACAAGAACGCGCACGCAGTCGAAGTCACATTACTCGTGTAGCCAGCTCGTTACTTGACTTGGTGCTTACTTTACAACTTTTACCCAATCACACTGCGGACCAGTGAGCTCAAACAGCTCCTGCGTGTCTATTTATGGGTTTATATCGAGACCTTCATCGCCTGTAACCAATAGTCAGGTAAGAGGTATCAACAATACGAGAGAATTGATGTTGTTGAGAAAGTTGTGAGCATGTAATGGCCTGGAGTGTAAGCCTGAAGACAATAGGTGCGAGCCAGTTCGCAATAGCATGCTTCTTTCGCACCACTCACATAAACAAGATATTTGCTCTGTCTGCATCTCTCGGTGGGGCGACGTCGGCCCTTTCAGCCACATACTTTGCGCACCAATTGATTCGCACTAGCGAGCACCTTCACTTAGGCATCACGGTGAGACTTTCGACGCCTAATGACTGCTTGCGCGTCCATGCTATTTTAATTTATTCCATTATACCCTTAGCTCTAAAGAAGTGGGCGTTATATCACGCGCGCTTGTGGGTCCGTTGAAGTCTGCTGGCTTGTCGATCGAATACCGACAACCGAAGGCTGCCGTTCGTGTTCTGCTACCGGCCATGACACACAGGCATACGGGCGACTTGCGCCACAAGCACAGCCCACGCTACACGTATACAAGCGCTAGCGAACAGTTCTCCGCACGATGTCCTCATCCATCGCAGGCGAGGGTGTGCGCGAGCACCAGTTGCTGCAATGTTCCCAAACAACTGGTCGCACATACGCACGAGTACACCACACGCACACACGCACATTCTACCACGCAGGCGCACGCACACGAAAGCGGGATAAAGAAAAAAAAAAACTCGGGGAAAGAACAGGTCCGTGGCGGCGAAGAGCGGCACTAAGTGAGGATTTGCTGGTTCATGGAAGGGTCCGTCTGATGGTACCACGTGTATTGCGGCATGTAGCTGGACATGGCGACGGCCTTGGCCGCAGCGGGTGACATCTCCCACGAGCCGAGCGGCGGCGACATGGCGGGTGGCGTGAGGCTCGCCCCGTGCGGCAGGTGATGAGGGTGATGCGGATGCGACGGGTGATGCGGCGGCAACGACGGTGGCTGCTGGTGCTGCGGGTGGTGATGGTGGTGACTCGTGGGAGGGCTCTGCGGTCCGGGAGAGGGCTCGCTAGGCGACTGCGGGGTGCCGGCCGAGTTTGGAGGCCCCAGCGACGGTGGGCCCGGGGTGCCGGGAGGGTTCGGCGTGTGCGGTCCTTGGTTCGGAGGCTGAGGGGTGCCTACGCTGCCAGGGGTGGTGGGCGTACCGCCCCCTCCTCCGCCGCCCCCTCCGCCGCCTCCACCTCCGGTGCCGCCTTGCTGCTGAGCCTTGAGCATCTTCTTGTACTTAGAACGCCTGTTTTGGAACCAGATCTTGACCTGCAGCAGTGAGAGGGATCCTTGAGTACATAGATCAAAAGGAGACCGTCATCTTATAGCACAACAATTTAAAGCACATTCGTAAAGCAAGTTTAATACTTTTTCTGTAGAAACGTTGTTAGCTACGATCAATTCTGCCACAGCGCGTGCACAGTCACTGCTACACTGACCGGCTCTATTTTCACGAATCATTAAACGGTAGTACGGGTGTTCATACTGAAATACCTGCTTCTTTTTCCAATAACATGCACAGATTATAGAGTATTTAGGGCCACTCCAACTGTTATGTTTCGAACTATGCCCAGAAACACTGTAAAATAGACCTTCTGCCGCACCATATGCACCAGGACCTTGACAGCTGAGGCTTGAACTTTGTTAACGTATGTTTATCATCACCCATTATAGACAATGAAAAGTTCTGAAACATCGTCGTTGAACGTGCTTCCAGGTAATGACATTCACAAAGAAGCGGAATCGCACAGAATGTTGAGCAGACCTTTCCATTTCTTTATCCGTTGCCTAGCAGTGCATTGAATGATGAAGTTATACCATCTAGACCCCAATGCTGCCCTAGTGGTTCCCCAAAGCCGATAACGGACCATTATGCGTAGGTTAAACGCGAATACGAAAGATGAAGAACGCGAAAAGTGGGAGTGAATCGAACAGCACATATTTGCTCCAGGCCAACCCGCAGTGTACAGGCCGCGCATGCGCGAACTTAGCCATGGGGCTAGTACATGCCTGCACAAGGTTCTCTACGCAATTCAGTGACAGTTCGGCAAGTACGACGAACCTACAAAAGGCCGACAGAATGTCCCGTAGCGTGGTCTGTAGTGTCACCTGCCTAGCTTTTGTCTATTATATAGGACAAATGTCTCGCCCAGCAATGTATGTTGTGTTAAGACAGCTGAGTGAACCTTATAAATAAAACAGCATTGCATCGCCACCACGCATGCAACATGGCTATACTATACTGTGCTTCCGATCTCTTGACATCCAGTCGGTCATGTAAATGATGTTCCTACCTCGTTTAACACAATTCGCAGCCCCTGGTGGCGTTGCCAGTACTCCACCCCAGCCTTTCTATACAGAAACGTACGCGACGCCGAAACTACACTTGGCGAAGCTGTCTGTCGTAGTGAGATAAGAACACAATTGAATGAAACACCCAACATGAGCGTTTGACGTGTTTCGTTTGTTGTTTCTGTTTCCTCCTGTGATGATCAAAGATAAGATTGTGTCCTAAACATACGCGTTCAGTCTTTTCGCGGAACAGAAGAAAGGTGAGCACTCTACAAATCACTCGGCCGTCAGACTTGTCAGTGAGATAGGAAACAAGCGACGCGGCGCTGGAGCTGCAAGTCAAACGGGCTCGCACATTAAGAGCAGCGTGCCTAATTCGCACCGTACTATAGCAGGAGGAAGAAAGCAAAAAGGCTGCGGCTTCCACTTCCCATCTCCAATAGAGCCCTACATCCTCTTTCAAGTGCTCCGGCATCAATGCGAACCGCCAAAGTGCTCGTACGCTATGCGTATCTGAGACAAGCACACACGCACAGACGCCAGTGGTGCACTGGTCATTGTTTTGCGGCGCCTCCAAGAAGCACCACACAGGTTCAGCATACAACACTTCGGGATCCAGGGACCAACAAGGGTAGGTGTGCGTGAGGAGGAATGGGGGAAAGAGGGGGGGGGGGGGCGCTGCCCCGACCCCGCCCCAGCTGTGCCGAAGTCCCCGGAAACACTATTGTTAGAAGGGCCCGCTCTGGCAGCCGGCAAGGATAGCAGGGCTTGCACAGTCCAGGCAAGGAGACAGGCGCGCAATGTACACACACGCGTGGTCTGCTAGTCCTTTTCCTCAAGCCGCGCCGAAGAAGACACAGGCGCCGACGCGCATAGCCGTACAAGAAGCCGCTGCCAGAAGAAGAGTGCAGATCGCCGGCTGCCATGCAGAGGCAGCACAAAGAACCGCCTTCTGAGAGCGCCCGCGCGGGGAGGAGGCGGGTATATTGTTCATCTATTTTATTTCTTCTCTCTCTGTGTGTCGGCGGGCATCGCGCGCCGAAGCGTCGGTCTCGGCCCCAGAGTTGAACTGTCTTTCGGGGGCGGGACAGGTCTCGTGGCGCGTCTTCTACATTCGGTCTCGGCGGAAGCATCGCAGAGGCGGCAGCCGCGTGAGGGCCTTTCGGGAAATGCCCGTCATCTTCGTTCTAAAACTTGCGCACTTTTATTTTTATTCCACGTGCTGGGCTCTGCTTGCTGAAATCCTTCTCGACTCCCTCTCATCCCCCTTCTTTCTCTTTTTTTCTTCTTCTTGACTCGTTGGTATGTTAGCCCTTGCGACTGGTTATTCTTTTTCCAGAGCCACGCCGGCAATTCACCTTGCAGCCAGGCTTCGTCCTAAGCCACCGTTCACCTGAAATGCCTCGCACCCTGCACTTGCCACGGTGAGTTCATTCACCACCTTCGTATCTGGAGTGCGGTAAAAAAAGAGCGAAGAGGAAGCAGCATAGAAAGCATTGAGAGAGTCCTTGCGCGCGAAACAACGGTGCAGTCTTTGAGAAACGCTGAGACGCCGCCGTTACGATTTCAACGGATGGCGGCGAAGCTCTGCAGAAGCGCTAAGGAGTGAGTGCGTGCCGCGATGATGAAAGGTTTGGCAGCGAAGAAGACGGCACAATCGAATACGGCGCTCGCGATGTCCTCCAAGTATATAACAATCAACGAAAGAAGACATCGTCTGTGCGCGAACTGTCATGCGTACGTAGGAAATATGGGTTCTCGAAGCAACATTGGACAATCGTATACATAGGTGCTGCCTACACAGTTTTCTTTCTCCTATTTTTATGCAAGTAATAATATAAAGTGAGAAGATAGTCCACGTAGCCAGATTTGACTTGGACTGTGCCTAAGGGCACACGGTGACGTCATGATGACAGTTTTACCGTTTGTAAACTGTGCAAGATATGGATGCTACATCAAATCTGGTGCAGGTGGAGGTATTCAGGTGCAACAAGGTCGGAAAGAAAAAGAAATTGGCCAGTGCAAAAAAAAAAAAGTACTTGGGCGCTTGTAATTATTTCACCTGACCACTGCCTCTCGACCACACAAATGAAAAACTCTCGCCTCTCATCTCTCAAAGGCCGTACACGGCACACGTGCTGTTTCCGAGCCGTTGCCTTTCGCACGCAACGGTGGAGTCGCTATATCACCTCGCCGTTCACCAGAAAGCGGGAAACGAGGGCCGAACAATGGCGGCCGGCAGACATCACTCACGGGCGCCCTTCACTCGAGCTGGCGGTGCTACAAGATCCACGGCACGCTGCCAGAGAGACCAGAGCTGAATGACGAAGGAGGTCTCACGTAGATAGACTGGCGAAAGGCCCACGTATACACACACAACGCATTCTGCGCTTCGTGAATCCATTCCGACCTGAATCGGCACGAGTCCGAGTGTGGCGGCGGCGGCGGGTGATCAGGTCCGACCTCCCAGAGGGCAGGTGATGGAGCACCTCCAGCCACCCGCGCGAGACACCGACAACCCGTCAGCGAGAACGAACGGCCTGGTTCGTGCACAAGCAGACCGAGCACGGCGGTACTGCAGGCACGCGGTATACGTGTGCGGCCGGTAGAAGCCTGAGAAGCGCGAACTTATACCGCCTGGAGCACGCGGCAGAACTCTTGTGGGTCTATCTGTCTGTACGCGTTCGGGGGCGCAAACTCTTTAACAGCGCCCCGATTTGTCTTCCACACGTCCTGCTTGGAAGCTGACGCTCAGCGTGAACATTCAACTGGTGATGGCGCTAGTGATACCTCAGTATGAAGGATTTTATGCTGTTGCCGCCGTCCGCGCACTCCCTGCGGCGCAGAGATACGTCGGCGGCGAGAAAGGGCGTGGGAAAGAACAAAACGGGTTGGATCTAAACGGTCGTGTTATCAGAACGGATAGGGTTTGCCTTACCGTATGAGCCACTAATCTGGCGTATAGTGGAAGCTGACCGCACGACAGAGCATAAAACTCCTGCAGTGGTCCAGATATATTGAAACATGTCGACTTAAGGGCATCCTCCTTCTACCATATCTGGCGGTTCGAAGAAACGCGCGTGACGGAAAAGCCTCGATGTATTATATCAAACCGCGAAGATTGCGGCATGTGTAACTCTGTGAATATTGTCGGATCTAGTCTGTGCGTTTCGCGTGCATACGTGACAGAGGCACAGCAGGAAAGCGAAAGAAAAAAGGTGGAGCAGAAGACGTTTCGTTTCTATGCAATAAGCAACATGGTACAAGATCGCATGCATCTCAAAAACGCACGTTGCATGAAAATGTCGGCGAGCAGGAGCATTTTTACTTGAAGAGAGCATTGCTATACAAATCGTGCCATGCTTTGCACAACTCCCTATTACGTCAACGCCATCTTCCTATGAACCATGTACTCTTCCAACATCCCGGCCAGCCTGTCTGATTGAAGAACATTTCGTCCATGTGCAGGCGGGATGCTTCCACAAGTTTTGCTTAAACATGTCCCTTTCTTTCCACGCATTGAGACTCAACGTAAACAAAGCCGCGGAAGGCAAAGAGGACAAGAAGCAGCGACCGCAAGCAAGCTGCGTGTTCTGCCATGCAGGACCCTTCAGTTCCCGGCACAATGACGTCAAGCGGCCAACGTTAAACCAAGGGCACACCGCGCACATGGGCGTGTGTGTAGTAGCCAGGCAAAATAAACGTAAATTAAGGAAAGTATACGAAACACATGCAGCTACACACGTCTACAGAGCAGGGTTGGCCACAGCTCTCCATCATTCCGCTCCTTCGGTCCAGACGAAAAAAGAAAACTTGAGCGACCCCGGGGTGGAAAATGAAATAAAAGTATCCCTCCATGGCACCGGGTTTTCTTTAACTCTACTGTGCTTTTGCATCGTAACTTGTTGCTTATTGTTCGTTAGTACCCTTCGCAAGTAAAAGAAGGAAGTCTTGAGGGGAGTGGTCGGTTGTGAAGAGGAGAGGGCGCTATGGCCGAGAAGGAAGAGAACTCGCCGGCACGTATACCCAAAAGAACGAGAAACAGCAGCAACAGCCTTGTCTGCAACCTGCCTCCTTTGCAGCGCGCCGGCCCTTCTAGAAGCGATGTGCGTGAAGCGTGTGCCGCAAGACACACGATGCCACGCCATCCTGCCCGGGGTTCTTCCTCCCTTAAGTAACAAAGCAATACAGAAAATCGGAAATATAGGAGAACTGCGAACCACCACCGGTCGCTCCGAGAACATCGATGCCTCCTTCCACGGTCCTGCTTTTCACCTGCCCAGAGTCGGCGCCGTGGGCGTAGAAGAATAATGGCGTTCTTGCTATATTCATCGCAAGCCTTCGCACAAATTCTCTTTCTCTCCGTCTACAGCCGACAGCATTAGCTGGCGCTCGATCCTGCCGTTTGAGATCGACCCTCTCTCTCTCACTTGCTCTGTCTCAGTCTTTGGCTTGAAGTGAAAGTATAGAATACTACCGCGCATGCCTCTGTTAAGGCCCCGTCCATCTTATTTGTCTTCATTGAAATTTTTACGCATTGCGTGTGAGTCAGGCGCCCAGCCACGTTAGTCCAAATTTTTCGGTGACGACTACTAGTTTCCGACAAATCTCCGTGGATTTTCATTATACCAACAGGCTAACGATATTTTTTTTCCTTTCATGTGCTTACGCATATTGGAAAGCCGTGAAAATTCAGTCGTGAAAATTTCTTTTCGATAAGCTCTTGATATCAGATATGTTCTAGATCACTTGTTAAAACCACGGCTTAGGTTTTTTTCTCTCTTGTATTTTTTTTCACTGCACTTGTGTATTAGAGCACCAGACTGAGTGTTCTGCAATATGTTTATTTTGTTCACTACATTTATGTATTACATAGAGTGACATTCTGAGTGTTGTGCAATATCGTGGTCTGGGCGAGGATTGGCGCATTGTCAGGCATTCAGCTGCCTTTTCGCCGCCCCTTCCCGCTGTACCACTGGATAAGATATGTATGCTTGAATTGATGAAATAAACTTCAAACTTCAAACATATACACAGCCAAGGCCAACGCGGGAAACTGAAGCATGCAGGCGCAGAGGTGAGAACAGCCAAGAAAGGGAGCCTGACACACGGGGCGGGCAGCCCTCGTCGACGCTCAGTCGTATATACGCTGCCCGACGTCGACTGCGACGTCGGCCGCATGTTCTAATCGGAACAATGCCTCGACGGCGGCAATTTGTCGTCGTCGCCTGCTCTCTCGCGAGCCACGCCGCCGACAAGTCGCCGCAACAACGCCTCGGTCACCTCGCAGCGAGATATGTAGGACATCGGCACACGATCGCCTCCCCCCCCCCCTTCCCCGCTTCGCATACGACCGTCGTCGTCGCAAAAGCCGAGGCCGCGGGAACGGACCAGCGCACAGACACGTAGGGCAGGGCAGGCCAGGTGAAAGTAAAGGGTATCTGGCCACACGGTGGATGCAGTGAGACAACTCGCGAAGAGTAAAAAGAAAGCTATAGAGATATAACTTGGAAGGGTAGCGTTTCGGGCTATAGATGCAAATGAAGCAAAGGGATAGATAGGACTATGTAAGGTGAACGCCTGCAGCAAAAGGGGGAAGGTACAAAACCACACGGATGGCTAAGGACTATGAATCACATTCGAAGACCCGATACGAGGAAATCGCCGAGTGCACGTACAGTGAGAGAAAAAGCCACATCTAAACTAAGCGGTTCTGCAATGGAACATATTTTATACGTAATGCCTCTCTATCACCCTTCTCTGCGGTATACGCTACGAAGTAATGCGATAAATGGATTGTTTATGAAAACTAAGTAATAACGAAACGTTTAGACAGAATACGTATAATTGTGCATACAATAATGCTAGTATCTAGTATCGAGAAATCGTACAAGGAGTGTTATTGCACGGTCATGTATTTTCCTGCTTGCCCTCACACGCTCTAACGTCTGTATTTTTCTATTTTTCAAAAAGGAGGGGGACTTCATTTTCAGTATTAGTGCTGAAACGAGAGATAGACGAAGCAAGGTCAGTGGCGCTACCGCGTACGTATATACGCAGCGTGTGCGCTTAATATTTCTTGCGGCGTTCCTTCAAGAAGGGCGAAGGTGTTTTCCTCAGATTTTATATCCCAAGTCCCATCCATACCAGCCGTCGTTCCCTCAGCAGCCGCAGTCCTCTGAGCTACACATATATATGCAGTCCGGATGATCGTCCCCGCAGTGGACGATATGCAGGGCGTCACCAATTTTCGCGGTTATTCGAAACTATGGTCATAGAAGACGAAAGAGCAAAAGACGTTCGGGCAAATGCAAAAGCTATCCGCATAGCCTCAAACGCGCCGAAAGTCCGCACTACGCAGAAAACGAAGAAAAAAGCCGGCGACAAGTGACGAGCGATCCGTGACTGGGGGCGGGCCCCGCAACCGAACCTGCCGCCAGGAGCCAAGCCGAGCCAAGCCTAGTGAGCCACGCCGCGTGCGCACGGCTATTCTTCGCGCGTGCGGACCTAGAAACAGCAGCAGCAGAAGCAGCAGGAAAAAGAGTAGTACTGTACTAGCCATATAAGCCGAGGACGGCAAGGCACGCGTGGTTCTGCATTCAGACTGAGTTCATCCACTAATTACGGAATTCAATGAGACAGAGAGCTCATTGCTATGGCAGAACAGTCCGCATTCGAGCCGCGCTGGCTCTCCGGGCGGTCGCCGGGCGCGCAATTATTAGCCGCGGCGGACGCGTGCACTCGCATTCGGCAGCCACAGTTCATCACTTATGATAATTCCAGCCGGTCGTTCATTCGTTTTGGCATTCGAGTCGCACTGCCCGTCCACGACTACGCGCTGCAGGCATGGAGAGTCGTCCTCTGCGCATCGTGGACGGACTTTTTGAGAAACGCGTTACGGTAGCGGAGTCAGCAGTTCATGCACACTATGGTTATGCTGTGGCGCAGAGGTCGACCTCCCTCCCGCCTCCCCATTCCTCCAAAGCACTTAGCAAACGTCCACGTCAACCTTTCTTTTATTTTTCTTCCGGCCGAGACGCGAGCACGTACATACATCATTGGGGCGAACAAAAGGTGCAGCGCTACTTCAGCGTGGTATGCAACCTGGACTGTTGGGTCAACGTGACTTCCGCGAAGCGTCGTCTTCCCGAGTCTTGTCAACGCAGTTTGAGCGATGAGCTCACGGCGCCGAAGAACCCGTATACAACTAGCCGCAGGGCATAAGCAAAATGAACAGTGTTATGGGCCTTTTTCCCATCTCGCGTTCACTGTTATGAGTTATCACAACAATCATTATCATTTCGTCGTGCTTTAGGGCCCCTCGTAAGATAATGAACGGCTAAAATAGCGGGATCTAGGAAGGCCGGTTTTCTTATCAACAACCGTGAAAGAAGCCGTGAACCGTGAAAGCGTACCGGCGAACGGGTCTCTCACTTCATGAAAACGTCAGAAGAGCACATCAGCTCGCATTCGCTTTCGCTCTTCCGCAAAGATTTCACTGGCGTCGTCATTACACTGTCAAATAAGCGACCCTCCCTGATTGCACAATCATATCGCAAACTGTATTTCTTTCCTGTGTTCAGGTGTGCTGTTTGTTTTACAGTACCTGTACACTTCGCAATATGAGTATCAGCAGGCAAAAAACTTTCAACAATACTGTATACAAAGGAACTGTAGTATTGTGCGATAGCGACATGCGAACGCGCGCGCGCGCGCGCACACACACACACACACACACACACACACACACACACACACACACACACACACACATTCTGTGTGTCAACATTCTGTCGTCCTAAAGCATCTCTCCACGTGCAGGCTACGTATAAGCACATGTACAGTGGGAACTTCGCAGATATATTTCTTGACGGGAACTATATAAAACGTGTCATCTGAAAATGGCCTCAACTGTTTGAAAATAAACTGCGCCTATATGGAATGTTGGGCGGAAGCAAGAACGTATTGTCCGAAAAAGATGTATGAAGCGGGATCGTATCAACGAGGCCTCACTGTGCGCAGCACTAATAGAGCTGTCCCGTGCACGCCGGCTCTACACTGGAAAAATGCGCACAAGTCGAGCGCTAACGCGAAAAACTTACGCACTGCCGGGGGTGTAGCCCACAAACGCTGTATCCAGCAGCACAATCTAGGAGGAGGGCATGCGGAGAATGCGATGCGAGTATCGCGTGTATATGCAAGGCGAACAATGCCAAGGCGATAGCACACACACACGCGCGCGCGCTTGTGCTGCCGGGACCACTTTCTCATGGCTGCGGTCGCCGTGAGCCCGCTATGCAGATGAGGCGCCCCGAGGTACGTAGATCAACGTGGCCAGCTCGGTCAGCTGCAGTATACGGGGCAGCGTGCGAAGGCCTCTGCGCATGAGGTCCACCGAAACCATGTCGGCCTTATGCGCTGAGATCTTTACACACTGCACTGCAACACTTTCTGAACAAAGTCAGAAAACGATGCTGATCAGTTACGGAGGTTCCCGTGAATATGTAAGTCAAATGTTGTTGCACTGCATGCAAAAGGAAATTTGCAACGTGCTTAAACACAGGTATGGAAAAATCCCAGTCTCGGCGGCTGCATTTAGATGTATGTGGAATGCTGAGATTCGTGTACTGTGCGATGTCGGTGAGAGTTAAAGAACCCCACAAGATCGAAATGTCCGGAGCCCTCCACTACGGCACCTCTTGCATATCTGGTGTTTCACGTACCAGAAGCCACAGTATGATTACGATCCACGTCATAGTGGAGGAAATGAAAACTTCTTGCGGTGTCTTTTGCGTGCACCTGTAGGGGCAGTGCGTACACCATTTACCTGTTCACCTTGACCATCGTAGAGTGTGTTGCTGTGTAGCCCGGGCCCTCAAGTCAAACCATTTCTATGTGCGACGGCCTAGTTGTTCTATAGCGGATTTTTTTCCCTAAAATTCATGAAAGGCGTGCAAATAACTCCTCTATCACTATTAGGCATTGAGATAATGGAAGGGAATGAATCAAGGGCTCGTTTATTTGTTAGACACAACTTTGGTTCATTTGGCTGTGCCTATTGGATCATTCGGTTATTAGGCATTGACAGTATTCTAAATAAATAGATAAATAAATAAACTGTTAGCACCTTGTTTCCTTCGGGAAGCCCGAAGTGGGTCCCAGAGGCACAAAAAACACACCGATGCAAGGATACTATATAGGAGGGCTAGCCTACACGACGGGCGTCTCAGGCGCCACGGTTGAACGCATCGCCTTTGTATAATAGGTTGTGCGAGGCGTCGCCTCACAGGGTCCGTGCAAGGCGCACGCAACTTGCATAATAAAATAAACGAAGCATAGACGATGACGACATGGATATATCTGCGGCATAGAAAAAACTGCGGAAGCAGCGAGCATTTTATTTTTTTCTCTCTCGCTGCATCAACGAACAGGAAGAAACAAAAAACGTGCAATTAAGAGCTGGTGTCGAGCGGGCTGAGCGACGATGGAGGAAAAGGACGGCCAAAAGAAGAAAATCGAAATAATGGACAAGCAGACTTGCGGAGTGGCCTCCGCTGGTCCTTCTTTTTCTTTCTTCATGCCCTCCCGTTTAAGAAGGAAGAGACGGCGGTGAAGAAACAGGGCCGAGGAAATGGATCACCGTGTCTTCGAATGTTGGGAAGAGTGAGGCGCCGTCGGCGCACAGCTATACGACCGTGCACGCGTGCGAGATGTGCGACTCGTCTCTCTCTCGCGATAGGCTATACGGCGACCAGGGAAGACTGGGTGGCTCTGCGCGGATCCATCAACCGCGGGTCGGTCTCGGTGTAGGCAACCAGCGCCCCCCGGCGAAGAGCTGGGCTAGTTCAACCTCGTGCGCGATGGAAATCGCGCGGCGGCGCGAAGCATTTCGGCAGAAGGGTGCTCGATCGCTGCACTGAGACGTGTAGTGCTGCGTGCTGTATGACGAGTCTTTAAAAGGCGGGAACGGTTCATGAGATGATCTGAATCGCGATTCAATTGCTGAGTGATGTCCCAAGTTGAAAGGGGTTCGGAGTTAAGATGCGGAACTTATAAGTGCGGAGGTGTAGACTGTTTTTGTTTATTCTTTCCTGATTGCAGTAAACGTGTCTGTGTTAACTTCAACGCTGGCCCTGCGTTGGGGGAAACATTGGGGGAATCAAAACGGGGGAATTGAAAAGGAAGACCGAGCAAGGGGAAAGGAAATAAAGAAATCAGCGGTGAATTCGCTGACGAGTGTCGGATTGCATCGCCATTCATACCATATAGTCGCAGGACGTTTGAGCGGCACCTATCGCTGTCTAGAAGAGAAGTTCAGGGGAAGATGGAAGTTTGAATCTATGAAGAGATCGTTAAAACGATGAAAGCAAACAATGTCACTGGGGCCAACCTTTAGATAAGTGGACTTATCTTGGTCAGGGCGACAACTATCACTATCAC
Organism: Hyalomma asiaticum; assembly: GCA_013339685.2. Lineage (NCBI taxonomy): Eukaryota > Metazoa > Arthropoda > Arachnida > Ixodida > Ixodidae > Hyalomma > Hyalomma asiaticum. The sequence continues at coordinate 15,436,134 of CM023488.1, read as the reverse complement.
AGTCTATCACCGAGTAATCTATAGGAAGTAAGCGGAATTGGCGGTAAGGGGTCACAGGGAGGCAGTGTGCATGGGGACTTCAGTGACACTTTTTGACAATTCAGTGACACATCACCTTCTTTTTGCTGCGGAGTGTGAAGCCATGGGTTTGAACTGTGAAACTTTGATGGACGTCGATGTATACTCATCCTTCAGAGCATCGTTCCAGCAAGCCCTACTAGGTTAAAATAATTTCACAGACCAAGAACGTTTACAATTGATTAATGTTTGACATAGGGCCATCGAACTAGCCTCCAAAAGCGGGACGAGACCGATCTTACGTACGTCGATAGGTTTAACGTCAACTCCGTCGTTCGGCTTGAGAGAACGGGTAGGTTTGAGCACAAAGCGAAGGAGGACGAGGAGAAAGGAATAGGAAAGGCAGGGAGGTTAACCTGCGCTGAGCTCGGTAGGCTACCCTGCACTGGGGAAGGGGAGGAAATGTTCTGGAAGATGGAGAGGGAACAGAAAAAAAAGAAACAGAGCGAAGCGCACAGATATGCAAACCGCGCAGCTATGCACACCGCCTTGTCCGCGTGTTCGAAAATGGAATGCTGTACCGTGCACTCGCCCATATAAAAGCAGCGCTCAAGAAAAGCAAGACTTCGTTTGTTGTTTCTCCCCTGGTTCCACGTCATTTATTTATTTATTTATTTATTTATTTATTTATTTATTTATTTATTTATTTATTTAGTCCAATACTCTCAACGCCATTGCGGTGTTACTGAGAGGAGTGGGGTTACAAGCTCGTGAGGGCAGTATTTAATGACTTATGAATGATCAGGGTTGCTGGATATAAAGGAGGGGAGCTGATAACATTCGAACGACGTCTTCGGAGTTCATGCTCGTCTGGCAGAACGGCACCTGAACTTTCATGTTATGATCGAGGCGGGATGAATTCTAAAGAGGTGGCCCAACCAATTTCCAATTGAGGGTTCGAATAAGAGATCTTATGAAAATGACGGAAAGGACGGGCAGGTCAAGACGATTCTTTACTGCAGTAACACTGGCAGTGCGAGAACAAGTGGCAACAATGAAGCGAGCTGAGCGATTTTTTTTTTTTTTTGGATCCTGAGCGATTATATCCGCAGAATATTTCGTCAACGCCACAAGGCCCGGTCGGCCGGACCATGTGTGGAAGGAAACGAGTTCCTTTCCAAGCATTACGTCACGGGCGGTATTCGTGCCAGCTTCGGGAGGGCTTGACGTGGCCTGGGCACCAGTGAGGAACATGTCCATCAGCGGTCGCTCCGAAAAACTTCGCGCTCTTTCCCCTTTCACTCGAGATGGGGGGAGGGGGGGGGGGGGGACATGGCCTCCTTTTCACTGAACCGAGACGCCTCTCAAAGATACTGGCATGCCCGATATCGCGAGACGTCGCCGCCGAAGCATCGGCGAAGTCCCGACAGTCTGCCGCACGGGTTGCTGCGAGTCGACCGGGCCGCCGCCGTTGCGATGCCTCGAACAATGGAGCTTTCCTTGGTTGGGTTCTGCCGCAGCCTCGGCCCTGTCATGGGCATCCGGAAAAGAAAATAGTTCCTGCGCGGCCCCGCTCCGCTGACGCCAGTTGCCTCGTGCTCCTAGCTTCTTTTGCGAGCTGCAGCAGCCACGCTTTATTATTATTTTTTCTTTCTTTTCGTTCATTTTGTTTCACTCGTTTCATTATTCGGGAGGCGAAAGTGGCAGCTGACCTGATCGAGGAATGTTGCTGCTGCCTGCCGCTGTTATATCAGAAAAATAAAAACCGCAGAGGAAAGGGGGGGGGGGGGGCGGTTGCAGTGCGAGTCGAATGGGTGCGTAGGGGGGCCGACTATGCGGAAGAGGCCTGAAGTTGCCTGTACACGAAGAGCAAGGCGTTCTAGTCAGAGACGAGCGATACAGTGAGGCGAGTTACGTCCGTCGAATGCATGCGCCGCTGCATATAGTCCCAAACCTTCAACTGACGTTTTTATGACACAATGAAACGCCTCCGGCGTATAAGAAGCATACGAAGGCCTACATTGTCAATCAGAAGGCAGGTTGTGTATGTTTCTGAAGTAGTGAACTCAACTTGCACACTACTTTGTGAAGAAGCCACTGTCAACGAGGTTCTAGAAGTTGGCAACCGAGTAGAAGCACAGCATATGCGGAAATTCCGCTTCTACTTGCGCACTAACACAAGAGTGCTAGCCCCGCCGCCGTAGCCTTGCCCCGCAGCCACAGAAAGTTGCACTATTACTCTGGAAGGGGAGGTGGGGGGATCGGATAACACCGAATGCTATTTCCTCGGGTGAGTGGAAGCAATCTTTAGAGATGCGCACAAAATAACTGCTGTGATCAAAACATGAAAATTATTTGTTCAGTGTTTCCTCCAATAGTGCATCACTGGAATGAACCATAATTCATCTGGAATGAACCATACCTCTTCATTTAATGACGCCTCTACGAGCAGTCATCAGGCATGGCTGTTTTAACAGCTCTAGTATCAAAATTTGGAGAGGTTTTTTCGTGGCATCGATTTCCGGGCGCGGCTGCTGCATTTTGATGGAGACGAAATGTTGAGGCCCGTGTTCTGCGCGATGTTAATGTGCGTTAGAGAACCCGGCTGGTCAATATTTCCGTAGCCCTCCACTACGGCGACTCGCATAACCATTGCGTTTTTTGGGACGTAAGACCCTAGAAATTAATTAATCGGAGTAGTTTTAAGCCTCTTGCATTTGGCACATATTTCGTACACGATGACCATTTGCAAGTGCACGAGATAGGTCTGTGAAGGATTCAGATGCTGCGACGCAACGTATTGATTCGGAGCCCTCCAGATAAGTGACCAGAAACTTGCATAACACGAATCCAAAGCGCCGAATCTTGGTGTATAGGGAAGAAAACCTAAAGAGATAATGAACGGGCTGCCGTACGGGCACCGAAGAAATTAGCTAGCATTAGAAGCGCACTGAGACAGAAGAAAAGATCATTGTTGTCTGGAGCCTATAGTTACTGCTTCTATCTGAAAAAAAAAGAAATAAAGCACGACATCCTGTCCTATATAACCAAGGGGAAACAATTTGGGCAACTTGCGTGATTTCTTTTTTCTTACGTCAAGGGGTTCGGGAGGCAGTTGAAAGCAGCCTGGTAAGTTTCATAGGTACCAGATACGTGTAGCACAGGCCCAAAGTTATATGAATGCAAAGAAATATGTGACATCAAGGAATAGCGCGGACTCTGTCAGTCTTAGTTGAAATATCTGCGAAATACTCGTATATCTTAAATTGAAATCAAATACAGCATACCCCCCAAAACGGCGCAGGCTACTCGATAGAACCTTCGGTTGGCGCGATCTTATCAAGCGATGAAAGAACATCTGGAAAAGAAAAACTTTGTTCAGACTTGAGGGTGTCTCTACGTGATGTTCTCGAGTTGGTGACAAGCTGTCGTTCATCGATTGATTTTGTCATAGCAACATGCCTCACTGTTTCACAGTACATGCGGTGTCTTTCATGTTTAGCGATGTGGTGCCATCCCATACAGGCATAACTATAGACTTCTTGAAGAAATTATAGCGCAAAGAAACACAAGGACACACAAAGAGCACAGGACCGGCTCTTTGTCTGTCCGCGTGTTCCTTTGCGCTACAATTTTTTCAAGAAGTCATGAACCAACCAGCCCAAGAAAACGTTTTGCTAAGCCATATTTCTCCTACACTGGGCTCTTTTTTGTCGCATAACTAAAGAGCCTGCAAGCTGTAGCTGTTCACGTGCGTTTCTTTCTTTCTTTCTTTCTTTCTTTCTTTCTTTCTTTCTTTCTTTCTTTCTTTCTTTTTCGAGTTGTTCTAGATCTTCAAAAAGCATGCGAATTCCAGCACACACGTGCGGCTGGAGGGGGGTCGCTGAACATGACAGCTTAAGGTACTTATCGCAGAAAAATGCATGACGAAATTCACGCTTACCTTCTATAGTTTCCTTCTCAATGTGCTATACGATAACAAGATTTAACCACCGTGAAACGGGCCACTAATGGACCCAACGGAAAGAATTGCGAACGGGTCATCTTTCGACACCCCTCTTGTCGCTCAAATCTTTCCAAACTCCGGAACCATTACTCCGGCATGCCTCCAGCCAGAGACGACACCCCGTCGAGCAAAACCCGTTAAAGCCTATCGCGCGCGCCAGCACTTCATCTGTTGTCACCTCTTTTACACAGCTTATCTTTTGAGTGAGGCAAGAGCTTCCAGGCGCGCGTGAGCCACCTGGGGCGGCCATACCTGTTAGGCACACGCTGTCATATACAAAGGGACGAACGAAAATAAAAAAACAGGGACAGAAGCGCTTTACCCATGCTTGAGTAATGACAAACAAACCAAGAAGACGACAACCAAGCCTACATATCCGGTGATGTCTTCACTATGCTGTACAGCCACCATTGCGGAGGATACGTCGTCCCGTTGAGAACGGAAGGAAAGCCGGGAAGTCGTTTATCGGCGAAGCGATCTCCAGGGTTAAACCCGTCCTTCCACCGTTATCCCGTTATCGCCTCCCTCCCTTCCGTCTCCAACAGTGCACATGGACCTAAGCTCCCAAGGCGTCCCGAAGGAGCGAATACGCAGGTGTATATTCGCCAGGATGAAAACAGACATGCATGTGTCGCATACTGTGGAGAATAGGCTGTCTCCTTGACAAACCACCAGCTCCTCCACACTTATGACAGCTCAAATCCTACACTGTCTCCTTCTCTTCCCCGCTCCTCTCTTTGTTTGGCTGTTTGTCTTTCTATTTGTTTTTTTCTTGTTTTTGAGCATGAGTTTGCTTCCAAGGGACACAATCGCGCAGCGACAAGCTGAGACATATGCAGGACAAACAAGCCACATGCCGACCCCCCTCCGCCCCCTCCGCCCCCCCCGCCCTGCACCTTTGGGTGTCTCCCGAATACCTGAACGTGTTTACAGTTCGCCTGTGAGGCACAGGAGAGATGTCAGTACATTGTGACAATGCCGTGTGGCACAGCACAATGAGAGGATTATAAACTGTGCCTGGCATCCAGCATATTGGGCATGTCAAGAACGTGTGAATACAATGCCTTCGACTCATTTTTTTTTTCTTTTCGGGGCATGACTGCGGTCCATATAACACGGCCGCTGGTCTAAAAATCAGAGAATGCAAAAAACGCACTGTTCGGAGCAAACGCACGCGCGCGCGCGACGGGGTGTGCCTTGGCTGGGAAGCATCCACGAAGAAAGCACGGAACCCAAGGCCAAGCTACGCTGCAGCGGTATGTCTTCACGCGAGACATCACCGCGTCCGGGCTTGACCGTCGAAGGGCTGGGCACGCGAACAGCAACAAAGCAGGCAACGGACATATTTCAGGAGACAGCGGCGTGATGCACTTCATCAATTGTTATTTTAAGTTATCCCAAGTTCCGAGCATCGCACAAACCTCGGATTTGGAGATTGCCCTCGTTAATTCCTTTTAATTTCAATTTAAAAAAATGTTCTCATCAAAAAGAAGGGAAAAGAAGTTTCTTTTTTTTATGCATGCCAACACCACTGTCTGATAATGAGGCACGCCATGGCGCCTCATTGTCATGCCTTAGTTGACACTTTGAGTCATGGCTGATTACGACGACAATAACTTGTTTAGACATGAAACGTATCGCGAACGTTTTGTGTGAAGTAACTTATATCGTATTCCGGGGGATACCCATTGAATGATTGATTGCAGTGTTATTGTCCCTCTACACAGTTTTAGACATGACGTATACATGACTAAAGGGTGACGGTATGCACTCTTTCTCTACTAGAAATTTGTCCCTGCAGGTGCATCACTGTGTTGATCGCGTATTGTGATTAGCTTCGCGTATAGCGCAAGTTTTTTGTGCGCATGTGTAGGTGATTGGTGAATGCCTGCGTTTGCTTTTTCTTTCTTTTCCTTTTTTTTGCCACAATTTGTGCCGACGGCACAGTCTCTGTATGATTCTTGTTTTATGGTGTAATGCCCGTAAACGCTATAGCTGTCGACACTATAGGCTTCCTTTATGCTTCAATTTTATTGCTTGCTATTTTTGAACAAACTCCATGGAAACGTGGACCACCACGCTGAACTCCTAAGTCAGCTGCGATCAAGAGCGAAAAAATTACAACGGAAATGTCTCATTATACAAGGCCACTTGTGTCAGAAGGATGAAAAAGTACTGTGAACGAGGGGAAGTGTTAATGGCACACTGGAAAACGGAAGCTACTACGGTTTTTCACATCGTCTTATTGAACTGCCCCGTGTCTATACGTTTACTAAAGCTTTAAATCCACATGGGCAAAATCGGCATGATAGCGCCTATCGTGCGGTATTGGAAATTTCGTAAGCTTCCCACTAGCAGATTCTTGTATAAATGCAGGGTATTTAAAATTACTACCTTAGGTCGCAAGCCTACACGGCGCAAGAACAAAAAGCAAATTCCGTGCCTCTGGTGCATGACCGGCACCATTTTTTTTTTTTTTTACTGCATGTGCCGCTATACACCTGCCTTAATTTTGCTTCCGCCGGATATTTCCGCTCCTTAAAAGACGGTGTTGAGCTCCATAAACTGCTTTCAAGTCCAGAACAACATTCATGGGAAATAAAGGCAGTTCGCTGCTGTTTCAAGTCAGGATGGGAGTATTACGTACGAAAACATACCAAGGCAATTATCAGGGGGACGACAGGTTATGTGGTACGTGTTGGGGGGGGGGGGGGGGGGGGAGGGAACGAATGACCACTTGGTGGGGGTCTATGAAGCTCTTCACCCTGAATTGCAAAGCAACGACGCTTGTTGTCAAAGCGTCAACGTTGAGGGACAGTGCAGGCAAAACACACCTCAAGCCAGTGGAAATAACCAAAATGAGGCCGCCTGACTGGTGGCTATATAGAGTCAAGACAAGAGTAAAATTTGACCGTCCATTAAGAATAAGTACATTGTATATTACCGGTTCACGCCACCGCCCTATCTAAAGGGTTTACACATCCATCCAGCCATCAATCCATGTTCACGAACCAATGTTTTCTGAACAAGTGGGCTCATGTGGAAGCATTCGACACACCGTTTATGCTATACCAGTGGGTGCTGCGTACACAGGGGCACATTAACACGTGGTTCGTGTATCCACTGGCACATGTATACAACCAGCGTCGGCGCGACAAAGGTATATCAGAGTACATCCGTACTACGCGGTATACCTTTAAGTGCGCGAGGTATCCTGACATTGTAGTTGGTGCCTCAATAAGTGTATCACGATTATGCTCCCTCGTTTCTTCTCGAAGGAGGACCAGAATATGCAGAACCCTTCGCAACGGTGCACGGAATTAGCCCGATTACGAAGCGCGCTCCAAAGCAGCAGCAAGCCGCAGCCACGCGGTGTGTGCCGCCTCTCCACTTTCACAACAACCGGCCCGGTGAGTTTGCCTGCCGCTTCAATCCTTTGTTTGAATTTCCGCCCGCTCGATGTATATACTACGTGGCCAGAAGCACCTTTGTTTGTACACGCACTTTCATTTTTTTCTTCTTCCTTTAACGCGTGTATATCTCTCGGTCGAGGTCTACTCTGCGCTTCGGTGCTCGCTTGCACGCACGCGCAGGCCAGGGAAAAAAATAATGCATGCACGCGAGATAAGTTTGGCCTTCTCCGTGAAGCTGGCCGAATGTTTCTTGCTTCTTTCGACAGCCTTGTGACAGCTCGAAGGATATCTGCGCGCGTAACGCAGTGCAAAGTACCCCGGCTAGAGACCTTGTTCGTGGCGCGGGTTGCAAACGCGTCATTCCGCGGCGTAACAGTGGAGACAAGCTTTGCGCTGCTGCCTTTTTTTTTTCTTTTTTCTATGTTAATCTTAGGTGTATAGGAGCATTTATTGGTAAACGAGGTTAGTAGCGGTTGTTACTAAATCGCAAGTTCATTGCTTAAGCAGCGATAAAAGGAGGAGATACAAGAAAAAAAAGCTATCGACTATAGCAACTATACACACACACTAATATGTTATCGTTTGTTAATTTTCTATCGTCGTCGTCTTTGTTCTTGTCGCATAGACCTTCCATGGCTTGTGTGTAGCATCTGTAGAGTTGTACCGTTGTCACATTATACCTCTGCTGCTTGACTGCACTGCGCAGTTCAGCGCAGGCGAGCGCCAACTTCGTCTCTCTCATAGAGCCGTGCCTCGAATAACCGGATCCGCAACGAAGTAAGCGAATGAGAACATTGCCATACAACTCCGCTCCGAACGTACGTTTATAAAGAACTAATTTATATAACAAAGTTAATTTCATGTCCCGTGGAGTTTGTTAAAGCAATGTTTGAGTGCAATGGTTGGCGGCTAACGGTATCACGCTGCACCGCTCAGGGTCTGCGCGGCCTGTATTTTGATGTAAACGATATGCGGACACTATAATGTAGTTACAGTTAGACGCACAGTTCAAAGAACATGAGATGGTCAACGTTGGTCGAGAGCCGGTGCGACGACGTCGACCATGATTATGTCATGGTTTGGCACGCGCAAAGGCGCAATTTTATTTATTTCATTTATGGTACACATTTCGCTTTTCAGGCGAATTATACTCTTATACACGACTACAATGCGGTGCCGTAGCTCCATCTACGCTGGTATCTTAAACCAGATGACTGCTACACTATGACTTATTCAAGTTACGTGTTGGGCAAGCATCGAGCGTTTCAAGGACGGCATAAGTCAGCGAAGCAAAGGAACGGTTGCGTTGTCGCGATCCTATGTTTTGCAAGTGTTCGTAGCCTGCGACCAAACGCGCACTGAGCTGTTTCACTGAGAGTACCCTGTTTGGCATCCCATCGACGGACTCGCCGCATCTTGTACTAAACGCGTTGCGTATTCAGCGTGACGCAGAGGCCTGAAGCACCAATACACGAGAAAATCAACAGCATAGAAATCAGGCGAAACCAGGGGCAGGCCGAGGCAGTAAGGTTTCATGAAACCGAGCTGGCACTACTGTTCCAGATACACCACTGTTTATAGATATGTAATGCATGCCGCCTTAGCTGTGGGAAATCATATAACAAACGATGCTTCGGACTGCTTAGTAAATTCGCACGCGGAGAACAAGTGCACCACGAAAACATACATACAAGAAAAATGCAAGGGCCAAACTTTTCTATATCTTTGTTTTATCGTTACCTTTTGCTCATGCGGGCGTGCAGCTGGTGTTTTTTTCGTACCGTTGTTTTTCTGCGTATGTATTTATTAATCACTCACCACAATGAACAGCCTAGCCCCTGAACTATTATATTTAACGATACTTGGACACTAAAACAAAGAGCTAGGAAGATGATGGTCTTGATCGAAGCAGACGCCAGGGTTATGCTAACCCGACTCGTGTGATACATGCAAAAATCTCACGCACGAATGCTCGCGCAGCTTTCGACCACGCAATGCCTCGCGGTGACGGTGACAGCAACACCGACACCGTATAGCTTCCGCGAGGGGCCTATCGCCTTTCCCTCGGCGACAGATTGCGATCGTTCTCTGCCGTCAAGGAGCGGGGATTAATGACGCGCCCGTGTATAACGCCGAGGGTTTCGGCGCTATCGAAAATTGAGCGCTTCTCCAAAAAAGATGAAGAGATTCCCGAAAGCGACGTCGTCTTCGCTCCAGCGCGCCCTTCGCTGGCGAACGACAACCATCGCACGTATAGGCTCGTGACGAGAGAGCGCGAGTTCGGGGGGGAGGGGGTGCTGAGGGGGGTTTCGCCCAGCGAGGTGAGTGCGATAGGCATCTCTAATTACGCGAAGGTACTCGATTGATAGCGCGGCGGAAATTGATCCGACGACCGAGTAATGCTTTGGGATGTTCTTTCTTGTCTTTTTCTTCTCACCATCCGCTTCTTTGTTCTGGTTTGATCGTCAACGATCGATCATTCGCCGAGTTGCTGGGTGCGAGTCGGTTTGCCGATGTTGCCGATCCGTCGTCGAAGTCTCGACAAAGTTGGCGAGATAATTCCGAGGATTTTCTTTGTGAGAAGGAACGTTTTACAATACTACATCGCAATTAATTTGTACCTAAGTGTACTCGTTCAATGCTGAAGTTAAACCACGTCTAGAGACTTCTACGGAGACCACTTATTTTGTTTAGAAACAAAGCACACGAAGGTCGCGTCGGCATAAGTCGTTGCTATAATTATCTTTCAGGCCATCAAGCTCGGCAGTGAATTACTGCCTCGCGAGTGGCAGTGAAAGTATGTTCGTTGTTGCCGCCATTCTTGGCATTGCTGACATGCCTTGAGTACCAGTGTGTGCAGATATGCGAACTTTTGTCAGACAAAAAAAAAAAAAAAAAAAGGGGGGGGGGGGGGGATAAATGCGAAGCGCAAGCGTGTTTTTCAATGACGTATTACGAGCCTGAGCGAACTGCACCATATGTAACGGCGCACAGTCATTGGTGCATGATGCAGAGCCCAGGTGTCCTCGCAACAAACCGCGAATGCTGTTTTTTCTTTGTTTTTTTTTTTTAATGATGGCATTGGTGCAGGCCTGCTGAGGCAATTAGCTGAAAGCCGTGGCAGGACACGGTAATTGCTTCTTAAATCTTGCGATGTATACGTCCGTTAGATAACTGTTTCGGCGATAATTTTGCTTAGCGTCAGCCCCTACCGCACCAAAATCATGTTTATGTTGCCCGTTCTCGCGTTTATGTAATTTGGTCGTAATATACGGCAGGTAGCTTCCCACGCGAAAGAACATGCGCATGTGGGCGCTGCAGCACTGAATGGGTCGTTAATCTATACAAAGGCCGTGACGAGACACAGCCAAAGGTTCAGACACGAACGAGCCTGCACCGGGGGGGGGCAGGGGCGCTGGCAGATACCCCCGCTTCTAAGCGGGATGCTCGTAAAATCCATCCATCTATCGTAGAACAGTAAAACGCCGGGAGCGAAGTGGGCAGCTGCATGCGTTGACGTGCGACGGAACCACCGGTTGGTGTCTCCTCGCGCGAACGAGCAAGCAACAACAGCGCGAACTCTGTGTGCGTGTATCTCGGCGAAGTTGCCGTCGCGGCCATTTCTTTCTGGGTCAGCGCTCGCGCGAGGCGACAACCTTGAGCGAGCCGAGAAAAAGAAAAAGCAAAAAAAAAAAGCATGAAGAGAAACACGCCGGGCTGTCCGTTCGCCGTGGGCAAGCGGCCCAACAGCGTTGGACAACGTCGACTTCCCATGACGCTCGGCTATCCACACGCACACAAGCACCGCGCTTATAGGTAGCCACCGGTGTACACACGCACACACTGCACGCCCTGGGGGCACCACGAGAGCCAGAAAAAAATTTCCATTCCGCCGAGAGCCAGGCTCAATACGTGAACGTGCGTGAGCAGCGCCGAATGAAAGAGAGGAGAGAGAGAGAGAGAGAGAGAGAGAGAGAGAAAAGGCCTGTGGCATTTGTGCTAGTGTAAAACATCGTGTGAGCTATTTATTCAGACGTGCTGCCGCTTTTAAGGTCCGTCACTTGTTGCCAAGATATATCTTGTGACGCACGGGGCAATTTGTCAACATGGTATGTGTAGTATATACAGCTCGACCACTTTCGCTGGCGCTCAAGTGTGCGCGGTGGACTCCGCAGAATAGAGTACATATACGCACGGCGATCGCGCTAGAAATATCGTCACCGAAATTGTTGTTGTTGCGGTTGTTGTCGCTGCTGTTGCTTTTTTATTGACGTAAAAACAATTAAGGACTTGCTGTCGCCATTTTTGGTGACGGCTACCCCTTTTCCCTTAAATGATGTAATATCATCGCAATAAAAATAAATAAAAAATATATAATGATAAACTAGTCCAAAAGGAGTCCGCTCGCGTCTCGCACACACCAACACTGTAAAAACGGTCCAGTCAGTAATTGTCACTGATTTTTGTCTCTTCAAAGAAGCGTTGAAGGGCTTTTAAGGCCTTGTGGTGTATCTTCGGTGGCCATGGACCTAACACTTTCTCAAGCGAAAAAGTGCGCGCTGGATCTAATGAACGCAGCTCATGTTCGAGTCGCTGTCTCTGCGTGGTGTATTTGGGACGGTCAATCAACAGGTGACAGATATCTTCGTCGTCGTGGCCGCATGCACATGTTGAAGATGAAGCCCGTTGAAATGTTGTTGTTGTTGTTGTTGTTGTTGTTGTTGTTGTTGTTGTTGTTGTTGTTGTTGTTGTTGTTGTTGTTGTTGTTGTTGTTGTTGTTGTTCACATCCCGTGCTCAGTACAGACTGCGGGCAACGGGGCGTTGCCTCCGTTGGCATTCGGATGAGGCGACGTTTAATCGGTTTGCGAAAACAGAAACTTGGTCGGGGAGTGTTTGACAAAGCGCGATTGCTCAACGAATGCGATGTGCACTCAAAGCCACGTGCCGCTCTGCGAGCCGTCAGGAAAGAGCAAGCGCTTATCGCGAACCTGGCGCTAACACACGGCGGTGTCTTGGAACGGAAAGCGAAAGCTATACACACAATGAACAGGAAATTATCAGCTCATGAATGAAAAGCCGCGGAGTACTTTTGCCAGGGCGCCTATATATATACGCGGCAGTCGCTAATGGCCGCTGTCCGTTTAAATATACTACAGCATTTAGACTCTCAAACGGAGATCGGAAGCTTGTAAACACGACGGAGGCGATTTTTTTCGTGCCAGGGCGTTTTATCAGTGATTGGAGGCAGGTGAAATGCACCCCAGGCGTTGTCTTCTGGCACATTTATTGTTTAAGCGAGGAAGTACGAACGCGGTCACTGGCAGCGGTCTTGTCGCGCTTGAGTCGATTGGTATAGTGTGCCAACAATGGGCATTTGCACGCGCAATACAGCTCAGCACTGGGCTCTACATTTTTGCTTCTGTCTTTTTATTTCGGGCGCGCACGAGCGTGTGCTGTCGCTTCGTGCCCCCCCCCCCCCCTTTCCCTTTTTTCTTATCGTTATGCACTTGTGTTAGTGTGGAGATGATGGTGTCTTCTAATCCACTCAAGAAAGATCTTCCTGTGGATGGAATTTGGCACAAAGGAGGAATAAATTCTTCAACGAAATAACTCAGTTATCAATTTTCATTTAAGTATTCTGTGCATGGAGTTCGGCAAAACAAAATTGCTTCCTACGCTTTCCGGCTTATGATAGCAAATCACTCACTCACTCACTCACTTAATCAATCAATCAATCACTCGCTCAATCACTCGCTCAATCACTCGCTCGCTCAATCACTTCACTCACTTCACCCTGTAAGAGGCTATCCAAGGTAATAAGCTCCACGTCGGACACGTGCGGGAAGAAGCGAGCATATTAAAAACGGCATGCTTTGTGCTTTTGATCGTGCGGTCATATTGCTCCAACCTATCTTAGCCTGGGCTGTTCTTGTTTTGCTTTTTGTTTTTTCTTACTAACCTTGAAGCCCAAAGCGTGCCTTTACGGTGCCCGAAGCAATCCGTAATAACGCTTGCAAATGAAAACGTGAATTCACAAAACAAACAGCAGTGAGATTCGAACGGAGATAAGTTTTATCAAACCCGGAAATGTTATGCCCACACGTGGAGCAAGAAGACGAATGAGTGCGGATTCAAGCCACGACAAGCCACGAGAAGCCAGCTCTCTGCCTTGTGCGCATGCAATCCGCTGCTCACAGAAGAAGGCGTCGACATATATTTCTTCTCTCTTACATATATGCGTTCAATCCTTCGTCACTAAGCAACTCACTGCAGAGAGAGTAAAACGGTGCTGCGAAGTTATGCGTGCGTACGACGCGCTAACATTGCTTCTGCCATCGGCATTAGCCCCAATTCTTTTTCTTTTTTTTTTATCTTCCTTCTCAATATTTTTTCCCGTCTCTTCAGCAGCGACGCAGCGAACCTCAGAAGCGCAAACAGCCGCAAAATTCCCGAGCGCCGACAAGCAGCTTTCCTCCGAACGTGTTTTGTTTTGTTTGCTTTGTTTTTCGTTCGTTGTTTTGCGCATCATGAGGAGCGAGAAAGAGCGAATACGGAGAGGGTTGCGTGGCGCGCAAGCCCGCGGGCCGTTTTTAATTGCCCTCACGTGACGTCACGGAAAGGCCGGACGGCGAGCCAAGGGCCTCGGGGCGGGTTGTTTATCTTTGCTAACGGCTTGACCGGACGTCCATCCTAAGCTGCGTTGTTTTCACTTTTCAACAAACAAGTTGGACAGCAAAAGACAGTTGGACAAGAAGTAGGGACAACAAAAAATAGGTTGAAGTAATTTCTTCAAGAAGACACCCGTCGGAGTAAGAAGACTTCAAGCTTGCACTAAGCCACGCAAACCTCATGCGAGAGCTCAAGCGTATGTCCCAAATTACAGAGAAGAAGCTCATGCACAGCGAAGGTGTCATGCTTGTTTACTGCTGTATAACGAGATTGAACTTGGCTTTATCTAGGCACAACTTGGCTCTTCTGTTCCAATTCCCACGCCACGTGTTCCGGATCTGCTCGGCGCCGTCGATTTAGTTCTCGTGTGGCGGCACGCTTTGCTTCTCGGATCGCGGCTTCTTCCTATAGAGAGTGCGATTTAGCTTCGGGCGACCCACGGCTGCGTTTGTGCATAGCTTCTCGAAATGGGACAGGACGCATGCTCTCTTGGTGCAAAACTATGCACAAACGCATGCCTTTGCGGGACGACGTTCACCGAACAAGTCGACGCACACTGTCTTTGTCTTCTTATTTATTATTTTGCTTGCGGCCGCCAGCCGCAGTTTTTACCACTGTCGTAGTGGGCTGAGGTCATGCGCGCAATACAAGAAGCTTGCATGTGAACGCGTTGCGGCGTTCGCACAGTACACCAACTTAATGTTAAGCATATCAGGCCTTGGCCAATCCGCCGAAGTGGGTATGTGCCATATTGGAAGGATCATCATCATCAGCATCATCATCATCATCATCATCGCCGCCGCACATTGGACACTGCATAGAACGAGTGCACGCGCCCTGTGGGGACCTGAACCAATGATGATGGTAGTATTTTGGTTTTCCAGACAAGGAACGATTTGTTAAACAGCTTCGCTGTTTTTAAACAGACAAAAACAAAAGAAAGCTTCATCGGCGATGGCGGCGAGTGTGCGAGCGGATACCGGGGCTGGGCAACCGAGCCCGCGTCTATATGCCACGCGGTGAAGCCGAGTTCAATCAAGCGTCGCGCACGCGAACGGCGGCGACGTTCGAGGCGTGGTGGTGGCGCCGTCGACTTCCTGAATTCCCATGGCGGAAGCAATAGTTCGCCGAAGGGAAGCGACGCAGCCGAGCGTCTCGCCCGCGCGGCGTCTCAGTTAATTGTGCATCCGACTGCAAGACGCGCGGTTTTTGTGCCTCCGGGAAGGGGAGCGACGGAGCATACGGACATTGCTCGGCTCATGTCTATACTATATGTACACACGCTCTGGATGTCTAATAGTACGGCCTCTTTGGCTATAAACCACAACAGCTACTACAACAACTACAACAACAAAAGGAGCTTAGTACCAGGGCCGCGCTGGACAGTAGGCGCATTACTAGAGTTCCAGATACGCTATAGTGTTAGCCCGCCAGTAATAGGCTAATGTAGGAACGGCGCGCTATGTAATAGCCCTCGAGGCATCGACATTTCGGCAAACTCCTTTTGTTAGGCCAAGAGAAGCTCAGGGGAAGATGGAGGCTTGAATCGATGAACAGATCGTTAAAAACGATGTAGAACAGGGAATATCGCAGGAGCCAACGCCTTCGTCAGGTCGCCGTTCTGACGAAGACAAGTCCACTTGTCGAAACGTTGGCTCCTGCGACATTCCCTCTTCTACATCGCTTTTAGCGATCTGCTAGGCCAGTTATTCAAACATGCTCAAATGTGTACGCAAGTCTGCGTGTAAATACACATACATACATACATACATACATACATACATACATACATACATACATACATACATACATACATACATACATACATACATACATACATACATACATACATACATACATACATACATACATACATACATACATACATACATACATACATACATACATACATACATACATACGTGATGTGCGCGGAAGCACTCTGCCGAGCCGTTGTCTCGACAAACATCGGAACGCGGACACAGGCGCGGCACCACTTTACGCCATCACACATGTCAGCACGCGAACGTGGCGGGTGCCCCTTTAGCGAGGCTGCCCTGTCGATGGGCCCGAAAGTGTTTGCCCAGAGCAAACACTCGACGCGGACAGCGCCGCGGCCGTGGCTTTGTTTAGTCGGCTGCAGCAACGGTTCGCCGTGCGCCATTCCTTCACAGCGGACTGCAACATTCGGAAGCCGCGAACATGCTTGTCGGCACCGTTTCTTCGGTGTGAACCTGTGCCTTCGCTGTGTCCATCAGGGTCGTGTCTACCTGGTATAATAGATAGGAACTTGGGCGTCCTTTAAGAAATGGCGCAAGGCTGCGCAAGCCAAAGGGCATGACTGTTCTATGAAAGTCAATCTAGGCAAGTTCGCCACCCAGTTCGCTGCTATTCGTTTGTAGGGCAGAATGACCTCTCCGAATGGCTAGAGACAACACCAACATGGCGGAATCTCACGGTTTGGTGGAATTTGAAATTGCATTCAATAATTCATTCAAACACGCAGGCTCATAGCACGAATAAATGGTTACTCGTTTTCTTTTCCATATTTTTTTAATATTCATCTTAAAAACTCATGCCACAGCGCTCGAATGTCACTCCTGATGACGCATAAGAAGAGAGGAGTTATCGCTAGAGAATACGTATCAGTCATTATACAGAGCGTGGTGATATCCCATGATATCAGCACATTTTAAATATGATCTAAGAAGCACCTGTCTGTGCTATCGCTTAATATGACATACAATTGACTTCATAAAGACGCAGCGTGTCTTACACAAGCGTCAACTGCGCTATGCACAACCATCTGTATCTTCAAAGGATGTTTGGCGCTGTGAGCTGTGGCGGCCACAGAAGTTACGTAATTTGGTTTCACTCTGGGCAGTGCCGCTCCTAGTTAAAAAAAATGTTATGGATATAAAAGAAAGATAAAGAAATCTTTGCGATAACTATCCGACTTAGCAGTCACGCACAGTGATTTTCTATATATCGTAGTTGCGTATACGCAGAAAATGGGGACAAGCAGTGTCCGTTCAAGATATACGAATGCTTTGTTGCCCGCATGCTATACGTCAAAACAAACGAAACTGCCCATCACGGGGTACTTCACTTGTTTATGACAAGGTTGTCTTCACTCGACACAGCGAAATTCTTTCGACAGCGTACACTGCTTACAATGCAAGTTGCTCGCCGCCTCCACTGCTATTTTCACATTTCCTCATTCTAAAGGTTTTTCTTTTTTTTTCCTTACTCTGGCGGTTGTCACGCGTGCACACAAATCTGAGCAACGCAAAATACAGAGCAACAAAGGCAACTATAGATAACTACAGCGCCGACGGTGGCGCCACCTCATTTGGAGCCGACAATGCGGTACCGCCGCAGCTCCGCCTACCGTGTATTTGCGAAGCGCGCTTCGACGCATTCGGCCGACGCGCCGAAAGGCTGAAGCGGCCGGCGGCGGCGGCTCTACACAGAGTGCGGCCGCGTGTCAGAACAAGAGGGTGAGCAAATATTGTCCCTTTCGTATATCACGCGACCAGACGAGAGGCCATGATTTGCTCCCGCAAGTGCCAGCAAATACATGAACCAAGTAAAAATAATAAATAAGCGGGAACGTTGGATGATGGATAGAGAAAGAAGAGCGAGCATGCAGAGACCAAAAAAGCAATAGGCGCCCAGAAGCGTGCCGTCCGTGACGTGACTGCCACAGCTTTCGGTGCCTTCGGGGTGCAAAAGCGCAGCCTTCGAAACTTTCCAATTGGGCGCCTTGACACAAGCATTCGATCTCATTAGAAATGAGTAACACGAGTACCATGGAATATAAGAGTTGAAATGCAATAATTACTTCGAGCGTGTAGTCAACAAGCCGTATGTGCCAAGATACATCGTGAAAGTGGGTGTGTACACTTGCGTGTGAAGTAATGCGCTTACAAGCTCCACTGTTCTAAACTGTTGTAAGACGATCTTCAATAAAATGAAGAAAGCTTTGCGTGACGACCTGTCATCCATGTTCCATAGCACGTATAGAAGACCCTTGCAAATATGAATGATGATTACGTAGTGTGGTGCGTGCAATTCTCAGCATGTACTTTAGTTGGAGGCATGGCGAGAGATGTCGAGTGCGCACGTCGTTGTAGCATGATTCCCTTTTTTAATTTGCTTGTGACATTACAATTAATAGAAGCTGACAGTCGCTTGGTTGTGATGCTAAGATAAAAAGCGAAAGTCAGCATATCCGAGGGAACTCCACCCCAATACACCTTGGTTTTAATTTCTGTTGTCAACTACCTCCGATTCATATTTGTGTGTACATAGGCTGCATAAAACCACGTAAATCTACACGGCTTTAATTTGCCCTCCCGCAACTGCGCTTAGTTCACCTTGATGTGCACATACAGTGCCTGGTGTGTTGCATCCTGAGACACCTGTGATGTATACCACCCTTGACACATTTCATTTTGTTTTCAATGCGTGTTAACGATTTATCGACTCATGAGACATATACAAATCTTCCGCTTAAAATATTGCTTGTTTGTAGACATAGGCACATGGAAGAAGCGAGTGTTTCATATACTCCAATCTTCACAAAGCAGCCAGAGTACAAGAGAACGGAACCGAATAGAGCAACGGCCGAGATCCCGTGAAGTAACGGCGGTCGTGGGCCTAAAATTACGGTACCCACGCTGTACTTCGCCTTCGATCTCTGGGCTTCGACTTTCGAGGGTTGCTGCGCGGTGCATGCATGGCTTCAGGCGATGCGCGTGCGAACGGCTGCAGCGCGTGTCCGGGGAAGGGGGTACCAAGGACGTTCCCTGCATCCCAGCCGAGCCAAATGTTGGATGCACGGTGACCACAATGCTGTATAAGGTCTCGGACTCGTATGCATGTATGCGGCGAGGAGGGTTAATGAGCCGGTCACGAGGAGTTGCGAGGAGGGGGAGAAGCGAAACTTATGTAGACCAGAACGGCCGAAGGGAACCACGTCCATATTGTGACGTGCAGCTTGGCTCATACTAAACGGAACGAGAAGTATACGACTTTCGCTTAATTTGGAAGTGCCGCTGAGTGCATGCAGAATGAGTGAAAGTCAAGATTGAGTAAGGGGCCAGGAAAACGCCGAACGACAATAGAATCAAGACTCCCAATGTAAGGCATTAAGATGTGCTTCAACATATGTTTACAGACTTCTCGCATTGTTCTGGTACGTTCATTATGCTTTATTATCATATTTATGAAATGTGTGTGAGTGCGAGGCTCGCACTCGCAAGATCAATATCTAAGACAAAAAACTACCAGAACAGGTTATGCTAGAGTCTCTGTCGTTTCTAATCCGTACTGGCAGCGAACGGGCGCGAAAATTTGCACCAGCCAATGCACAGACGATGTAGATGCGACGAATCGATTGCGCACTCCACGGAAACGTTTGAGTTTATTCAAATCATTTCTGGCGTTTTATATAGCTTCCACGAAGGACAAACGCCCCCATTCTATATAATCTCGCTTAGTTCCCGTAGCGCCAACACTACAGTGATATCGTTGTTTCGTCATCGATATCATGTGCCCGTTATGTGCCACCATTGTACGTTTCTATTAGGTTTCCGGATGAATGTATACACTCTCATGCATTTGTATTTTTGCAACGGCAAAACTTAATTTATCGAGCATGCTGTGGTTAAACTATCAACTTACTTAACCACTTCCGCGAAAGACAGGTAGATATAACAAGGAGCCCTTCAATACTGGCTAATCATTCACTGAAGCCGCAAAAGCAGTTACGGTTTCTTCCCTTTTTGTTTCGACAAATTTGTTTTGCTTCTATTTTGCAGCCGTGATCACTATAGGCCCCAGTGTACTTCATTTTCACTTCTATTTAAATTTCCTTTGGGCACCGAGAAGCCTGTCGTCCTTTTTAGTATTATTAAACGTTCTTTTATTGTTATTACAACCACGCAAAAAAAAAGGGAATAGTTGCCGCCGTAATAAACTTGTTTTCGCTTTCTCCTTTCACTAACAAAAGAACAAAAGGCCGTAACACGCTTCCGTTATGCAGTCCGGTGAGCAATCACTCCATTAATTTCTCGCAATAATAACTTTTCCTACACCATATAGACCGCTCAAGAATAACTTTCGCTGCTTGCCTGCTATACACACGCTCGTTTTCTGCGTATTCGCTCGATTCGGGTAGGACTGTGGGGCTTTAGTTTTAGTTTCGTACCATACGGGAAAGCAAACTAGAGGAGTTACGCAAGGCGGCTTCCTATTCACGTAACGCTTTACGGTAAGCCTCTTACCCCGGCTATATAAGGGAAAAAGAAAAAAAGAAAAGACACGGTGGGCACAAACCGTTAACGGTGCGAGTGGCACGAAGAATGCGGAATGGAGGGCAAACAAAGGGGCTGTTGAGAAGGCCCGCGTAACGAAGCAGAACTGCATTAACTTACTTTTGCTGTTCTTATTTAATTTTTGTCATTGCTTCTTTCCTTCTTTTATTTCCTGAGCTTTTGCTTCCTCGCTTTGTGTAGTTCTTTGCCTTTTCTTTTTTCCTAGTGATTTTCTTCTTCTTTCTTTGTCATTTTTGTTCCGCTTCCTCTCCTGTTTACTTCCTCCTTTCGATCCCGCAGCTTTCGCGAGACGCGACTTCTCAAGCAGAACGAAGTATGGTTGGTAGCAAAAAGAAAAAAGTAAAAAAGAAGCAAAAATTTGTCTTTCGTACGCTGAAGCCGCTTGGTCTGGTGCAGGGTGCCTGCGTGGGTCGCAGCAATACCACTTTCGCTTCCGGAACCATGCGTTTTGTTTTTGTTTCCCCACTTTTCTTTTTGTGCCTCGGTCTTCGGAAACGGTCCGACACTTCCGTTTCCGCTTGCTTCCGTTTTCCGTCGTGGATCACAAGTCGAGTGGTTATGTTTTGTACATGCGTGTATTTGTCCTAGAGCCCGCATCAATATAGTTTGCAGAGGAACCTGAGGGACCATGGTTGATTCGTGGACATCGCGATTGTTTTCTAAAAGAACAAAGAAAGCCAAGAAAAAAGAGAGGACAGTTTCGCTTGTGCGATCAAAACTAGCCTTCCGCAATACCAAACAGACCACTCCTGACGCGAGAAGGCTCTCGATAGGCCAAAAAAAAAAAAACGTGAGAAAAGAAAATGTGTAACCTGCCTTGGAGTTGCCGCTCCAACATGCAGCGACGTCATAGAGTATGACATCACCCTGCACACCAATCCCACACAGCTCGTCAGCGGTTAAAATTAATTACACTGCGTTCCACTAAGCCAGAGGCTTGACACGGTGACGTTTTGGATCTCTTATTGAGACAATTAACAAGGGCAACGCACGACAACGTTGTTTTAAATCTGTCGCGTCACACTCACTTAGGAGTCTGGCGTAAATTTTAGCAAGAATGGAACTTAGTGTACAGTTTTCTTTTTCTTGTTGCGAAGCTAGGATCACGAAACTAACGATGATGAAATTCTCATACAGTAGTTTACCAGTATATGACGTGAAATGGTCTAGTGTTCCTTGAAAAAAGTAGTTAGCGCCGTATTGCGCTGCTTTGCGCCCATACCCGTGCTGAGCGTCAGCTCGAGAGCTCAATACCTCCCTGAGCAGGGATTAAGGATCGACAGGTTATGAAAATTCAACTGGAGCCCTTCAGTATGCATAATCTATGCGCAATTTGATCAGATCACTTCAGTGTTACTCAGAACACTTAAATTTCGCACGCGCAGTACACGGGGAAATAAGCAGCACACGGATGCCCACAAAAGGCACAATTCAAGTCCTTTCTTTCTTCTCACATGTCGAGGATTCGCAACCTGCATAGCGACTTGAATATGATAAAAAATGTCGTTGCGGACGAAACAGAGTTATATCCGATTCGCCTGGTGCGCGACCGATGGCGGCGCTGCGAACGGCGCCTGTATGACGTCAGAGCGGGCTTTCGTCTGCTACGTAGGCCCAGCGCCATGTTGAAGCCACCGTTGCGGTAAATCTCAACAAAAAAGCAGTTCAGTTGGTTATCTCGCGTATGGTGGCTACTGACGCTGTTCGAACAACCGTGGGTCTGCTTTTAACGTTCATTTAGAACTACGGCTCTTTGTTTTTTAGAACTGCGGCCGCTTGTCTCCGCGGCTAGTGCTGCGCAATGGTGAAGTACTGCTCTGTGCCTCAGTGTACTTCGTCCGCTCGTGAAAGAGGCGTTAGCTTTCACAACTATCCTAAGGACCCAAAGCTGAACAAGAAGTGGATGGTCAAGCTCAGAATGGGAAAGCGCCCCACGCCTTCATCGACCGTCTGCAGCAAACACTTCGCGGACAGTGACTTCTGCTACCCACCGTACGCGCCACTCTTCGGTAAGTTTGTGACCGTGTTTAAGCGCCTCGCCAATACTTAAGCCGTTTATTGCACGCAGGCTATAAGCATAGGCGACTTACACCAGGTGCGGTGCCGTCCCACAACCTGCCGCGAAGGCCCCTAGACAAGGAGCCGACGACGCGGCCTCCGAATCGCCTCGCGGGTAAGCGCGCCTCGTGAGCTCAGCTGAGCGGCGCAGGATGTATGAGACTACGGCTGCGTCTGGATGGTGTACATACGTATTTTACCCACGAAGCCACCTACGAAGTCTCTTTTCATTTATAGAAATAATAGAAATGGTGCCGCAATTAAATA
Organism: Hyalomma asiaticum; assembly: GCA_013339685.2. Lineage (NCBI taxonomy): Eukaryota > Metazoa > Arthropoda > Arachnida > Ixodida > Ixodidae > Hyalomma > Hyalomma asiaticum. Next base: position 15,413,361 of record CM023488.1, on the reverse strand, counting down.
TTTCATGGTGCCAACATTAAACATTCAAACTAGTCTCAATAGTGAACTTGCCTCTTAATTTAGAAACATTAACACAATGCAAAAGGCGATATGAGCTCGAAACCAACTGCAGACCAGCAGTGAACATAAATTCTATGTTATGTTACACGTTGACATTGCTTCACTCTGTTTTGCACGAGCAGCGAGCATTGGCCACTTCACTGCTGTCGATCACGACAGAGACGTTGTGCGGTGGGTTGGTGAGTCCACTTGTTTGGAGGACGAGAGCGGCGACGGTGATGCGACCTCCGTTGACGGCCTCGACCGCGCATTCAACAACGTGGCCTGCGTCGTACACCGCCTCGCCCTCGATGAGACACCGCGACGTTTCGCAAGCTTTATCTACATACTTGTAGATGCTCGAGAACGGCACGCTTACTGTAATATCGAAAGAAACACCCGAACTAATTAGTATCGTACGGTGGAAACAAGATAACGAGCGCGAACACTCACACATAGTTTCACTTTCTTACGAGCAATGCGGTCGGTGGCATCGGCGCACTCGTCGGCCATCCGGGGGATTTCTTGGCCCTGTCGATTGGGCCGCAACTAAAACAAGTTCAAGATTACACTCGAAAACAATCGTTGCAGGCGTTAGTTGACCGTCGCGAGGCTGTTCGTTCGACAAAGTTCTCACGTGAAGCAGACGACACGCGTACAGGAGCAGCGGCTGCTGCAGCGCGGTTGAAATCGGAGTCCCCGCTCTGACGTCACACGCGAGAGGGCGCCACTCCAAGATCTCGAGGCCAATAGGTAATAAAGACACTAATCATTTCTGCATTATTGTTTCTTTTTTATTTGTGTGAGTTTCAATATCCCAAGTGTATCTGGCATTCTATATGCATCCTATACGGCTGAACATGTGGTATAGACTAGTGAGTTTTCCTTTAAGCATATCATATGGCAGCATGTATACACTTAAATGTATAACATATAAGTCGCTTGGAGGTTGCTTACCCGATGTCGAATGCGTCGGGAGTACGCACGGTGCGAAATGAGGTTAAAATTTCCGCACGCTAGCACCAAGCTTATGCTTCCTCTCAATAAAATCATTATTCAATTCCATATTAATTTCAATTTGTTTCCTTCAAGGCAAATGCGAACAGAAACGGGTGACAAAATCATCTCGGCCCTTAGCAACTTGCCATTTCAGGTCCATGCAATCAGTGCACAGAATAAGTAGCCAGGCGATAGTACATATCGTATATCGAACCATTATGCAAATACCGCCCAGTGGATGTCGACGCTCGATCAGGCGAACTTGAAGTAATTTCATTTGCATGGTGTTCGGATACGCTGCAGTGCTTTTTAATTCGTAGAGATACAAAGTGCACTGTCGACTTGAACGTGCGTACGCAAGGCAGAGGCAGAGGACGAAACAGATTAAGCTCTGAATGCAAGGCAAATCGTAGCGGGAATAGATGGGCAAGCAACACTGTCCATGTGAACGCGCCAAAACCCGGGAAAGGCTCTCGGAAAAGGAAATCGCGTATACTGCTGTCTAGGCAATGAGTCGTGTAAAAAAAAAATAGATAGATAGAGAGTGAGAGAGAGAACAAGCGGGTAGAAAGTATACAACACCGAGAAAAGGATCAGTGTTCCAGGTTTGCGCATACGCAAGTCTGCGTTTTCACGGATGGCTGCATTTTTACGCGGCCTCCGGAGCCTTTGGTACAGTTCAGGCTCTGCGCAGTCCGTTTCCTGTCGTACAATGCGTTCTTTTTTTCGGTGCCTACATCCCTTCTATATAGCTGGCTCAGCCGCATTAACGCCAAAAACAAAGGTGCCGCACACACGCAGCTCCGCTCAGTTACGTCATCAACACCCCCCACGTCCTCCTTGAACACCTTTAGTGGTGTACCGTCCATTATGCTAATTTTTCGCACTAGGGGGCACTCTCTTCGATGTATACGTGTGGCGTATGCTGTGTTCTCGTCGCCTCTGTGGGCGCGTGCATGGCTGCGGGATTTCACGCTGGCCCACACGTTCCTTATCGATTGTACCATGGCAGCCTCCCGTAGTCCCTCGGGGGGTGGGGGAAGCAGAGGGGGGGCGCTAGCGGATGAACCAAGGGGTGCCCCGATGAGGCCTTCGCACGCGAGTTCTTCACAGGCGCGTAGGACATGGCGAGGGCTATTAAACCCCAACAGTAATATACTTTAAAAAAACAAAAATGTTCAGGCGAATATTTCCAAGAGGAAGAATAGAAATGTTCATTCAAGAAACATTTTGCAGAGTGGAGCAGGGACTAACAGCAGTATTAGCGTATAATCTTATTACATTGCTAATTACAATAAAGGCATTATATTTAACTGCACTACAAACATCACTCGGTTTTCCTAGGCTACATTGTCTGTTTGCTCATTAAGTTGTTTCTAACAAATAAAGAACGAGCCCTTGACCCCTTCCCTTTCGGTATTACGCGAGTAATTCAGGTACAGGCTGCACGCGGCATGCCTTCTCATAAACTCATGTTGTTTTTAACCTTTTAGTGTGTATCCCGCTTTACAGTTTTCGGTGATAGCCTTTATATATTGCTTTGCCTCACTAAAGGTTTTTTTTTTAAATATTTATCTCGAAAATGGTGCTTTTGATGCTGACTATAAGCACTGCGGTCCGTATATAAACACCCGTTTAAGTCTTCTCAAGTATGCGCATTAGAGGGTAGTAGTCATATAAATTGAAGTGGCGACTTAGACGAGAGTCACTTGTGTGGTGGAGGTGCGACAAGCACACTGCGCACAAGTCAAGCTCCTTTTTGTATTTTAAAATAAATTGGGCAACGATATTTCATCTTCGCGAATGGAGGAGCAGTGAATATGGCGCAAATCAGAGACCGCGAGCTCCGAGATTGCCGGCGCACCGCTGGACTTACGTTGTTCAATACAGAAACGTAGGGCCTAATTGAGAACGTTCTCACTTCGGCGTGAGAGCGATAATGTATTCTTCATTTTGTTCTCTTCTATTTTATTCTCTTTCTTCTGGGAGGGGGAGGGGGGGGGGTTGATGTATAAAATTTTATGGCACTTCCACTCAACAGCGTATACATAACAATCACCCGGAGCTATAGCTCCTTACGCAGCCGAAAATTCTGTCGCAGTCGGTTCTGCCCATTAATGCCGTGTAACAACTTCGAAAAAAAAAAAAACAGACATCGTGCATTAGTACGATAACGTACGAAGCTTCAGATTACATCTCAGGAAACAGAAGATTGCTTCTAAGCAAATTTCAAAGCCACTGTCTTGTGTGCGACAATGATATATGTACGTATACTAACAAGGGGGGAAGCAGTTCCAAGTGAGTGTATGTGGGAGCGATAAACGGTCGAATTTAAACTGCTGAAAAAATTTCAGAGAGAAAACCAAAATAATGTGAATGAGCTTGCGAACGAACGAATACTATATTGGTCGGAAAGCTATTCCCGTTGCAACCAGTTAGAGTAAGAAACCATGTCGGGTGATATGGGTGAAGCAACAGTACAAACGAAGATATCAGAAGCTGAAGAAGTGGATAAATCATAAGGGAAAAAGGAGGATGTTGACTTAATATACACTGACTCTGAACGGTGACGTGAAAACTAACGTGAAATCTTGTGTGCCTCTGACAGAGTTTGACGGTCTCATAAGAAGAACTGCATTAAAATTTGAAGGTATCATATCAGCGTACTGCTCACAAGTTGTGCAGATGCAACTGATAAGGTTTTCGAAAGGTCACGGGAACGACGATCTGGGTAATAACACACGAGCTACATCTATAGCAGCTTGTACACGCAGCCTGACTTCAACTCTTGCGATTGTCATGGCACGGTTCTGCAAATATCCATCGACTAAACTTCACAACCTGACACCCTCCACATTCTGAGAGGAGCATGCTCTATGCCTTCAATTGTTCGCGGTAACCAAGAGAGTACTCAGTGCCCTACCAGCTTCAGTCAGCGCCTAAGGATAAACGACAGGTTTTCAAGCGATTGTTCGGCACTGACTTGTGGCCCTCCCACAATGCGCTCCTCCATCGCTGCAATAGAGCACACCATTCCTGCTGGGTCGACGACTTGATGAGACGCCAGCACATTCAAGTGTTCAGAAGAAAAAGAAAGCGAAATCAGTCATAACATTTCTTAGAAGTACTGAATACAGCAGAAGCGCCGGACAACTACACAATGATCGTATGTCTCGCGTGCCATCTTCTTCACCGCCTCGCTTCCGCATGAAGCATCACGCTGTTCACGTCAAGTGCTGACCGCCAGAATCCACAATACAAAAGCCTCTTTCAATCCAGTGTGGTCTTCGACGACTACATTTAAACTCCCGGGTCCTTCCCTCTTCAAGCCGCTCATTTCGACAGCGGTTATTTGACAACCGATAACAACACCGTTCACGCGCTCCCTCTGAACAGTGAACGCGACGGTAGCGCTGCCAACGGCGGCGCGTGCTACTCGCGCCTTCGCTGATGGAGCGGTTCGCGAGGGGGGACACCTCGGAAGCCGGGGATCGCACAGCGGGACGCCATCACCGATGCCGGCGGGAAGCCGCCAACGAGCGCAGCAGGGGGAGCAAAATCTCTCCCCTGCCTCCCACGTCGCTCGCAGAGACACGACGAGATAGTAGCGTAACCTCTTTCCAAGCGAGAGTGCCGGCAGCCGGGCGGCAGGCCGAGGCGAGATATCGATTGCCTGCCGAAGCTGCCGACTGCTGACTGGCTTCTGGTACGGCTAGGGGGAGGGGCCAGTCCCCGGGTGTCGCTCTGGATGGAGATCGAATGTCTCCAGCGCGCTGTGCCACACGGCGCCTGCTCGGAACAGAGCAACGCCTTTTCGCCTCCTCTTCTTCTTGATTTCGTTTTTATAGTCTTCGTTATGGGAGTAGACATGCAGCGCATGCGCGCTGCTCGGAGAGCAGCAACGGCCACATCTCCGTGTCAGCGCCGGCCCAACGACGGCGCTACGAACAGCGTCCGCCATGCAAGGGAGATCAGTTCGATCGGCGAAAGGCGTCAGTTGCCTTTCCAAGCTGTACTGTGCTATGTATAGAGTGGACATGGTGACGTACATGTTTGTCGGCTCGACGTGGAGAGAGCAAAGTCGCCCAGAAATGGGGCATTCGCACGGGGTGGTCCTTGGACAGCAATGTGTGAGTCCACAGGACCACACGCGTGTCGGCTAGAAATATTAAAGAATGATCAATGCGAAAAGAAGTAAGTTTAAAACTGACAGACCCACAACAACAACAACAACATCGATTCACAGCTGTGCGCTTCTTCGGGAACGTTGATCACAGTGGGCTGAAAAGTTATATGCCACAACGCTTCCAGATTTCTCTTGAGACAGCTAATTCTTAAAATAAAGACAGCTACACCCCGCTACAGTTACAAGCTTCCTCTACAGCTTTCTATAAACCTGTCTCTTCCTCTGTAGCTACAGGTACGGCTGCAGGCTTACTACATCAAGTTTGTTTTTTCCCATTACTAAATCGCCATGCTGACTGCAACCACCATATACGGCCAAAACCAGACACTTCCTTGATCGCATACTACTTACTGCCTTTATACTTGGCCACCGTGTACTTACGGCTAAACATGCTGTATCGGTAAGGACAGCGTAAGTCGCCCTGCACCACCCACCCACTACGCCAAGAGCAAAAATAAACAGAAACGGAGTGTGAGTTGCGGAATCAAAACGGCATGCGGGGGAAGCCAGGACGGCATGGCCAAGGTGCAGCGAAGCGTCCGCCCCAGGGGACAAGCCTCGTTATTAATTACACGAACTGGGAACCGCTCCCATTCACAAGGAACAAGGAGGTCCACTTCGAACAACAAAAAAAAAAAAGAAAAGACAACAGAAAGACAGGTGCAAGAGGGTGACGGCTCCTTCGTCTTCGTCGTCGCGCACAAATAGGAAACTTATTTGCTGCAGGGGTAAGGGCAGCTGGTTTTGTCCCAAGAAACGTGTCGCAACGTATCCTCGGAACGCGCGCCAGGCACGAATGGAGGACTTGTACGTATACGCACCGGGAGGACCATCTGCCTACGGTAGCGCCTCCTGCACGATCATTAGCAGGTCTCATTACAACCGCCGGCGCTTACACGCCACGGATGTCGCGTTCGGTCAAAGCAACCCTAAATCAAGGCCTAGAGGACTGTATTCGTCCTCTTTTTTTTTTTTTCTCGCTCTCTCTTTTATGAAAATTGTTTCCCCAGGGCGAGTTATTAGGAAGCCAATGAGAAGAGCAAGAACAAGCAGCTTCGCAGTAGGTCTGTCGTATTACCAGCGTGCACAATATGCGCAGGTGTCTATCAACGTATGCATGGTCTGCGATCTTCCGTCGCAATAGCACGCTGTACTGCAGGGCTCCCAATGCAATAACTAAGAAAAAATGGTCCTTTCCTTTGTGGGACATATCTGCGGACAGTTTCGTTTTAAAGAGAACCTACACGGAACGCGTAATGATTATGCTCCTTCACAGTCCTAAACGTCGGTCCCCTTGCCTGATCATTGGCTTTGCGTGTCGTGTATGGGGATTAAATTGTTTAGAATTATTCATTTCAATGACTGAATTTGTTCCAGGTGCCCTATTGGCCACCGGGCATCCCTCATCCACTAATGATGATTTCCATTCATTGTATTCTTTATATATCGTTATGCCACTGGAAACCTAGGCATCTTATGACTCATGGTGTAGACCATACAGTAAAAGCTTCGCAAACCAATAGTGATCTTAAAAAAACAAGCATGTTTCATCACTCTTTTTAGCACTGAAGTGGGCTTCACTGACAACCACTCCTTTCGCGTTTCCTGCCAAGCGTTAACGGTACGCTGACCTCCAGAGCTGGCCAAAGAAACAGTGACAGACATCCTGTTGGGGAACCGCGAAACACAGACAGGGCTCACACAAGTACCATACCTACGGGTAAACACAATCGATCAACGATCGGCGCGTCGTTTCCGGAACAACAGACAGATCCTGCCTCCTCGACTAAACCTTGTTTACGGCGGGATTCCACTGCATACTACAATGACTGCGAAGCTCACATAAGAAAACAGCTTGGGGCCGAGGTGTATGAATGACGGGCGGACGGACGTAAATAACTCGGCAAGCAGGCACGTGTGAAGAACAGTGCGTGCATTGGGGAAATAGCATTAGCTCGTCCTTTCTTCTCTGTGTCGCATCGCAGTGTCAGAGCGTACGTCGAAAGGGTTGACGACTCGCATGATCGTGCCGATGGCAGGAAAGGACATTAACGCAGGGAAAGAAAAGAAAGGGTACGGCATGGTCATGACGAGACCGCGTCGATCATGTGTGGTCGACGGCGCCGAGCCATCCGGAAGTCGCTGTCAGACGAAAAGTGCACAGATCCAGATGTACCTGTTCTGTAGTTGCCTTTCCTTGACGTGTTAACAGCGATGGCTGAATCACCAGAGGTCATGTGTCGAGGACTATTTGTGAAGAGGTGGGAAGGGGGTTCTGAAGATATAATGAGGTTAAGGTAATCGTAAAGCATTTGTGAAAAAGCGCCTCTCATTATTTTCAGTATCTTTTCTACAGCTTTTAACCAATCCGAACCAATCGCGCTCGGTGTTCCTACAGTTTGAATCCAAAGCTTTCCAATTGTTCCTACCAGTTTCGTCACCGAACGTTTCCCGCGGCAGGTCTCTCGTCCTCATGCACAGGCTTCACACCTCACAATAAGCCTGGGAAGCGCAAATGATGATGCAAATCTGGAACTGCGAGATTTGTATCATGGCGCGCCATCTAGCGAATCGTGCGACGCGGCAAACCACTCGCAGATAGCTGGACAGAATAACGGATCTTTCGCATTCGCAACGGGAGCGCGCGAAGCCGTGGCACCGGTTTGAGCGGACGCATCATAATCGCGGCTCTTACAAACCCAAACACGCGAACGCACACACGAGAGTATAACGTCACGCATCGCTCCGATACGGCGCATTGCAGTCTCGCATGGTCTCGTAATGGTGGCCTAATGAGGCGCTCAACGTGGGCCCTCCGCAGGAACTGCCGCAGGGGGGCACTCGGTCCCTTTCCCCTATACTTCTCTGTCTTTGCCTCTCCTCCTCTCCCTCTCATCCGCAGCGCGGCCATTTTCCTGCCTTTCTTTTTTTCCTTCGAGCCTTCGTGCATATGCATACGGTCGCCCAGAAGCCGCTACACTTTAGAGGAGAAGAAGGGTGGACACCCTCCGCATCGCCCAAGGACGCGTCTTGCCGCCGGGCACGGACAGCACGAAAGAAAGCTAAGCAGGCACCGTCCGCCCGTACAACCAAGGCAGTCAGGCATGCACCACGTTGCAGCCGAGGATGGCCTGCGGCACGGTGTGCAGTGGACGCCGGAAGGACAGGACCTCTAGCACGCACGCCGTTCTCGAAACAAAGGGCCCGTCTTCGTGCGCCGGCCAACTTTGATGCGGACACGTCAACAGTTGCAGGGAACACGCCGTAGTATAGCCAAAGGATGTCGAGCTGCTGCGCCAGAGTTCGCGGGTCGCGATCACAGCACCCGCATTTAACCAAAGCGAATTGGAAAGGAAAGCGAGACAGAAACCGTCTGCTTAGATTTAGGTGCACGTTACAGAACTCCAGACGGTAAAAATTAGTCCGGGGTGTCCGGCTCATGCGCTGTAAATACAATGTGTTTTAGGCACGTAAACCACAGAATTTAATTACTAAATATTAAATAGCGTAATTATCGAGTTCAACAACAACCTAAGGCAACTCTCAGTTCTTCGGTTACCAAACATTGTTGCTTTACACAGTTTCTTCATCAGGAAATGTTAGGCAATGAATAAAACCCCGTTTTCATAACGACCATATAAAGGTTCAACAACAGGGAAAGCGCGTGTGCCACCCGTGAACCGAGGATGTTCAACATCGAAAAAAAAAGACACTGCGATCCATCCAATTGTTTCTATAGAGGACATTGAAGATACGGCCGCGGATGCGAAGGTCGTGCTGCGCATATGGCATTCTGCATAAAATCGTCGTTAATTTCGTACCGTCCTCTTGCGTTACTCTGTACGCATGCGTTTTGCCTCTTAGTCGCCTTCCATAATGTATCAACAACCCAATTTCCGACTTTGCTGCAGTATGACTTTGGGCCAAGCACGCCACTGGCTTCATGAATAGTCCTCGAGATTTAGCGTTGTGGATGCGCAGAAAGCGCTGTATCACACTAATCCTTTACCCGTTACTTAATATAATGATCGTGGAGGTTCTAAGTGGCAAACCCAGTATGATTGAGTCACCTCGTAGTGAAAGGCTCCAGAAATATTGGCCACCTGTGGTTATTTAACATGCAGTGACATCGCGCTGCGACAGGCATATGTAGTACAACATTATGGCCTCCGCCAAAAATGCGACCGCGGCGGCCGGTATCGAACAAGCGTTCTTTGGATTCGCAGCCTAGCACCGCATATATAGCTATAGGCCACCGCGGAAGGCTTACCCGTTACTTTGCCGCTGGTTACCACCTCTCATATACCAATACCTGCATATGGCAAAAGCATCACGAATATATTCGGTGGCTATACAGTTACGGGATATATGTTGTGGCTATCATTTGAACGGCAACGAGGCGTTAGACGTCCCCATATAAAGCATGTCCCTTCTCTACATTGTTTGTCCCGTGTGCACATGCTTGTGCATAGCTCGCATTCACGCGGGTTGGCTTGGCTCTTTGTGGGTACTGATGCAGAAGGGAGCTATAGCGAGCCGGCGTTTCTTCGCGGGTCCCTCCATCCGTGAAGCGGCGAAAACTAAATTTCGGATGGCTGACTCTGAAAGCAAACTGTGTCAGTCTGGCCTCTGTGCTCAACTTTCGTTCTTGGGCTGCCAAACATGAGGGGAAGGAATACATGTACACTCTCCCGGGCTGATTATTATGCTCTCTTTCTCTCTTTCTTTGTGCGGGTGACTGACTGTCAGCTGACTTTCCTGGCACATGGTTAGTCTGCCGGGAATCAACTCTAGATTCACGGCGGTGTAAGCCAATCGCGTGCTCAGGAACTGTATATAGATATGCGCATACGGTATATACAATGAAGCCATAGCCAATATCTCTTGCGTAAGGTTCAGCGTCACCAACCGTTAACGCTACGGAGCTCCTTATATTCGTTGCGGTGTTTCGGAAAAAATGAACTTGCTCATTAATGGCGTAGCCACTGACCATCCCACACAAAGCTCCCGGGCCACTACAAGGATTAGAGTAAAATTTTGTTATACAAGTACACTCAGTTCTGTTGAGGGGGCCGACCACGGGGCCGACCACGTACGTGTGTGTGTGTGTGTGTGTGTGTGTGTGTGTGTGTGTGTGTGTGTGTGTGTGTGTGTGTGTGTGTGTGTGTGTGTGTGTGTGTGTGTGTGTTCCGCACAATTTTCGAAGCCAAGTGTCCATCACAAATCCATAAACCGTCGTGTTGTTTCAGTGCGTTAAAATAGGTTAGAGCTCCCAGTGTATGAAGCGCAATATCCACCGCAATATCCACCGCGAGCGCGTCAATCTGCACATCTCCTGGCTCTATTTCCCTAAGCAATGCAGCGTCAGCTGTTCCCGATATCTAATTCCCCCCGTGTATACCAAACAACCATAGCGCCGGCGGCGGCGGCTGGCGCAAGCTGGGTGAAACAACGAAAGCGAGAGGAAGAGGGCGTCCAGACAGAAGAATGGGAAGAACCCCCGCGTGCGTGTTGCCGGCATAAATCACCGCTCCCGCACGAAACGCGAGATGGCCGCAGGAGGCAGCAATCATCCAATTAATGAGCTCACCTCCCCACCGCTCTTGTTACAAGTTTTCCCGCAACGCCGCGCGGCAAGCGCCAATCTCCCCGGTGGCGAGAACGACCCGTTAACGCCCGGCGTGGCTGCACTGCGAACAGCAAATTATACTCACCCCCTACTCGCCACCATCACCCGCAAAACGACGGCCGGTGTGCATGGCGAAAGTCGCTGTTATAAGCGCCGACAACTTTGCGTTGCATTGGAGTAAAAGCGACCGTGGTTCCGAATCCCGCACAATAAACAAAGCTGCCGTTAGTTCCAAAGTCTCATTCACGTTGTTGCAGGTGGTTTCATGGGGCAGAACGGGCTGTAGTATTTTATATCTTGCGCATGCTCTCAGTATACGGCGTCTCTTAAAATGAGGAACGAAATACACCTCCGAGGGCTGGCCATTCGCTTTACTCCTTAGCGTTTGGGCCAATGCGAAACAGTTACAAGTACATTCCGTTACGCCGTCTAGTACACTCTAAACCAGAATTGGGAAAAAGTGGACTAACTGCATACATTTAGACCACCGGTCGAACGGTTCATCCGAAAGGATGAACCGTTCGACCGGTGCGTGTCGTGCGCAAACGCCCGCCACGAAAAGTACCAATGGGGGGTCTAAAAGCACCCGTTGGTCTGCGCTCGTTCGTCTGCGTCCGCGCTGCCTGGCCGCGCCATGTAGTTTGAGTGGTTCAGGGAAAATTTAGACGCTTCTCGTCTGCTCCCCCGAGTCCGTCTGCCGATCGTCGTTCGCATGCTTCTGCCCCGCTACGCCATTCTTTAGGCCCCCCTTCCTGTCAGAGGCTCAAGCACGTGAGTTGTCAAAAGAGCAACAAAATACAAAAGCAAGCAAACATGCATTCCTCAACAACTGGAGGACACCACTCGCTCGGCTGCCGTCTCAGGCCTGCGGAGGCTCGCGTAGTGTTACGGCGAGTTTGCTGGCGTAGTGTGTGTGTGCCAGTGCGAGCTTCCAAGCCTACACGCTGTGGATACATTGCTTGAACGCGCCGAATTACAACGGATATTTACATCGCTAACAAAAGTAAGTTGTTTTGATCGTCAGCGGTTGCTTGCCGAGTGCCCGAAGAGTAAATGGCTGCAATTTGTACGCGAAAAGAAACTTCGCATGCCGTCGGCATCGAGCCCGTCGGCGGCCGTCGTGAGCTATCGCCGGCGCAAGGAAAAGAAAAGTACTTTTTGTTTTCCGGGAAATACTGTCTGTATCGTAGAATAAAGTGTAATAAAAATTGTGTATTTCGCCTCGTGCGACGACCACTGTGAAGCAGCTATCGCGAAGGCGAGCGCTGATACGTGGCTGACCGAACCAACGTGCTGCCGCCGGCGCGCTGCGACTACGCTGCATATCGTGACTGCGAGCCGTCTCGTTCGTTGTGAGTAGGGTAAGTACATCACATCTCAGCCGCGACAGTGACGATGAGACTTGTTCTTCAGTTGTGTGCGGAATAACGACCGTAGAAATAGCACAGGACTGGGTATTTTGTGAGCGCCGGTGATCGTTTGTTCTACAGCCGTGCTCTACGGAAAAGGCCTACGGACGACTTCGGCAAGAAGGTACACCGGCGGTGCAACTGTGCCTCGCGTTTCTTCGCCGCCGCGGGAGAATGCTTGCCGTTACTGTGTTTGTGCGTGCTCAGGGGTGTTTTATGAGCTCGCGCACGGCATTGCGAACGCTCGTTCGCTTCAATCGACGAGGTGCTAGCTACTAATTGGAATTCGTTAATTAAAAACGCGCTCACGATATGGCGGGTTTAGATTAACAGATCTGTGCGGTGATGGGTTATCTAAGAGCCGACGCTAACCGCACGGCTCTTCTGTGAATATATATTTTGTAACTGCGCTGAACAGCAACTTGCCACCGGCACTACATGTGGGGCAATATATGTGAGTATATATACCCGACCGTCAGTGTGCGGTTTGAGTGGTCTATGTGGTGCATTACTTTGATATGCTTGCGTGTAAGCTTGAGTGTCTACGTGTGTGTGATGTTCCTTTGAATGCATTGGAGTCTGTATATGCGATATTAAATGCTGATAAAGTATGCATGTGTGATATAAATGCTGATAGATCGAGTGAAAATGTGATCGCAATCGGAAGCCTCATTTTTCTTTTTTGCGTTTGGTCTGAACTGGTCCAACAGTTCGTCTGCCTAGAATGGTCCACCGAGGGCAACCGTTAAGCCATCGAGTGGTAACTGCAGGGGACGAAAAACTTGAACCGCTGCTGTTAGTCTTGCAGTTACTCCAAAATTGGTTCAAAATCTGTGGCAGCCCACTTAGTCCCCGAAAGGACGAACAGCATACCCCATTTTCGTCCATTTTGGCTTAGAGTGTACCTAGTTTTAGAAACTACGCAATATACAGACAGCGCTGCGACACACCCCGCATGTATATTTCCTTTTCCTGCGAGAAAGCTTTCCGCACGTATGTCAGCATGAACGTTGCATCAGCTGGAAGGGTATTCAAAATCTCGACGTGTGTTCCGCCCTTTCCTGTATGTCATATACGAAAGTGACGGGAGAACTCGTGATTTTCGCCGGAGTAAATATTTGCCCGCAAATTTAGCTCCATTGGTCAAGCACACTCGTACTCCGCAAATAGAGTTCATTGTTTCAGTTTGGATGTATCTTGATTTTACGCGTCTTCTGCGCACTTCAAACGGATCCTGTTATTCTTTTCGGTATGTAAAATAAGTTACATCATGACTCTGAGACAAGGCAGTTACTGCTGAAAAGAAAAAAAAGAAAAGAAAAACGACAGTCCTGATTGCGACATACTCGTATACTGGGAGTGCGTAAAACGTAAGCATATATAAATGAACCGTAAACAACTCCTTTCCGTGAGAGGGAAAAACGTGTCAATTCCTTCTCGTGTTTGATTGTATTTCCAGATATCTCGTACTTTGTGATAGAATATATCTACTCTATAACTTGCGCTATTTGTTATAGCTCCTGAGATATGTTTTGGAAGAAGTTTAGTCCAGAGCGACGACTGTCCTCGTCTGGCTATGGTTATTAACGTGTTAACAACTCTGAAGAAAAAAAAAACGCTCAGTCTTGCTAGCAACTATTTTATGTCCTTCAACAAACACTGACGACACCAGCAACGATAAGCTTTCAAATACGCTTACAATTATCACGAGATGATACATCGACATCACCATGAAAGCCTTATTACATAGGCTTATGGCTTATTACATAGTGCCAATCGGTGTGGGAGTTTTCTTTCCAATCTAGTTTTCTCAGATGAACGAACCTGTGGTGCCTTCCCACAGGTACGGCATGATGTCCACATCGTGGGAACTCACACCCAGCAAGGTGCCACAAACGTTCCGAACTGTCTTCAGTACACCGTGCGGGCGCTGGTCTTGTGGGCCACTTGCAATATTCAGAATTACTTTTACCTGGTCCTCAGCGACCTGGATAACGCAACGGTGTTGTAGCTGCCAGCATTCTATATCGTGGCAATCCCCTCAAGCTGTTGCCTTATCTGCGTAATCAACATGATCTGCCAACCATGAGCGGTGTATCAAGAAAGGATCCATGAGGATACTTCCAAGCGCGAGAAAGACAAAGACAAGAAAATGTGAACCAGACAGGACATCTGGTTCACAAGAAAGGAATGAAAACAAAGCGAATGGAATGGCCGCGTTAGATCATCCCTATTTGTTAGTAATTGACTTGGCGTCAAAAGGACACTTACGAAAAAAAGACATACAAATTACTAATAAATACGATGCACCATCTATAGCCCAACAGCATGGGTCCCTGTTCACACAGTGACCCATGTATCCATTAGAAAAGCATCATCATGCGGTTCAGTTATACTTCGTTGCCCGTCTTCCATGGGAAACGTCGGGTGACAACGGTTCTCTCGGGAAAGCAACGCCCCTTGTAGAGCATCGTAACAGACCCGAGCTAGCTTGACGCCGGCAAAACTGTATCACCCAGTTAACAAGAACCGGCAAGCCAGAAATAAACGCCTCCCAAGTCCCTCTCCCTCGAATGTTGTCGAACGACTGCTTCTCATGTCCGTGTGGGCAGTCCCTGACACACCGCCGTTCCTTCTCCTTGCTCTTTCTGCCTCCGATGCTGCCGGCTATATGGAAGCAGCGTTCTCCCCTATCGGCGGTCCTATCAGTTGCGTAATCAGACAGCAGTAATTAACGGCAATTCGAAGCCGCTTCGGTCGCCTCCCTTGTACTGCGTCCAACCGAGAAGGACTTGGCGTTTGCGTACGCCGCAGGCCCTCGTACAAGACACCGGCGCGAATCTGGATCACACATGCACGGTGAGCTGCAGAGATGCGACCCCAGATATAGCGACTATATAGAAAGGAAGGAACGGGAAATATTTGCCACGCTAAGGACGGCGCTCAACGGCTGAGGCGTTCCGCTGCTGTGTGAGCCACGTGGTCGTGTATATATAGGTTCGATATGTACTACATTGCTATGTATAAGCGTGGGGGTGGCGTTCATCTTCGCGTTTTCTTCTTCTTTAGTATCTCGTTTGTGTGTGCTGCGCCGTTTTCTTAATCATGAGGACGTATTTGTCATGGTCAACGGGGTTATGTGAACATTATCGTCATGTATAGCCTTTGTCAGCAACATAGCGACATTATTCTCTCGCTATTTTCCCGTAATTTATCGCACTAAACGTCAAACGCTCGAGGACGTAACCGCGGCCATGTATGTGGCTGAGTGGAAAGCCAGACGACAGACCGCACCCTCAACCGAAACGACGGAAACTTCCCTCACGTGCATTCGCGATGCTTGCGCAACCTATTGAAACGTGTATAACTAAGCGATCATTCTTTCGTCTTTCACTGTGAACAAGGCTCCCGTGTGGGTGCCGAAACGTCTTGTTTGTTTTTATTTCGTGGTCGGCGCTTTTACCCTTTGACGATGCGTCCACCCGACCAGACGGGATTCTGTCAAACCTTGCACTTCAAAAGCGAAATATATTGGCTTTCCACTCCCTGATACTTAAGTGCGTGGCGGTATGGTTGCGGAGTAGCAGAGGAGCATTTCTGCACTGGTGCTCATTGTTCACGCCTCTTATTATGATGAGGTATTAGGGGTGCGAATACCACGACAGAGTGATGTCTAGAAAGTACGCTCCGCGATTCCTCTTGCAGCCGGGAAACGTACTGCAGCATCAAATCACTGGCAATGCGAACCGAGACGATCCTCTTCGCATATATACCATACTTTTCAAAACTGATACGATATTTGCGAGGACTGCTCGCTTTTTTTTCTCGATAAGATTATGTATTGGAACATGGATAGGGCACAGACAGGAAGTGTACCAGCGAAAAGACAAGGAAAAGGACAGCTGTTGTGTCAGTGCTCGCGCTGGCTCTGCTTGGACCGCTGGTCGCTTCAGCTGTGCTAGCCGTGGAATAAACGCCTCTTTGGCTCAGCGATAAATGCGCATCTTCTAGTGGTGGAGGTGCGGGGTAGCATTCTGCTGCGCAACGTCATCGGGCGTACGGGTACAGAGTTCCAGGATGGAAAAGAGAACCAGCACTCTCCACCGCTTGCGCCTACGGTATGACTGTCCCATTCACAGCACGGCATCAGCTAAGTTCTTAATCAGTCGCTGTATAGTGGCCGACCCATAGCAACAACTGCCAGTGAGACGACGCTCTGAGCGCTCGGTGATCACGTGCTCACGGACGCGCGCAGTATACGTACACATGTATGGGTCACGTCACATTTTCTTGTCATGACTTTATTGCATTCACGCATGCACACAGTGCCGCCGTAGGGCACGTGTGCCTAATATCTCTCCCTGACTTTCTTATTTTACATTTTCTTTATTTTTTGCGTGTCTGCCATTAACGAGGGAAGTGTATATACACTGCGTAACTGAGCTGCGAGTCCCGAGGCACGTAGCAACAGGGCGTCACGTGCGCGTGGAAGCTAATCATGTGACCTCCCCAGGGAAGGCGCAAAGGAAAAGAAAGAAAAGGAAACGGTAAATAGATAAATACCCAGTCGTGTGGCGAAGCTCGCTTTCACTTTCACGAATATATACGATACTGCGCGTTCATAGACGGTGGCGAGGCCAATCTTATGGCCGGCAATTCGCGGCATCTTCACAGAGAGTGCGAGAGAGAGAGGGGTCAGAATGTAACACCTTTCGCGTTATAACTCGTCGCGATTACCGCTTCGCTTGCCGACCACTTTGACTGCCGAAGCGCTTTATGTAATTCGCGTATAAGCGATTCCGTGGCACGATGATTGGGGCGTAATTGGGCGCGCGCGCGGCGCACTCCTAACACACATTCATTCGCCGCGCGAGATACATACACACGCATACACACGGATGTATGCCGCTCGGAAGGATAAATCTCGGCGGCTCAATTTCGTCTATCGTCGCCGACACGACTTCCTTCCCTCCCCCCCCCCTCCCCCCCTGCTCTAGCCGTTAAAACAGTCTCGAAGTCTCTTAAGGAAGAAGCGAATGTGCTAAGGCCGTTATTCACTCACGCCGCGAGGCGGCGCTAAAGACCCGCGAATTCCTCGGAGATGATACGGTGGCGCTGGAAGTTACACAGAGATGCACACTCACCGGAACGATCTCCCGTTTCAGACACCGGTTCGCGTAACATGGTTAATCAACAGCGTGCCGACTGTACGCACCTCTAAGCCGTGCCTGTATAATTTTGTATGCACGCGGCAACAAGGTGTTACGAGCGCTGGCGTAATTGCGCTTTGCTGCTGCGTCAGCGAATAGTTACGCGCACGTGCTCGGCGTAGTTACTGCAGCTGCAATCAGTGCGCGCCCCCCTGTAACAAGTGCCCCAAGGTGCATCCCGTATATCGCACGCCTGCTTGTACTACAACGGCGTGTTATGTGCTCGCGTAATTGCGCCAATGCATCAGCGGCTGGTTAGGTACACACACACTATAGGTGCGTCAAAGCGGTTACAGCGTTGATTTAACGCACGAAGGAAGCGGCACCTGCTGCACGGCTAATTTGTTAGCGCTTGCTCTGCGCCAGACAGTTACATGTTGTCGAACGCTTCCCGGACGGGCTGTTATTATACTTTGCATATAACGGGTGTTTGCTTCGCTGCAATTACGGTTAATTTTGAAGCAAAGAGAATGCCAAGCGGCTACTTTAAGTGCGCTGCACGTACGGGTCTTGCATGAACCACCTGTTAAGCAGGGGGTATACCTTTCGTGCTGTCTTCAATGCAGAGTCTTCAATAGTGTATATACAATATTGACTGTCGTTTGGTTACGCCGTCTCGGATGACACACTGATCCGCTGGCACTCGGTGACCTTAAAACACGAATGATTTTTCGTTTTCGTTTTCGCAGCGTTATGAGGTGGCAGAAATTGTTAATCCACTGCAGGTTGCTATGTGCTAACGCTGCTGTTGTCGCTTGCTTATAACTATACCAAAAGCGCGACCATTCATCCGGAGTGGTTATGGCGGAATAGAGTTCTATTTCATTCATTTACCCGTGACATCCAGACATCCCGAACTGAGTTAATGTCGCCGTGCTGATAACGCGCATTCGGATGACAGTACGATTACGCTTATCTCATTTCTTTTCTCCTTCCTTTTTCTTTTTGTACTTCGGTTTCCTCTATCTTGGACGCCTACAAAGTAGCTATATATAGGCCAACGTTCAGTTTCGTCTTTTATTTTAGTAAGATGCAGTTATGCTCATTTCGCTTTCTTATAATAAATAATACCATATCTCGGTACAAGTAGCGTCATATGCGACTTACTGAGATTAGACATGAGAGATTAAAGATGCAGCGTCATGATTCCTATCGTTGTTTTACAGCTCTGTCTCAAAGGAAGTCTTCAATATGTAGAAGCTGCAATTCTTTAGTCTTGATTCAATGTCCTTTCAGTCACAATGCGCGAACGTGGCGAAGTGAACGATGTGAACTTGAGTGGCTTCTTTTCAACAAAGTACACTGGGCTGAGTTGTCATTATTCACCAAAAGACAATGGCTATAGTAAATAATTTGTTTGTTTGTTTCTTTATTTATTTTTGTCACGGTGCGCTAGTCGCTACTGTCGATGCTGCTGATTACGCTTTGGACTTGCGTACTCGCTGAACGATCTCTGATTCACGATTATAAGCGTGTCTACGTGACGCAAAGACGGCGCCGCGCGACAGATAACAGTAATGCACGCGTATTACGCTCCTCACAATCGAGAAACGCTGCGCCCTGCTCGTCAACAAACCGCGGACACAGGACGTGCCGCTAACGAGGCATACTGCCAGAGGGAATTCCTCTTTATGTAAGCAAAGTAAAAAAGAACTAAAGGAACTATCAACTTGGATGTGCAAGATCAAAACGGCGTTGCGCGAGCAGCTCCTCCCTTACACGCACAAAAAAGCAGCCACTCTGGAAGCCATGGCAGGCCCACTGCCTTTCCGGTCCACGGCAAGCCGAGAGAAGAAAAAAAAAAAAAAGACAAGGACAGATAAAATAATGTAAGTGAAACGGACAACAACACGTTAAGAGCTTGCGATCAAAGACGAAAATGTATAAAACGGATGGATAACACTGCGAGAGCGGACGCGGCGATCCAAGACAAGGCAAGGAAGGACGGCTGTGCTGGACCAGGAAAGGACGGCGAGAAAAGAAATTAAGAAAACGAGCAGAAAAACAAGAGAGGGGGGTGGCTTCACGGAGCGGAGCCTCCGTAGCGGATGAAAAATGGGAGTCGAACCTCCTTCCTGAAGCACACCGCTCGGCGGGGCAGATCAGATTACGTTTCGTGGGTCCCCGGCGCGTGCTGTTGCGGCTGGGCCACGGCGCGTTGCGAGACCGATTCTTCTTCCGAAGACCAAGCGCTCCGCGCGGCCCACACCACGCAAAAAGCCGCTGAGGGGGCATTCATTCATTAACCGCGCTTGCGAGAAAGCCCCCCACCCCGTGTAGACCGCTGGAACCGGCCCCCTCCGCAACTTCTATCCAAGCGACTACAGGCACCCCCTCCCTTCCCGAGCGGCCCTCCACCTGCGCGTACAGCGATCTTTTTCTCATCTCCGGGAGATCGAAGTGGACTCGCCGAAAGCCGATCGCCGCATAAATCGTCGTTACCTTTGGCGTTACCTTCGGGGGAGAAAGGTGCTATCGCATGTCCGATGCTCACTGAGCCGTGATCGAACAGGCCGGGGATCGTTTCCGAGTGGACCCGAATGTTCGACCCCGTTCGCGTGCATCGACGAGCTTGCAATATATACAAGTTGTGATTCTGTTGTGTAGCGCTAGTTTCGCAAGGTGTTCTTTGTACACTGCGACTACCGTCGCTATTGGGGTAAACATAGCCTAGTGCTGTTTAACAAGGTGGCTACGGGATTTTATGCATGGCAGGGCTAACGTTTGCATCAGAACGAGAGTTTGCAGCAGAACGAGAGTTTGTTTCAGTTCACTAAAACCACCCATATCAACTGTTAACGAATGGTTATGCCCAGCTTAAGATGCCGCCGACATTTCATGCCAAAAAATGGGGGGAAAATCAAACAAAGAAACAAGAACAATGTGTGGTCTTTTCACCCTGGAAGCAGATAGCTCGAGGGTTTTATTACCCCATTGTTTCCTATGAATAAAAACTGCAGTCATGTCTTCTCCTCACTATATATATGAATTGGAAGGCGGGTTCAAGTGAAAGTGGAGGCTATAAGAACCATGGCGCCGATCTTCTGAAACGGGACAATCCTTGTCCGTTCTGGCACAGCGGCTTGAACAGCGTGATGAAGAACTGAATCGGGCTTTCCAAAAGAGGCTGAACGACAAGACGATAGAGTGCCTTGTGTTTCAAATTCTGCCACGATAACTTGTTTGATCGAATAAGCTGTAGTTTATCTTCCCACAACGCCAAAAGAACAAAGAGCCGTCCTATATTATAGCAATCGACAAATCATGCTTTGTCAGCCCGTTTTTCGTTTATTTATGCTGATCAGCCAAGAAGAAAAAAAAATATTGCAGACGTGATCGATTTTATCGTTCACTTGCAGCCCTAATTGAGTTTATTTTTCATCACCGAACGGCATCGACCTAACTCGGAACGAGCGTACGCTTTCGGCGAATCTCAAACTGTGCGCAGCAAAAGTCGCGACCGCAAGACGGCGCCGCCGGCCAAAATAATATCCGAGGACTCGGGAAGGCGAGGCGCGCGCCGCGTTGCGGCTAAACGGGGCGAACGAGATTAATGGATGGCGCGCTGATGAAGTGGGCGAGTTCGCAAGTGCCGAAAACACGGCGAGGTTTATACACACTGGCCACGGAATTATAGGTGGCGAGTACGGACACGAGCTCGCACCTTAATCTGATCAACAGATTCATCAGTGGAGACAAGAAACGGCGGCTGGCGGTTTGTGCGTCGCTTGCGTGCGGCCTGCATAAATGCGTAAACAGCGTTATTTCAACTTTGCTTCATTCGAAAAAATATACCTAATGTTATACCTTCCAGATGTGAGAAAAGCATATAGGCAAGCACTGTGTGCCATTGTCGCTGGTGGAACATTTTTTTAATGCAGGTGGGAAAGGTACCATTGTGAAAGATAACGGAGTCACAACGTTTGCATGATGGTCATCATGGTGACGGTACGGTGACGGAGTGGGACGCTGAGGGCAATACGAATCTCGTATCATCCTACGGACTGACGTGTTCTACAGACATTCATATATATAGCTGTCCACTTCGCAATACTGCTATCTCTTCGCCATCAGAAGCCGGTCATACCCCTACCTTTCTATTATAACTACAGTGAATGAAGATAGCACGGAAAAATCGAATGACAGTCTGCCGCACTCACGCCTGTTTATTCATCGCACGTTAAAGAAACCCAGGAGTTATGTTTTTCTTGTTCGTTTTCTCCTTGATGTGGATTGAAGTCCCGTCAAGGAGATGATCGACGTCGATGAAGCAGGAGGCAGGTTGGAGTTAATGAACTTGAAGGTATATTGCAGCAAATATTTACAGTCATATGTACATCTTGCCGAAGCACACTGATGATAACATAGACATCAACAGCGTCTTACTCTTCTACTTAACTTTTCTTAAGTTAGAGCCTAGAACACTGTTACTACATACAACGAACTTAGTCTCACTGTTCGACCACCGAGTGGTTACGGCCCAGACAGAAGTTGCATCGTACGGAGTCTTACTGATCGATCAGTTAAGTGATTACAGCCTAGACTGAAGGGAAACGAATCCCGTCCAGTCTTTAGTACCTTGCGGTAACAAAGAAAAAGGGGAGGTGGCCACTGCTGGTCCGCCTCAACCTTCTGTTATCCAATCTGTTTACCCTCAGATTAAGCCACTCCCTAGTGAGCTGTCCCTAATCCCGACAGCAGCGTCTTTGCAGTTTAAACAGGCATTTTGGCATTCTTTCCCATCATGGCTCTCCCTCTCCTTATCCCACGCTCTCAGATATTCTCACAATCGAAATATCTGTATCGTAGCAGCCCTGCGGCATTCGGGCCATCTCCCACGCTCATCCAGTCGAACCCTGTCGTTCCAGGAAACACAGCGTGTCTTCGCCTTTCCCGCAGTTCGGACCTTGCACTGCTGCGACTCAACCCTTTGTTCCAGTCGGCGCGCCGAGAGCGCATGCCGGTCGTTAAAGAATTGGTTGGGCCAAGCGCATTGTCGCTTCGAGCGACGGTGCACTTCTCATGCATTCTTTTCCTACGCGTCCGAGCTGCTCTTCCCCGAAACGGCCACTGAGGGGACAAGTACGGTCGCGCAGCCGCGACCCCCCCGAGCGACGTTCAGCGAAAGGGAAGGGTCTCGTACCAGGAACCCCTGGGGGCCAGCGTGGGAGACCAGCCGCTCAATGGGAGCAGTTTGCTTTCCATTGATAATTGCTGTCAAAGACCATGCAGAGAGAGAGCCGAGAAAGAAGCTTTGTATAGCGCACGGTGCTACGCCGTCTCTTCTGTACGATCGCCTTATGAGCGGCAACATAACACCAGGTGGTCCAAATTTCCGGAGCCATCCACCGCGGCATGTCTCATAATCATGTCGTACGTGGTTTCGGGACATCAAGCCCCAGAAATTATGCCTGCTGATGTCCAACACTGAGTAGTAGTGCCGAGTGGCTACTTCGGTAGAAAACAACTTGTATTCTGACTCTTGAGGACCAATACTCACTTTCCCTTCTGTATACACCATTCTCAAGGAGTTCTAGCGCATTCGAGTCTTCGCGCTATACTATCCACTATACGCCATGCGCAGCGCCTATAGGGGCGCCACTGAAAGCCGCGTAGCGGCGGCCGTTGGAACCGGTGGTGGGTCGCGTAGCAGACGCCTCATTTCACTGCAAGCATCGCGGAAGTGCGCGCGTGCGATTTGCCGCTTTTGCGCGTCCCAGATAATTACTTTTGTGGCGGTAGTGTGTGCAAAGGAGCTGCACATTATAATAGTGGACATGTGTCCGATGTCACAGCTGTGTGGGACGACAATGTCACCATACGCGCCAAGTGTTTGCCACAGACAAGCGTCAACAAGCTTCTCTACGAAGTGGAGCTCATTGCACCGCTTTCTTTATAAGGTCCCGATCACTAATGCCTGCATGCGTTGACGCGTGAACCAGCGTTTTTTCTCGACACAGTAGCTTCGTTTACGTGCCATGTGTTTATATAGTAGATTTTGAGGGATCGCTGTCGCACCGGCGCATGGATTTCACGGGTGCGGCCACGCGAAGGGTCAGCGTTGGTAAAACTGAAACCAGCACGATAAACTTGTGAATATATATTTCGGCAGCTTGCGCTAGTGGCGCGAGACTGAGTCACTGCGGAGCTGGTGGTCACCTAGCTTGTCGTAGCAGCTTGGGTACGTATTTGCTAGGTTTTTTTGCAAGCTATTACCAAGTGTTACAAAATGGCGTTACATTCTACGCGATCGTCAAAGCCTTCAATGTGCACAGGTGCCATGTTTTACAGCCAATATGCAACTTGAGGCGAGCGCACAGCGAACATTCTGCACCGGTGATCGTATTCCAGTGCCATCAGTAGGTAGAACGCAGCCGATTTCTTGCAGCACACGTGTGATTCCACGGCGCTTTTGTAAAGGAGCCGTTACCTGCCCCACATTCTCTGACATTGCGCTTCGCGCCATTCGTTTTTCAAGAGAGCCTAGGCATCGCGTCTTATCAGTACTAACAACCTCATGTGCATTCTAGCGTCTACAATGCAGGCGAGGCGACCAAGTGTAAACGTAGTAGCGTTCGCTGAAGACGTAGCGACATAAGTGGAGAAATAAAACACGATAATCGTTCTAACACTGCTGTTAACAAGAAAAGAGAAATAGCGGGCGCGAAAGAAGACGAAGTAGGATCGCGAGCGCGTGGCACCTGATGTTCTGGGTCTTTCTCTTTAGAAAAAAAAAAAAACGGCATCGTAGGGTCTCGCTGTTCGGCGCTCTTCAGGCGTATTGTCTTCCGCCGCACTTCGAAGCCTGGTTTATTCTTCATCGAAGTCCTCGGACTTTACACTCCTGTAAACAAAGCGCGATTGCTTGCCTTCTGCGTCGTACAGGCGCAATCCACCGCCGCCGTCGCTCTCGCTCATGAAATAGCACCGGAAATCTGTGTAAGTGCGTTCGTGGCGATTTCTTGTGTGTGTTTGAGCAGCCGACAACGCAGCAGTTGTTTTTTGGCATCTCTGAAGCCCGAGAGAGTCGTTAAATCACGATGAAAACACATCCATCCGCGCACTCGCGTACACGCTCGCGGGAACACTGCTCGCTCGGACCCACCAACGCTTCCGAGCCGTGGCGGCAGATGGCGTCGTCGGCGCTTTGCGCATCGCCTATAGCACTGTGCTGTTGCGAGCAGGCGTAACAACTTTCATTTTCACGCGATTGAATGAAAGGAGAAAGAAGTTGGAGATCACGGAGGCGGAGTCGCTGTAGACAAGAGGCTCCAACATCCGAGTCATCACGCATCATAGCTGTTTTTTTTCCCCGCCGTTCGTCTCATTTTTCTTTCGTCCCCGCTGAATTCGCTCCAGTATGTCGTCCCCAATACGGCCCGCCTGTCAACGAACTTTGACGATCGCCATCCCTTGCAGACTCGGTGGCGTCTGTCAGCCTGCTGCCTAGCGGTGAGATCGTGCTTCAAAGAGGGTGTCTCACGTGAAGGTGCAGCTGACGTATAGGCAAAGTGCAGCAGTGTATACATATGTAGGCCACGTCTTCTAGTCGTCGCGGCGCGCGCAAAGCATGCAGCTTTATAGCCTCACGCGAGTGCCTCGGGCGACGGATGATCGCGCGTGAAGCCGGCTGGCGAGCATGCAATCGAGCCAGCCGGAAACGTTCCAGCTTCGTGGCCGTCGAGACACTCTGAGACGAAGAAGGGCCGTCTTCCGGTGCCGGAAGGCAGCAAGCAATGGATATGTATCTGGACACGGCTGCTAATAAATGCAGCGACTCTTTGGCGCTTTCGACTCTGGTACTCAAGGTGACACGAAAGAGCGACACATACGTACTGGCAAAGGCTCATCTGTAATCACAGTGCCCTTTTATATGGAAAGCTTCCTTCAGCCCACCGAAGCCTCTGCATGGACCGGTGCGACGATCTGACTTCACAGGTATAGGATGCACATGGCAAACGGAAGCCACGTGTCAGCTGTGCATGACGCCGCTGGTCAGGCTTCAGTGTCTCTAATGATACCCTTTCTAATGTGCCCGAGTGGACTACCAGACACAAGCGACACTGTATAACGCGTTGTGCGGCTAATACTGCTCCATGGACAGTGCAGACGTGCGAGCTTACATGAGTATGCGACATGCGCCGAAATGCACAGATATATGGAATATAAGATACAATGTGCCATGTTATGTATGTGACAGGCATATCACAAGTATTACCCCATGGGCTAACATGAGATTTTGCCACAGACTACGGTCATACCAGCCATGTGCTAATGGAACATCTGGCGAGTCTCTCTCTGAATGCAAGAGTGCAGCTTCTGCAGTGGGAAGACTATAGCAACGTTAGAACGAAATTTAAGAGCTGTAAGTATATACTGTTTTGCGCTTACGAAGACAAGGTCCGAATGCAACCAGACTGGTCTTCCCGGGCGTTCCGGGATGGAAGGTTGTGGCTCATGCATGCGTGTTGCGATTGTTCATGGCCACAATAGAATGAACCCGGACGCCCCAATACTCGTCCACATTGGAGGACGCATTGGCGTGAGAATGCGTACGCAAATTCTGAAGCACTTGCCGGTGATATGTGCAGCAGAAGTTAGATGTTTATCAAGAGACGTGCATACGACAGAATTGCCCTTGGCGCAGCTGAAAGTGAGCGTCTCATTAGAAGCCACATATAAATCTCCGTAGACCTATACAACTAAAGATAAGACTAAACAAAAATTGAAAAGGGCTTTACACTGAAAGCTGCAGCGTCATTGGGCCCCCATTCGCATCGCCTCCTCGTAACGGAATTATATTTTCCCGTACATTTAAATAACTGCCCTAGTTATCATGTGTATAAGTGTTATATCGCAGTTCGCTATTTTTCTGACGGATTTCACTTTGAGAAATTCAATTTTTGTCAATAACGTACGGTGTGCCATGGCAGAGAGCTCGCGTGGTCGGGTGCTTCGGGAAACTCGGTGGTAGTTTGAGACAATTATTTTGGCCGTGGATGCCGATACCGGACTTTCTGCTACACGAGATCTTTAATCGCTGTCTCGTTAAGTACCAGGAGACATAATGACGGAGGCCAGTAGAAAACACAAACAAACGAATAGACACATAACGCACAGAGGCCAATATACCAGGTCTAAGATCATCCAGCTGTGAGCCTGCCTCAGGAAAGTATGCTCCGCCTGGTGCTTCAGAGCAGACCACCTATATCGATGACCAGTTCCTGGCACACTGAATCCTGCCAGTACGCGACTTCTACGGTCCTCTCTGGCAACGCGCCCCCATACAAGGACTGGCTCTCGGAGTACTGAAAGGCTAATAAAGAAAACACTGGCTAGGCACACACGTATATATGTATACGGATGTCCGCGGCCGCGTACACCGCAGGGCCGGCCGGCCAGCCTTCAGCCGCCCGTGGCATGCTGCAGCCTCCGCCGCCGGCATCTCTCCGGGCACGCACAGTACACACGCGCATGCACACGGCGGTGTTGGCCCTCGGCGGTTTGGCCGCGAAGCGTGATCGGCTGGCGCGCCACGCCACCGCTGGTGGAAGGGCGGTTCGCGCCGTCGTTGCATGGCGCATGCACGCGTCCGTCCGTGAATTCTCCTGTCTCGGAACCAGCGAGCGACGTCAGGGGCGTGTTTGGAAGCTCTCCAGCCAACTCAGCCGAGGGCCCAGCTCTCTCCCTCTCTGGTTTTTCTTTAGCTCCCTTCCTATTCCTTTTTCTTCATTCCTTTTTCTTTATTCTTTTTCCACATCCATTATTTTTTTTTATTCGCCGCCTTCTCGATCCACCGTCGACTGAGCCCCTAGCGCTCCTCTTGTCTACGCCAGGCGGATACGCAACAACTGCAACGTCAGGAGGCCGCCGATCGAACCGCGCAACCTGCCAATGGACCGACAGGACGGAAGAAAGAGTGGAAAGTGAAAGCCCAAGAAACGAACGAGAAAAGATGAAAGGTCCAAGAAGATGAACAACCAAGTGGCTAGACTCTTCAGTCCTACAGTGTGGAACGGCGTCATGGGCCGCCGACGGCAAGAGGGCGTCAGAATCGAGATGTCGGGGACGTGATGCTGGCTTGCCGAACCCATACACGCCAAAAGGAGGATGCACTTATGTATCTTCATATGCCTATTTCTTTTTTCAGTAAACAAAGGAAAAAGTGCAAGCGTGGTAAGATTACTTTGTTTCAGCGAAGAAGGTTAATGCATGTGCGTAAACTAGTCAGGACTTGTATTCAAGAGTGATGATTTTGATCCACTAGCTCCTATACGCTGGGTCCACAATGCAGCAATTGCCACTGGCACTTTTAGAACTCTCGCACACTGGAGTCAAGGTGTTTCGTTACATGAGACAACGAAGTCGCTTCTGCAGCTGTTGGCTTTCACTATTGTTCTACATGAAGAACACCCGGAATCTTAGACATGATCGTATGTGACACTGCGTTATATCGGAAAGCATAATTTCAGGAAAACAGAAACTTTCGCTCGTCGCTTTATAACTGAGCATTACGTATTGCAGAAGGGCAGTGTAGTTCGTACGGCACGTTCCTTTTCACGGCATTGGAAGGACGTCGCAAGTACCGCGTGAAAGGAAACGGGAGCCAAAGACCGCCAGACGAAATGACCTCGCGACGTCGTCCCCATCGCCGAGTATTTACGCAACCACCCAGCACGACGTCAACAACGGGGCCCTTCCGGTCCTGCAGTACGGTGTAGCTCATCCGTGTACGTTACCTAAGGGCACGCCACCCAGAAAATCGAGCAGGACCGCTTGGCGAAGTCTAATTCCGGCCGGGGAAACAGAACGCCCTCTTTTATCGCGGCGTTATCGCCGTCAACATCGCGGCCCAAATAAAACAAATGAGTGCCGGGACAGTCACGGCTCCCAGGTTGCATGCACGTAATCCCGGGAGTCAAAACATCAAACGACAAAAGAGACAACAGAGGCCATTAAGGGAAATCAAATCAGAAACGGAACAGAAGAGACCACCGACCGACGCGCCGCCGCCGCCGCCACCGAGAAGCCGCTCAGGGAGCAAGGAACGGAACAAGCGAACTCCGAGCGACAAAACACACGGCCGGTACCACATTAGGAAGTCTTTTCCGCTCTGGTTGCAGAAAAACGCCGCCGCGAGGCGTCGGTGCGCGGAACGGGCTGTCGACGATGAGAGAGAAAGAAAGGGACCCGCCAGGTATGGCGGCAAAAGGAGGCGCTCTACCCAGAAACAGGGCCCATTACTCAGTCTCCGAAAGAAAAAAAAGAGCTCGCCGACGGCCACTTCTATATGCGTACATACATCGGCTACCTTCGCGCAACCATGCGCGTTGCTCTTTCTCTCTCGTCCTTATAACAATCGCGCGAAACGCGCCGAAAAATATACAACACCGAATCGTTGACGGTATCCAAGACAAAGCGAGTGCAACGAAGCCATTCGCTTTCGACTTTTCTGTGGTACAGCAGAAAAGAAAGAACACTCCGAAGGAAAGCACATCTTTCATTTCTTTCGCCTGTTCCTTCCTAAGATCCCTACAGGCGGCACGCAGGCACGCGCACCTTTGGGGCTTGCAAGTCAAGCATCATGGTCATCGTCATCATCATCATTACCCAGCATCGTGAGTATCGCGATCATTGCCGAGACGACGGGGTCCCCCCGGCCGAAAGGGGTTCCCCCCTCGCCCCTAAGCCCACTTTTCGTGGGGTCGTATTTATACTGTGAGGCACACGGTGGCTCGCGGCGAGAGTTCAAAGGGGTTCGGCAGCTATGTTTACAACCTCCGGATCGATTCCATCCTTGCTTCCTTTTTATTTTTCGCTTACTTTCCCAGCTCTACGTTTCCAAAGTAGCGCCTTGTTCAAGGCCGCCCTACAGGTGGCGACAGCTTGGTCAGGAAATAAAAAAGATGTGTAAGTTCTGTTTTTACAATGCCAAACGAGTTCTTGCTGTTTCGGTCTTTTTTATGTTAACTGCTCCTTCGTCTAGGCGAATTCTCCGGAGATGCTGACGTTTTTGTGGATGCTAGGAAACGTCGTTCCCTCCTTTCCTTTCAACTTTGTCCAAGAGACACTTTTGATGCCTCGCGCTGTGTAAAGAAGCCGTCACGAATAAGGAAAACCTGGTCTCTTTCAATCTGAGCAAATGCGAGTAAATAAAAACTCGAATGAATAAATGAACGAACCGTCCAGAGAGCATTATGCTGTAAAGTACAACACAGATGCCGAAACGCCGAAGGAAGTAACCATAGAAAGACATTTAACGGTAACATGGCATAAAGGGAGTGAAAAATCATGTACTCTAAAGGCCTACTTCGGAGTCGTGGCCCATCGTTTTACATCATGCAGCTTACAGACAACAAGCACAAACACTCTAGCAACTTTCACCTGCAGCGAATGTTCGCGGGATGTCATGCGTACCGTTTTGTTTCCCTATATTTACTGCTTCCACTGCACCGCGGTAGCTTTTGACTGCGCACGTTGCATAGCAATCCCTGGTGCAGTACTTGGCCACCACCTCCCACATGATGTCTACAGCGGATAGGAAATCGCTGGGAGAGGCCTTCGTCCTGCAGTGAACTTAAAATACGATGATGATGACAGCGGCTCCAATAACATCAATAGGAAATCCTAATAAGGGAAATCGCCTTTGAGAGTGTTTGTCGTAGAACAAGGTACATAAGCTTGCTTGGCAGAGGAGGCGTCCTGCCGCTTCAATTATGAAGCGTCTGTGTCAATATTCGATTCATTCCATCGTAACATCTACAAAGAGGCGGAGAGCATCACGCACGAAGTCTGTCCGCTGTGTCTTAAGGGCTGTTTTACACCCAAGCCGCTTTGCCCTGCTTCACGAAGCGGCGGGTGCACTACCAACGAACGAGAGAGAGAGTGCGATGAAGTGGCGACATCGCTCCCTGTCTCCTACTTGTTGGCCGTGCGGCAAGTTCGGAGCAGGGGTGCGGCAGGAACGCAAAATCGGCCCTGAGTGTCCACAGTAAAAATCTCCTAAACTCTGTCTGTTCAATGCGCCTCGCTAAACATTTTCACCCACTAGGTCCTGCTAAGTCTATGCAAGTCCTGGCCGCATGAGAAGCTTCACCACAGCCCTCGTTGTTATGTGGATATGCAGCGGCCCGTATACGTAAGGGATGAACCAAAACGTGAGAGGCAACGTCTGACCTGCGTCTGCGTGAGTCCCAGGGAGGCGGCGAGCTCGGCGCGCTCTGGCAGGGCGAGGTACTGGGTCCGCTGGAACCTCCTGTTGAGCTGCTGAAGCTGGAGGCTAGAGTAGATGGTGCGGGGCTTTCGCATCTTCTTTCCCTTGCCGTTCACCCTCAGCGTGTCTTCCAGCTGGGACTTGTCTGCAACGACCACCGAGCAGGAGGCCCACTGTCAGAGACGCACTGCGCATGCTCTCGTCCTTTTTGTATTGCGTATATACGTTACACGGTTAAAGGTACCTGCGCAGTTTCCTTATGCATGCGCAGGTTCATTCAGGGTTAGACGAGGAGAGAAAGAAAACTGAGCTTGTCCTTACTGTACAATCGAGATCAGAAACTCAATCATTGTATTAATATTTAAGGGGAAAACGCAGGCTGTGTTTATATCTATTTAGCTCGATTACCCAGTAGTAGCATAGCCTGCAACAGCCAACCTTTAGCCAGTGATAAGTAGTGCTTGCCGAGAGTGAGTAAATATGGTAACGCAGGGAGCCACAGTTAACGTGGTGCTTGCTATTTTAAAACTGTTTGAAAAAGAGCGCGAATAGCAAAAAAGAAAAAGTTTCAGCAGCGCAAAAGCCATCGCGCACCGTGTACTGTTCATGTACCATTAATCACGCACCGTCAACTGAGCCACCGTTGTGTCGCAAGTGTGGGCGGAGAAAACAAAACACCGGCGTTGTACGAACGGCAACCCACGTGCCTGTTCTGGTTATGTCCTTCACGTTTTACGAACACCTGAAAAACGAGGGTCAGCTACGTGCGTGCGTCATTTATAACCACGCCGCTGCGCAACCAGAGAAGAGGCAAGGATGCACGGGAAAGAGTGCTTGCACGTGCGGAACGCCCGCAGCGCGCGAGTGGCGTGAAACAACACAGTGACGCCTGAAGTGGGTTTCGTATAGTTGAAAGAAAAATAAGGTTGGTAGACAACTCTTTTATTGGACTGCGGTTGAACGTTACTGGTCAAGCAGATGAGCATCCGGCTTACTTACACTGGCCGGTATATACAGTCAAACGCCCCTACAGCGAACGCCTCTTCTTCAAGATCACTGGTATAATGAAGGAATCTTGACGTCTTAGGCTGACTGCAAGCGTTACGGTACGCGACCTGTACAGCGAAGTGACCTGTATAACGAAGAGTTTACAAGGTCCCAAGCACTTCGTTATAGAAGTGGACATAGCAGCGAAGAGGCATGAAAGTACCATGTAAATCGCATTCAGTGGCAGTGGTTGTCGCTATCAGTGCTACCGCGAGATTGTATCGCGCACCAGTAAGGAAGTCCAGGAGACAGCCACTTTAAATAAGGCTTCAGAACTTTGTAGACGGTCTCATCGTAGATAACGGGCTTTTTTCTAGTTGCAGCGAAGGGACAGGGATGAAACCGTACATCCCGTCCTGTGACAACGGTGGTCACTATTAACGCTTTACGACATTTCCATCAGTGAGGAACAGGAAGTCCAGGAACCGGCCATTTTAGGAAATGTCCCGGAATCTTGTGGACAGCATCCTCTCAGATGACAGGCTTCTGGAACGCCTGCTGCTTTGCGAACAGTTGCACGAGAGCCCCTGTCCGCCGCATGCAACCGGTCGGCGGGAAGGGCTGCAATACACAGCAGCGAGCTTTCCTTATTATTCTTTTATATCCTCGCTCGTTCTCCTTCCGTCATCGAGGCTGTCCCCTGCAGTGTCCGCTGACCAGCAGCGGCAGCAGCGTCCACGCACCAATGCGTCCGCCAACACGCGACGACCATGCAAGGCGACGCCACCGCCGCCAGTCAAGCCGGCGGCCATCGTCGAGAGTGACCAACCGGAAGACTCATAACGCTGAGAGATACTCAGCAGGAAAGAGCAAGAGAGATGGATAGCTTGGTCACAAAAAAGGAAAAGAGCAAAAGTGCGGAAGGGAAAGAAGCGTAGCGGTGTCCCGAAGAAGAGAAATGTTACGCACACGCAGCAATGGCAGCTAGCTAGGCTGCCGCGACGGTGGCAGCCAGCAGCAGCTCTCCGCGAGAGAGCCCTCCGAAACAGGAAACACGTTCAAGGACTTCTCTCGGAGAGGCTTTTTTTTCACTCTTGGCCAACTTCGTTGCCGGTCCGGCGGGCCGGCCGGACAGCGTCGGACCGCTGGACAAGGGTGCGCCCTCGGCACAGTGCTGCTGCTGGCTGCTGGTGCGGTCCAGGTATAGCGGCGAACGGTGTATCCACGCGAGATTTACACGCATTGAGCGTTTTATTGCCGAATGGTGTTGAGCGCTATCGGAAATGAACTAGGAAGCCATAAGCAAAATGTTTGCCCTGGATGCGAGTTCAGATGCTTGATTACTCGTTAAATAAAATCTTGGAATATACTCGCCAGGATGAGCCCCGCTGTGGCGCAGGGCTCCGCATTCATTCTATCTACATGAAGTTTTTTTTTTACCATGTGCATAAGTATGGCTAGGGACGAGGTCTTACCTGCTTTACATTTGGTTTTTTTTTTTTTGTTACATGTGGTCCACCATCATTTGAGTGCGGCCAGCAAAAGTGGAATCGACCCCTTGACGTGGAGAGCAGAGCTACGCCATATCCACTTATCCCGGTGGGACACGCCACACTTTATGACTGTAGCTTAATTAACCTTCTTTGCTTTCAGGCTCCCAGGACATTAGTTCTAATTGGAACTTAACTGTCATGTAGGGGTACGTGCCAGCACCCGTTTGGAATGCCATGACACGAATGGAAAGGTGACGTCTAGGATGCGTCGTCAATATGCCAAACCTCCGAGCACGTAAAGTCGCACTTTATTTCCTTTGTTCAGGCAAGAGAAAGTGCAGGCTCCAGTAAGAATAGTATCTGAAGTTATGCTTTTTCTGCCCCGTGTTCGTGGAGACGCTTTCCTTATTGTATGCCCATTGCATTCAAACAAGCACTTTTTTTCTTTCGTTCTCCTCATCATCGTCGTCACAATCAGCAGCAGAACCAACGTCCACACAAGGACGAAGGTCCCTTCCCAATTATCTCCATAATTTACTGCCCTGTGCGAGCTGACCCCACTTGCTGTCGTCCATGGCCGTGCCTTCCATATCTTGGTATCCATTCAGTCGATCTAGTTGGCCATTGGTTATGTGATCTTCTCATTACGCGGTCCGCTTATGTACATACAATTTTCTTGTGCTCTTAATTCCGATTAGTATGTCAATTACACCTGTCTGTGTAACTCGGGCCGTTTATTCCGATTCTTCTATTATCTGCTACGTCGCCGCCACCACCTCTGCCTTATGAAAATATACGGGGCGAGGTGTTATCCAAGCGCTGAGTCGCTTTTATTCCAAGGTTTGGTGTTTTCTTCTCATCCGCCCCTACCATCAACGCAATATTGGTGAAAATAAAATTATTATTATTATTATTATTATTATTATTATTGTTGTTGTTGTTGTTGTTGTTGTTGTTGTTGTTGTTGTTGTTGTTGTTGTTGTTGTTGTTGTTGTTGTTGTTGTTGTTGTTGTTGTTGTTGTTGTTGTTGGTTCTATTGGCCGCTATGTACAGTTAAATTCCCCTGTGGTTTATTATTTTTTCTTTTGCACAGAGAATGTAGGCAGCTGTCCGAAGCATGACGCCCAGGACTGTGCTCAGACATTATAGTGGTTATTCCGTATATTTGTAGTCGTTATTATATGCATGGCGCTCAATTGGGAGGATCACATAGCACATAATTCTTGGGACGACCTGACAATCTCGTCAACCGTCAAGAGCTTGTCCACATAGCGATGCTTAGTTGTATGTAACCGAAGTGCGAGCATACAGTCGGTGTTTTTTCTCTCGGTGTGAGTGAAAGCGAATAGCCCCGATGCAGGGCCGACTTACTGGTACGCTTGTTATGTTCTAAGTACGCTTTTTTTTTTTTTGCCTTTTCGGAACTTTTTTTAGTCTGTGAATTGATGCCGGCTTAAGCTATCAAATCAAGAAGTCTGGCTGTGACATGCTCAGCACAGCGAAATTCTGTGCATCGAATTTGGCAAATGCTGTGCAACGCGCCCAAACGGAAGCAAGCAGCGCTTTCTGTATTCTACCACCATCTACAAGCCGCCCTTGAGTAGGATATGTGGTCGTGATTGCTACGTGACGTACGCTCGCACCTTCCAGAATATCTTAATGTCATGGCAACCGTCAGCTAGGCAAACGACATTAGCTTATACAACTCGCCTTACGATGTCTGAGCTCAGCACATCCACATATTTCACATGCCACCCAGAGCCAACTAGATTAAGCTATCTCTGCCACGGCAAAGTGTTCTATAGTTTCTATTGCCATGCATCTATAGTCCATGCATCTAGTGCTCTTTATCATGCACAGGTAATGCTAAAATACCACGATCACGCCATCCATCATGAAGCCGTCAGCAAAACTCGCTGCGAGCCTTCCGAGGAAGCCAATGTTCTGCTATACAGTATATTCAACGGATTATTTTCCTCTGCGTTCACCAACCAAAATGTATTGTTTTCCGTGCATTTATTGCGTTTATTTCCTGCGATGATTCCACGGCGCGGGACAGAAGGATTACTAATATATGACAGCTTTTGCTTTGTCATAAATAATTCCCTAGGAGAAGTTCAAGTTAGGCACACGCTTTCAACGCCACTATCAGGACGGAGCCATAGCCAGGAGGGGATCGAACCTGCGACCTTATGCTCAGAGCTGGAACGCAATGCACGGACACTTATTCATTGCGACGAGCAACTTGCTTTCCTTGAATATTTCTCCAAGGTCGCTTCACATGCTCCCTCTTCTTTTTTTTTTTTCTTTCTAACACTGTCTCTAAACCTGCGCACGGGTTAAGGCACTGGATTTTTCCTCGACGAAGAAGCGTCGTGCGCCAGCGGCAGACGCCGCAAAGCGCGCTTAAAGCGAGACGAGCGCGGCCGCTCTCCTGAGACAATGGTGACGTCCGTGTCAAGAAAAGGATGATGCCATAAAGAAGCGGACATAACAAACTAAGGGCAAAAAGAAAAAGAAAGAAGTCACAGAAGAAAGAAAGGAAACAACAGCTCTAGCAGCGGCAAGCAAGCTGGCAAGGCAGGCGAGCCGGACCGAGCCTTTGCCAGGAGAACTGCCCAGCATCAACGCTTCGGCAGCATGTCCCATGAAGCCGGGAGCGCGCGCACTACCTTGAAGATTTTCTCTCCCCCCTTTCCGCTCGCAGCGCCAGCAAAGGCCCCGCGGGCATCGACGGCGCACGCGCCGCGCGGGGCCCGTCCTTGTCTCGCTTGCCGCCCTAAGCGGGCTTTGAAACGTTTCTTCATCAATCACGCGAAATCCCGTAGTGCACCGCGGAGTGAAGAGAGTATTGCACAGTTGAAGCCAGGAAGCGTAGAGAGAAAAAAAAGAAAAAATCTACGAAAGGGCATTACGTGACAATCTTAAAGCCTAGTCATAAAAACCTTAAAGGAGAGACTCATGGGAAATGGGCTCCGGTCACGCGGTAGGCAAGCGGTAGAATAATGCACGGTCAAGCGCCACTAAAGGTTACCGCGTACAAAACAAGGTCGAGCGGTCTGGCAACTATGAAGGGCCTTATACTACCATAGAGCTACCGCGCACTAAGCATCAGAAGAGGTTGGCTTGCCGATGCTAGCGGAACCACGTGACGCTGCCTCGTAGTTATCTTTTTGTTGTTGTTGTTGTTGCTTTTTCCTCCATGCCGGAAAGTATAGCCCCAACA
Organism: Hyalomma asiaticum; assembly: GCA_013339685.2. Taxonomy (NCBI): domain Eukaryota; kingdom Metazoa; phylum Arthropoda; class Arachnida; order Ixodida; family Ixodidae; genus Hyalomma; species Hyalomma asiaticum. The sequence goes on along the minus strand of CM023488.1, from coordinate 15,376,970 downwards.
CGTGATCAAAACGTCAGCACGTGGCGCGGTGTGTGTTACGTAGTGCTCCCGTTCTGCAGCAGGCAAAGCTGCGTAACACGTGCACTCTTGAGGTTGGCGTTTCGTACCTGTAGCAACAAAATTAAAGGTGAGGGAGCAGGCTAATAAACACGAATACGGCTGTGAAGGCGAATTTGGAGTTTTATGTTCATTTATTTTTACTTCACACCATAAAGAACCCAGAACTGATCCATGTGAAAGCACAAGGTAGCAGTGCTGAAGGATCTGAAATGAAATCGCCTATATGCGACCAGGCGGCTCAACAACTGCGAATTCACTGGAACTATACGACGGGAACCAAACATTAGTAGTCAAGATTTTGCTCTCCTCAGAATACACATGTTGGGACGATGCTGCAACAAAATTAATATTGTAGTATAACGTACAAGCGCACTGTGCTAGCCGCGCATTTGACTATCATATTTTATGTGCAAACATGAAGTGTCGCCTCGTTCTCCATTGCCCTGCTTTTCGCCCTCATCGAAAAAACAGCGATATATTCTTACACACAGATCTGAATGCTCTACAAAAGGATATACTTGAACACCCTGATCGTAACTAGCCCACTTTGGAGTTTCTAGCGGCCTGGCGCGCATGCTTTAGAGTTTGCCTACCCTCTCCCCCACCAGTGACCTTCGGTCCTCCTTTCCTTAATAAATGAATTTCATCATTATCATCGTCTACATTGTTGCGCACAGCCTGCAAATTTTCCTCTACATGGTTTACAACGCCAGACAAGACAGGTACGCTGCATTTCACATAGTCGGAAAGCTATATATAGACCCGCACTTTGGTCAGTCGTGAGCGTTCATATTGACCAAGGTCGTTGAAACGATAGCGTTGCAAATTGCATGGAACACTCATCACGAAATGGCAGCCGCCTGACTCTGCCAAATGCTGCAGCGCAGATCTTGCCGCTGCTTTGGAGACACAGTCGCGTAATCAGTGGACGACATCCGCTCCTCCGCAGTCAACAAGGATCCACTCACGAACAAAAAAAAAAGTTACAACAAAGCACCAACGCGCGCGTGAGTCGCGACGGAAGTACTAATGACAGGCGGAGGCCGGCGAAGTGGACCAAGCCCAGCCAGGTACAAGTCTTCGCCACTCAATCACGTGACGAATCCCCTCGCAGACACTGTGTACTCACTCTGTGCAGCCAGAATTGACGCGTATATACACAAGGATGAGACAGAGAAAGCAAGGAAGGGAGCGACGACGCCGGAGGGCGCATGCAAGCGTCTTTGCCGACACGTGTCCAACTTACGACATCACGACGCGTGTAGACGCATCGTGATGTCGTAGAACGATAGACGGATGAGCCATATTTGTTTGGAATTAGTCGCGAAAGAGAGTAAGGCTCACTAACATGGACGCAAGAGAACCGGGCAACACAAAGGTCGTCTGAGCTGTCAATGTTACATTTAGTAGCATATACGGCATATGCAACGCCGACATCGACATGTGATAAGGGTATGCATGCATCTTCAGTACAGTCAAGAGCCGAAGTCTGACAACGGGTTACGCGTATCTACTTCACTGGAGGAGAGGTAGCAGGTTCGATCCCCAACAGCTCACGCGGTCGCGAATACGGTCATGCATTAGCTCTACGGGTCTCTCCAACCCATTTTCTTGCCCCCTAGTAGACTAAGGCGCATATGATAAAACATTGCTCAACTTGTAGGTCATTGCACTCCTAGACTTTACTGTTTTATTTAGACCAGAATAAAGACGAATCCGTGCACTAGCTCGCCCAGATTTAATCATTGTCACGCACAACTTTAATTACGCGCGCAAATACGCGTGAGCATGAACACAAGTACGCGATTGACCACACGTAATCGTCGAGCAAACAAGACCTGTCGAGATCGGCGATCGCCCACCACCGCACGCCCTGCGTGTGCATTCTCCATCGCTCCGGGGTTTCGCCTACATAAAAGTGTGTGTGTGTGTACACACTCTTCCATATAGCCATTATATACACGCTCCCAGGTGTCGCGTGTTCTTGCACACTCGACGACGCAGGCAGACGGCAGCGTGCGTTTCATGTGGGCGCCGTAACAGCGTGCGGTCGTTGTTGCGTGTGTGGTGCGCGCTGTTGCGTGGAGTGGTGGCGCTCCCTCCTCCTCCTCCCCCTTGCCCCTTCAGCCCCCGGGCTACTCTCGGCGACGCGCCCTTCAAGCCCGCTGACGGAAAGGCCCACGTACGTTCCGTCTTTCGGGCCGCGCGCGAGTTGGACGAGTCACCCGAAGGCCACACGTCTCTCTGTAAAGGGGCTCGTCCATCCAACGACACGTTGTGTCACGGCTTGTCTTTTCTTTGTCTATCTTTCTTTTTGTTGCCAAGTGCGTCTAGAGGAAGGCGAGTGTGCAAAGGAATTTGAAACTGCTTTTGCAGGATGTCGTCTTTGCCGCACCGGCGCACCATGCACTGTCAGTATACACGCAAACCCCGTTTTAACGAAATTCTTCGGACACAGAAATAGCTTCGTTATATCAGAAAATTCACTATAGAACGTTATCGGCGACACTGTCCTAATGAAAACACTATTCGTTATTTGCTTCGTTATGCGTTTATCCCTATTCTTCATAACTTGGTTAGACTTTATGCAGTCTTGCTGAAACGTTTCCCACAGACGTGACCACATTGAGTTTTCGCACCTCATGTTAGATCAGTGTGTGCGTGTTCCTTAATTCTCCTCACCTCAACGGCGAATTGCCGGTGATCAAATAAGTCTTCTGGGCTGCTATGGCATACAGAACGATAGATGGGACTACAGCGATCTCAATAAGATAACGAACAACATATGCAAGATAAAATGGTTAGTGGATAAAGTGTCTGGTTTTGTTCTGGTCAGTGGTTGCTGATGTGCGGGTATTTAGGGGTAAAAATATCGTCTTTTGTAACATGCATGGGACACTGTTATGAAACGAAAAAAGAGAAGCCATCGCGGCCTTTGAACGTGCAACGTGAGACAAATCAAACAAATAGTAGCTGTCGGATTGTTAGCTGTCAACTGCCCATATAAAGTATCTGTCGTTTAGTTGGCATTTGACATCGGCTCCCGAAGGCATTGTCCGCTGAAGGCCTCGTCATGTCCGTAACTGAAGGAACTCGTGTACAATAATTCTATGATAATTAATAATTATGATGCACTTTCTTTCTGCGACGTTAGAAGCCATGAGCAGCGATAAGAGAACTTTCCTTGAAGCGGCATGGGTGTTCTGCATTTATAACGTTAAGGCCAGAGGTCTGCAAGCTGTCGGCGTGCCGTAGCCCTAATGACGCCACCGAAACGACGCCTATGGGACTTCTTGTTGACGACCTGCACTTATAGTTCTGGTGCAGCTGCAGCGAAGAAGGTGACTCGATCTGTCTTGAGGAAATCATGCAACGTCAGGGGGAACTGAGACAGAAGACGAGAGGTCCGCAAGCTTTCACAGGAAGTCTGCAGGTAGAAGTCACGGAAAATACGTCTATGAGATGTCTTGCAGTAGACGTCCTGCGTGACTCTATTTTTGTGTGTGGACGGGTGCAGAGAACAGGAACCACCCGATCTCTTCCAAAGAAGTCACGCGACGTCTGAGGGAGTTGGAAAAGAAGACCAAAAACGAAGGGCATGAAATGGGGCGGGGGGGGGGGGCGAACCGGCATCGCTCCCAGGAGAAGTAGCTCCGTGCCAAGGAGAAAGAAATGTTACAAAACACAATACAAAAAAAAAATAAAGCGGGGCGAGCCGAAGGCGAGATTCCTGCAGGCGTCCGCAATGCCCGAGTCGGCGTTCACGAGACAAGACGGCCGAGCTCACATCATCGCCCGCCGCCGCCGCCGCCACCACGACCACGCCTCGACCCCCGGAACGAGAGGGAGCGAGAGAGACCTTCGGCATCGGCCGCAGACCTTCCGCTGCCCAGACCTCGGGGTCGCCAAGAAGGAACGGCTCGATGCCGCCCCTGCGTTTCTCCCGTATACCTGCATCCAGCCTCCGTGTGTGTCGGCGCATCAGTTTCTCTGTACCGCATTTCCTCTCATTTAATCATCCCTCCGTCCGCGCATATCCTTCTGTGGACGTGGTACTTTCGATCGTATGCTTCGACGCCTTGCCTATAGCATTGTGCCCCTCTGCCTGAGCGTCTGTATAATGTGTTCCGCGCTCACTCTCTTATGGACCTACACCCACATGTAGGGCACCCAGGCAGGACGAAGTCGAGTTAAGCTTTCCATTATCTTGTCCTCGAAAAGGCTGACCCGAGTAAACTTACTGTGGATGTCCAGAAACCCCAGCGATGGTGCATACAGTACAACGTCCGCGTCCAAATGCGGTAGGAACTGGGTTCGACTACAAGTGCCACTGCATGGAAGGCCCCATCGGTTTTTCCTATGGCGAGGTGGGTACAGCTGCCTGCAGCTCGGTGGCATGGGCACACAGCTCAAGAAAGTGGCTTCTCCCTTCTGCTCTCGTCTATCGTTCGCTCTCCCCTACCTTCATGAAAGGGAAAATTAGCATCCACCCGTTTTCTAGCCTTGTGCTACAGAACGGGGGGATGCTAATTTTCTTTCATAACCGTCATTCTACCTTGCGGGTTTCCGTAGAAATCATTTGCCGTATATCACCTCCCTTTACGGGTTACAAAGGTACACGCCTTCTCCCTTATGGATTACAAAGATAGGCATCTTCCCTAACTTCAAGTCACTATTCTCCAAACTAAGTACGTTATTTACAATTTCGTAAAATACTGCTTACTGCTCAGAGTGACACGTTCTGAAGGTATAGCGGTGCACTATGGCAACGCGGCTCGAGCTTAGAGCTACGGTTTCGCAGCCCACAGCGAACTGCGATCTGCGCGACATATCGGCAGGAGAGAAAGAAAACGGGGAGAATGTAAGCAGAACAAGCGATGCAGTCGCGCAGGGAACTAAACACAGTGGGCCGGGATCCGAGGCTGGTTACGTTCAAGAAAATACGGCACACGGCAACACGTCTTCCCCGTCCCTCGACATTGCACGTCGTCGGCGAGAAGGTACATGCGAGATGCACCCGGCCGTGGCAGTTTCCGAACTGAAACAAACCTCGCGCACGCCACATTGTCGGACCCATTGGAAAAGAAGGCACCGCCGCCTCCTCGGCACTTCGTAAACGCCGGCCTTCTCCTCTCGAAGAAGAAGGCACTCTCTCTAACTCAGGTAAAACGAGAAAGAAATCAACAGCGTTACCATTGTTCCCCGAGTGCTTTCCGTTTCTGCCCTTGTCGGCGCTTTCTTTTATGGCTCTCATCTTCCCGTTTTTTTTTATCTTCTTTCTTCATTGCCTCTCGTTGTGCATGCCCCATCTTTTCTTCACATTCAGCGATACACAGCCGTATAAGAAACCCAAGCAGCTGCAAGGCTGTCAGATGCAAGGTGGGAGGATCGCAGCTATCACTTCTGGCTTCTTTCTTTTCATGTTGCTGTCTAGACCCAGGGCGGGCTTTGTTGTGTTTTCTGTTTCTTTTGCGACATCGAGGTGTTTCTTCTTGACCGAGCTTCAAGGAAACCGTGCGAGGGTGCGCCGGGCCCGTCCGCGTTTGCCATGGCTTAGAAGGAAACCTTCTCATGCCCTGCAGTGCAGACATTGAGGGAGTGGGCGGTCATGCGTTCTGTTTATCGAACCCGACACAACTTCGACAAGTTGCCGGCGCACTGAGTAGAGAATAGAACACTGTTATACAAAGGGTATATGGGCAGCACCTACTAGACAATCGAGGGCTTTCGGTAAGGCCCTTTTTTTTTTTCTTCTTTTATAGCTTCCAACGCTAACTCCAGCCTTATACGCTCGAACTTAGCAAGCGCATTCAGTTAGTGAGAATTCAGTATATACAGAACGTCGACGTTCAGCAATTGATGAATACTCGCGATTCTGCACGCAGATAAAGCGACAGTCCTAGAGCAGAACCACTGAAACTCCCTGAGAGGTACTTTGTACTTCAGTTCATAAGCATCATTGCGGTAGCACCTGCTCCTCACCGAGGTTTATTTTCACGTGTGTCTTTCGATGCACATAAAAATAAACACACTAAACGAGTAACTGTAACTGCACCTAAACACTTGTTTATTTCAGCGAATGGGCGCATCAGAGATGCAGATACCAGAAGTTGAATAGCCGATGGGTTCCGTCCAGACCGACTTAATGAACACGCTGTAGATTCGAATAAGATTTCAAAATTCATTTCCATGTGTTATATATCTAGGCCATATCAAATTACATTATCGATGTTCGGGGCGTTATTCTCTCCCCAAAGATCCCGTATGGAGCATGCACAACCTCACATGTTCCAATAAAACACGGTCTTAGTGACGCGGTTTGACACGCAAGCTTGCGACAGCCCGGGTACTCGCGAGCGTAAAGGTGCCCCACGTGACTCAACAACGGTCAACTTCCGATCCGACAGTCATAAACGGAACCGCTCTCCTAGCTCGGTCCAAGCAGGCGTGTCGACGCCGGCGCGTGAGCTCACTTTTCCTAGAAAACGGTTCCACGCAAGGATCATGCGCCGGAGGCCGCCATGGCAAAGAGCCTCGATGCGTTCACGCGACTGGAAGTCCAAAGCCAACACAAAACATCCACAGATCTGCACACGCACGCTTTCTACAGAAACTGAAACGCTAACTCCGCAAGAGCAGGTGAAGGGCATGGGAATGAACCTGGAGAAAGAAAAAGGAACAAAAGATACGGAAGAGAAATCCAGGAGGAAACAAAGAAAACTCGGAGCGGCAGCCGGGTCCTATAATGGTTTCCGACGTCTGCGGCGAATGCATAGCAGACGGTTGGCGATGGCATCGTGTCGGCTGCATTCACGGCGTCGGCACAGTCGTCGGGTCAGGAGCGTCACGGCGCTGGAAAACCATGCGCCGTCGACCCTGCCCCCTTCGGCCGCTAATGGTAAACGGGAGGATCTCCCCAGCAGAGATCGCCAGAGCCGAGCCCACCGAAACTGGCTCTGTGCCGTGTGTGTGTGTGTGTGTGTGTGTGTGTGTGTGTGTGTGTGTGTGTGTGTGTGTGTGTGTGTGTGTGTGTGTGTGTGTGTGTATCGGAAGCGCCGCAAGTATCTCCCGTGTGCTGCTATACGCAGGCGTGCCACAGTGTACTCTTGGTTCCATGGGTGCAGCGGGGTGATCGCTGGGTGAGGACACGGCCCTGCGGTCTCGAAAACGCGATGGAATGCAGTCAACACCCTTTCTTCTGAGACGAAGTGGTGACGACAGCCATCAACGTGTGAGGCGTCAGTGGTTGCTTTACAGCTTAGCGCTGCAGGTCCCATCGTAATCACAACAAGGACCACGGAACCCGGCAACAATTTTGAAGGATTGTTTTATAATTAGGTCAGAGCATCGCTGTCATATATCATGGATGCGCGGGCTTATCTTGGCACTGCTTGAATGATGAGAAATTCGTCCATTCTCTCTCTCTCTCCCTCTGTGTGTGTGTGTGTGTGACCCCTGGTCGTGAGACACTTCCTCGCTGCTGCGCACGTGGTCTTGTCGAGGTCCAGTGATAGGTCGGACGAGTCTCTCTCAAGCAATATTGAGCACATTGCAAAAGATATGCGCGGTTGTCCAGACCCTTGATATTTTCGCAATGCCTCTCAAATACCCCACCGTTAGCACTTATTACACTTATTAGCACTGAAAAAAACTAATTCCTGCCGACGTTGCATCTTTCTCACGTGCCACATTACAACACTTGCTCTCGCAGGTTGCGCTTCTCATGTGTCCACCTTATTGACTCAGTCTGTTTCTTGCCGGATTTTATCGTTCGGCACATGCACTTCCGTCTCGCCAAGCGAAGCACCAGAAAGGCTGTGCGTGAGCTACGGGCAATTCTGAACCAATAATTCAACCACTACTGAGTAGTTGGGCGTCTATCGCTGTTATAACCTTCGTACACCACGAACTTGTTCTAGGAGTCCTCACCGCGGTTAACCACGTGACCAAGTTAACACTCCCGTCACGTGGTTCTCCGTAGCTACTGACTTAGAGAAGCGCCGTCCCCCCGGACGACAGTGCCGGCATCGCCGCTTCAGCGCCCGCGAACGCAAGCAAACAACGGTCGGGCGCAAAAAGGTCCCTTTCTCTTCACTGCTGGCCTCGCCTTGTGCCAAGAAGACAACAGAAACGGAAAAGGACTTCTTGAGGAGACGGCCAAAGAAATAAAAACTTCATGCAACGGCTACAACGAAAGCTGGCCAGCACGTCCACGGACCGTGGGCAGGACTTGCTTAGGAATGCAACTGACCATCACGACTCGGAAACCACGCACCAGGGGCCAAGGTATATAGACCCACAGACCCACTGGTCTGCTCGGACGAGACTGCGAACAACGAAAACGAGTGTGGGAGGGACGGTACCGCCATAGAGAGTAAGGACATGAACAAAAAAGAGAAGAGACCACGCCGTTTCCACAAAGTCAGGGTCGTCGCCTATTGCGCTAGACGAGCAAAAGAAAAAATAAAACAAAACCTCGAAGAATGGAAGTAAGCGCCCCGACACAAAGAGTGAGGGAGAGAGAGCGATGAAAGTCTGGACGGATGCGCCGGAACGGTTATGGTGCGCTGGGCCTTCTCCAGGCGTCGCTAATCGTCCCGCGACTGCATAGGCCAAGTGTGATGCGGTCGGAAATGGCAGCACGCCTCCTTCTGTCTCGGCCACGCACACATATAGTAGTGCATACACGCACACACACACACCGTTACTCAGAACCGAGCAAGCACCGTGAATGCATCCCGTACGAGCGACAAGACTCTTTTCGAGACATGCACCGCTTTTTGACCCAGACCAGCGGGTCGTGCTGGCACTTTTCCCGTGCAAAAGTGATTCTGCTGCACACCATCAACACTTCTCTTTAAGGACACTGCGTTTTAGGACATTCACGTTAATCTAAAGGTTCGCTTCACGTAACGCGCTAACACGTGTGAACGTCAGTAGTATTGTTTAGTGTTAAAGAAGTTGATAAAGTACATACGCACCATGAATTATGCTATAAGGCCAAGCACATTTCGCAATAAAAAATGATATTGACAACTCCAGAGGTGGAATTACTAATGTTCAAGAGGCGTACAGACTCATATATACTTCGGCAATGTAATCCGTAAAACGGTTCCACGACGATTCATGAATGCGCTTGCTCGAGAGTCTTGTAATTGTATTGATATCCTCTACCACCGCCTGTCTTCTTAGGGAAAGAACCGTGACGATGGGAACTAGGGGTGTTCCAATCACTAAATTTCTGGGTCGCATCGAATACGAAACACAGTTTTCAAACATTCAACCGAATATCTTTCTTTAAAAAAAGCGAACAAGGACGAAATAAGGACAGGTATTCGGCCTGCATGGTTCCATGAGGTCAGTTTCGTACAGTGAGAGTCCCTATATATACGACGTTGAAGAACAACACAGGCGAACGAAAACGAATTCTCTTGTTTTCACATTTGTCTGCAGTAAGTCGTATTCCTCTACTCTGACCCTAGACAACGGGGCATCCGCTCGCGCCCGCTGGCATGACGACCCGACTCGTTCCAGTTGCATCGAAGGCACTGCCGTAATCACATCACTGTACCTCTTCCCTTCCCCAGCCATTCACCAGTGCTTTCCAAGGGCAAAAAGTGAATAAACATCTTTTAACAATTTGCCTGTACCCACGCAAACTCCCCCTTTTTAAATGTCATGCTCTCCCCTTCATGATCCTCTTTTTCCTTTTCCATTCCCTCTATACCTCCATCCAAGATTTAGGCTGCAAGGGCAGGAATTCAGCGAGCCTAAGAGATGCATTCCCTCTTCCGAATGAAGCAAAATAACCACTATAGCCATTGCATACACGATTGGTTCAATTCGTTTTCGTTTGTCTGAAACCCTCATCCCCATTCGGCGCGCGTCCAATGTTTATCCAACAAGGCGAGAACAGTGGCACCTTTTCAGAGAAAGGCACCCCGTCGCCACGCGCGCCTTGGCGTCAATTCGACAAACGGCTTATCTTAATCAGGAGAGATAACGAGCCGCGAAGAACACGCACGCCCGATCGTGCGACATCCCATATAAACGACTCAATCGGCCGAACTCTCGGCGACTTGACCGGAATACGCAACGAGCTGGATGTGAAAGCCGATACAGCGGCATGAAAAGAAGTACTTAAAACCAGAGAGGGAGAGAACAGAACAGAAGATAAAAGAAATGTAAGCGGCGTCCAACGCGCGCGCGGAAGCTGCTCATCGAACACGCGATGTAGAGGGCGTCGTCGGTGGTGTGGAAAAAACACGGAGAAAGGGACTTTGCACGTTAGGAAGTAAACTTCTTTCGCTCCCTCCCCCCCACTCCTCTTTCTTTTAATGCTGGACACTGATTAGCGGGTCTGGTACTTATGCGGCAAGAGACTTGTTCCTGAAGTCATTGTATTACGAACATGCCCCATTCCACGGTGTGTCCTGGATATAACCCATACAATGGCGCATGTGTATGTCATGTACACTTATGTCGTGTACAGTTTCTTTACATGTCGCCAAACTTGGCCTATCTCCTCCCGTAAAATGACAGTGAACACGAGGAGTAACGATAATTAAAACACACACACACACACACACACGTTAAATGTCGAGAGACATCTCAACGTGCAAGCCAGGTGAAAGTTATCATTCAGCTTTAATTTCTTGAGGCCTCGAGGCTGAGTAAAACATTATTAAAACGAGATCTAATGTTGACAAGCTTTTATTGTCGTCTAATCTCACATCTCATTTGTCTATAATATTTTCGGAAAGCACTTCAGTAACGAATACAGCGCGTATATACGTCAAATTCACGCCACATATAATTTCACGTGCAAAATGCGGCGCTGCGAGAGAGATGCCCTGCAAGCGTTTCTCATATTTTAGGGCCCACGGCGCTCCCCAGCAACACACTAGGTGGGCATCCCTGTGTGGCTTTTAATAATAGACATTGACAACACCTTCAGGCGCTGAATTATGACAACGCGGTAAGAAAAACGAAAGCATCACAAAGCTATAGGCTTCACGAGCTCTCGCTGTTTCGGATGCAGCCTCCAACACTTTCTCGACCACACATAGGTGGCGCTCAGCGCGAACACACTCGGCTTCATGTCAGGGCACGTAGGTGGCGTGCGAGCAACCAACGGCTATCGCTAATAATAAAGAACGCCCCGTAATCCAGTAATTACAGTGCGACCATTCGAGCCGCAATTAATCGCCCGCAACAATCGACGCACCCTCCTCGCCACTTCAACTCCCTTCTTTCCCTCCCTACTTCTTGGCCGAAGGAGGCCCCCCATGCAAGCCAGGCACAAGCGAACAAAAACTAAATCGAGCGCGTGAAGAAACTCGGCACGAGACCCATTGTTTGCACACGGCCGCCGTCGAAATGATTTGCACACGGCACCACCCACTACTGCCATTTTCTTTTTTTGTTCCAGCCAGCTGAGTGCGGCCCGTTTATAGTATTTGCCTTATCGGTGATTAAAAACCCTTCACAATACAGAACGTATACGCGCGTTTGCCTTGGCTTCTCTGCATAGTGAACCATCCGCCCCTTATTTCTGATAGAACAAAAGTGCGGCTACACTAAATTCGTTAAGCGTTTGCTAATGGCGTGATTGAAACTCAGCATGCCGCGCTTCTTTCCACGACCTTATATTTCCTATCCCGAACTTTCCTCCTTATAGCCACAGTGGGCGGCCCCGAAAATAAAGGGTGAAATGTTTCACGTTATTCCAGATTTCACACCGTCCCCAACAACAATGTATCACGTGTGAATTGACTGATTTTAAAGGTATATTCTTTGTTGTGCTTGAATATTATTCGAATTCGCAAAAAATAACCAAAATAAGAACTATATATATATAATACCGGCAAGCGCAGTTATTGGTAAGGGTTATTCTATCACTTCAAATAAAAATATAGACGTTTTCTTCATCGATAAACGGTTCACTCTAGACTGAACTACAAGAGCGAAACGCACGTAAGAGAATAGGTTATTTGATTAGTATGCAACTTAGTACTTTGCGCAAAGTTCTCGGTGAACGTATAGCTTTGCCTTGCGGGATTCCGCATAAACGTCGTATTGCTGCATTGTATTTAACGCCTCTATAGGAAGGCGAACAATCGTACGCGCTCATGTGGTCTGGCTCATGAAAAAGCCATTATGCACAAATTTTATCCACTTCGGATTGACTTTCTATTGCAGCAAAAGTCCTCTATCACTTCAAATAAAAATATAGACGTTTTCTTCATCGATAAACAGTTAACTGTAGACTGAACTACAAGAGTGAAACGCACGAAAGAGAATAGTTTATTCATTATGCAACTTGGTGGTTTGCGCACACTTCTCGGTGAACGTAATTGCGTGTTTATAGACTCCCTGTTTAATTGAAATTATCAGTTACATAGAAATTATACTCTGTTTTACAAAAGTTGCTTCGCAGATGTCAAGGAAAAGATAACCTTGGCCACCTTATTTCTCTACGTAGTGCATGAATGAAAGAATGAATGAATGAATGAATAAATAAATAAATAAATAAATAAATAAATAAATAAATAAATTGACACTACAATAAATACAACAGAAAAACAAGACAGCGTATCATTGCAGCATTCGAAAGTTCATTTTTCACTGCCAAAAAGCAAACAGGTCGTGCACGTGGAAGAACTTGTTCTTGTCTCGCTCACTTTCTGTTCAACCATGTTCACGAGAACACACTTCTGTTCAAGTTGTGCTGTTCACAATTGGCATCGTAACATTCCACTTCATGCACGACCGCTCATCACAAATGCGTACCTTATTACGATCGCCCTCTCCTGCGGATGACTTGCAAGTCGCGATCTAAGTAAGTTCTGTGTACTCTATATAAAGAGGCGGCTATCCAAGCCTGCTATATACTTTTCTCCCTGACCTTCTACTTTTCATCACTTATTTCGATTAAATATGCGCAATGCTTTCGAAATTGGCTCGAAAATATCTTTCAGAAGCATGGTTTCGGGGGGAGCATGCGCGTACACACGTTCGTGAGAAAGTTCGTGAGCAAGCGTGATAAGCGTTGCAGGTGGGCGGCGGCGACTTGGCCGGTCAACTTGCGTCGCACCGATATGCATCTTCATCTTCTTCTAACCAGCTCACCGGGAGGATTTTTTTTTTATTTTCTTCTTCTTCTCTTTGCTCGCCGTGGACAAGCCTCCGTATGCGAAGCACGTTTCACCTTGCAGGCGACAAGCATGGGAGAGATGGTCTCGACCGACAATAACAAACGCCCATTGTTCTGCGGCAGAACCGTGCGGCTTCTGGACAACTTCCTTTACGGCTAAACCCACCGCCGCCCCCCTCCCTCCTCCCGTTGGTGCTCGCGCAAGCAAGGGCACTTGGAGGACTCCCGCGATGCTTTATATATAAACTTCCCATGATGAAAGAATGGGCGCCGTTTTTTTAATCTTTGTATCGTTTTTCTATAAACCAAGTTCCCTGGACCCCTTCCAGTACGAACCAGCATGCGGTCACAACATCGTACGGAGCACCATCAATCTTAATTCCATATCTTTTCTCACGTTTTCTGGCAGTTTACTTTTAAGAATGACAATAATAATTTCTGGGGTTTCACGTCCTGAAATCATATAGATTAATTCTTGTACAGGTGCATTGTTGTGTAGTCTACCCATGCAGCGAAATTCGGTCACACATTCAACAGTTATATACTAGCGGAAAGCCACTTGAAGCTAACGGAAATATCTATATGCACGGAATACTATTTCAATGCTGACTTCGGAAATCGACACGCACGCACGCACGCACGCACGCACGCACGCACACACACACACACACACACACATACATACATACATACATACATACATACATACATACATACATACATACATACATACATACATACATACATACATGCATGCATGCATGCATGCATGCACACTGCAATGAGATGTCACAATACCCACGCCCAATACACCATCCCTGGCCACTGACATTTCGTGACTTCCAATTAGACCTCAATCAGCAAATAATTATCGTCGTACTAATTACACCGTGACCTTGATATTTCTCGGGTCCCATGGGATCTTCGCGTCTTTTAAATTTTATGTGCCAGATCTCTCTTGTCTCCGACTTTGCGCGTATCACGCCACATTGTATACACCTGAGGTAGCCGAATAAACCTCGGTGTCTTTGACCGTTACTGCATTTCACGCTAAAAAGAAATAGAAAAACAAGTAAGAAATAATGCAAACAAGATCGACCGTTTAGTCACACGACGTAGCGGCTACAATAAACAAGATGTGAGTGATGTTCAATTAAGGATCCATATAGCGTCAACGCCACGCTGTCTACCTTCGGGACCTCCCGCTGTGCCTGCAAGAGGGCGCCGTCAGATCCCCCGTTGAGTGCCAAGGCGCGCGGCATGGTCTTTCGCGTGAAAGTACCGCTCGTAAGCGGCTTGTCAGCGGCCTGGCCCTCGACTGCACTTCGCCCTCTCAATTCGTCATCACCTTACCGCTGCAGAAGCCGCCAAGCGCGCTCCATCTTTAAATAAAACAAAATAAAAACACAAAGAGGGACACGTAGGCTCTTTTCTGTATCCTCTCACTGCAGAATTACTGCTCTCTCTCTCTCTCTCTCTCTCTCTCTCTCTCTCTCTCTCTCTCTCCTCCGCCCAAATTGCTTTCTGACACACCGTGAGTCGATGGGTGAGCGTGCTTAATTGCCCGGCGCGGACGACATCAAAATTGTGACGCCGAGAATTCCGCGACGGTAAGCGACAGAAGTGGTACCGTCGATATGAGCGGCTTGGACGATGACGAAGGCGTCGAGGTTCATTTTAGCCAAGGAATTACCGGAGGCGCGAGCAGCAGTGGTTATTGTCACGCATAATCCTGAAGACATTTGAGAGGCTTCTCACTGTTATAAGCGCAGCACCGGCACCAATAAATGTCGGAGCTCGAAAGAGGAGAGATGAAAATACTTCGTTGACCGAATTGTCACCTGTTAGAGCAGATGTCTCCCAGGCCATGCTGGAGGTGCCAGGCCTGGAGGTAGTCTGCTTGGCATGGCCCGGCAAGCTACCTCTGTGCATGGCTTGGCACCTCCAGACTACCTCCCCTGCTGGCCCGAAGCTGGACCCCGGGTTGTGGGATGCAAGTAGCCTATATGCCCTCTCATGCATCAGGCAAGGGAATGACCAGGGGATTAGGTGCTCGAATTTCTGTGCGTGTTATATATGTCTTATTTCTACACTGTCCATTTAAGAAACTGCACAAGCTAAACCTCAAATTGTGAAGAAATCCTAAAGAAATTTTCCCGTTAGAGAAGCCTCCAGAAAAAAGAAGGCGGTTTGAGCCGCACACATGGGAGACTCGAAAAGGAACGGCTGTACTGGTACGGATTGATTTCAAGGCAGTTGATAACAATTCGGAAAACAGTGGGGATGGAAAGGTCGGAAACGGAATAACAATGAAAGTTCAAAGGTGTGCAGGAGCCGGGGCTTGTGCGGAAAGCGTACAGGGGCCATTTCAGAACGCATCGACTTCGTGTACAGGAAACACGCAGTACTGGACGAGATGGCGGAGCGGCGTCTTCTTCGCAAAGGATGTCACCAGGGGGGCGGCGAGTGTACCTGGTACGAATATGGTTTCTACCTCCTTTCTTCAGCACCGCTTTGTTGACAGGTACACGACTGCTCTCGGATCTTGGATTCACGTCGCATCACACCCGCACACACACAGCCCGATGTTACAGCCCGTTAGCGCGAGGCCCAGTCGCATCCACTTCATACACGGCTTGTTTGACGCTTAATAATTCCCAGGCGTCCTTACCTATCTACTAAAGAACGTGAAGGCGAACGCCTTATGACATTTCCTGGACACCCTAATCTTCAGCTTAGTACACTTCAATCGATCTTAAGGTACGTTATCCACGTCCATCTCACCTAATCCTCCTTCATCCATGCTAATTCACCTTATCCACCTTAACCCACCTTAACCTACTTCAATCCATATTCATCTACCTTCACCCATTTTAACCCTCCTTAGTCCTTCTTAATCCACCGTGCTCCAAGTAGAGTGTTGAATTGTTGCAGGAGGCCGTACGTTCGAGTCCTAGAAAGTCCGGGTTCGAACACTATCGAGGTCCCGGGTCCCTCATGTCCTACAGGCTCTTGGGTTGGAGCCAGGTTGGGAACCACTTGAATGACAGGCAAAATGTGCGCAGCCCGAAGACAGTGCACCTATTCGATCACTCCTGGAAGGCCAATGACAAATTGGGAATAAAAACGAGCGGAGCTATACGCTAACCTTCCCTTATCAAGTAAAGTGGATCTAACCGCGTCCCCTACATGGGCAGCAACGCAGCCATGCACCGACCAACAAGTGGCCATCATCTTTCCCGTTTGGCCTGTGTGCTGCGCTGCAAACCAGCTGGCCTCATTGGCCTCAAGAAGGACGCGAACGCGCCGGCACACGATCTGGCACACTCGCAGAGCCAGAGCGAGCAGCGCGCACTACATAGCACGTGTACTCGGTGCACTGAGCGTGATCGATGAGCCATATGCGAGGGCACGCAATCCATCGCAAACGTGGACTATGGGGGCAGGCCGGCCAGCGTTCATCGCGCTGCTGCACCCACAGCCAAGGTGGACCGTGAACCAGCGGCCACTGCATGTGCATGCATTTGCTCGCAAGATGATTCTCATTCCCGAACGCGGGTCGGTTTCGCTGTGTGTACACACGCTCCTATTACATAGGCTCCTTCAAGTGCGCAGTGTCCAAGCAAGAAAGTTCAGGGTACGATGGTTGCATGAGGTATCTAGAAGTCGACGAAGGAGAAATGATGATGATGAGAAACATTTATTATAGAGGAGAGAGGTACGGGGCCGAGCCACTAGTGCCAACGCTTCGATGAGAAGACATGCCTTTGTCAGGGCAGCACCTGCATGCTTTCTACATAGCATGCTGAAACGAACGTTTCGACACGATGGGGTACATACTCCTTATAAGAGACTCTTCGCGTTGGCAGCATTGCTACAAAAATGGACCATTCGCTGCCCTGTGAAAAGCAAGTCCCTTTGTTGAAACGTTTCCTCCTGGATGCTAAAGGAAGCGTGTTGCCGCATGCACTGAAGAAGACAACTCTCCTTGTTGTAACGTTTGCTCCACTAATGACGCTCTTTGATTGATTTGATTGATTACTGCGGTTTCATGTCCCAAAACCACGATCTAATTATGAGAGACGCCGTAGTGGAGGGCTTCGGAAATTTCGACCACCTGGGGTTCATTAACGTGCACTGACATCGCATAGTACACGGGCCTCAACATTTCGCTTCCATCGAAATGCCTACGCCCACTGCAGGGCAAAGGCCTCTCCCATACATCACCAATTATCCCTGTCCTGTGCTAACTGGGCCAAGTTTATCCCCGCAAACTTCCTGATCTCATCTGCCCACCTAACTTTCTGCCGCCCCCTGCCACCCCCTTCATACGACCATAATTTGGTCATAAAATTGCAGTCAATACATAAAAACGCATCCCATTATTCGCTTTCTATGCAGCAAAAGGGGTCGACGCTGACAAGCGTCGCTGCCCTCACGGCAACCGAAATCTGCTTTTAACCGCGGCGCATGCGTGCAGCGTCTCCCAGGCATTGCGCGCTCGCGCTCTGTCGGGGCAGAACCCGCTGCAAACACACACCACAGCTGTCGGCTACCGCTTGCTACATGTATTGCGTTAAGACTCCATAAGCAAGAAATCCTCATAAAAAATTTACGGCGATTTGCCCCGTTGTCATTGCATGATTGGACAATCTGACGGGTAAACTTTCCGTTCAGATGAAGAAACCAGGTAACTTAGGTACTTTAAAAATTGGTTGTCGGTCCCTTTAACACCTACACACGTGACAGGTATACGAGAGTTATTTGAACGCACGGGAAAACATAATTATGTTAAGAGGAGGCGATGCGAACGTGAGCCGACAACACTATCGCATTCCACTCTTAAAGGAGGAGCTTAAACGCCCTCCTACTTTTTCTTTTTTTTTTATCGCATTGAAATTTCAAGGGTCACATATCAACACAAGAGAACACGGCTCAATGACCGCACTCCAGCAACAGCCACAAACACCCAGAATAACATCTTGCAACCGACAGAATGCTTCGCAACGTCCACGTCTTCGTAGAGATTATACGTATTTAGTGCACGCGCCTATCAGCACGGAAGTCGTTTTTTTTAACCCGCAGACGACCTCAATCGAGGGGTGAAACGATACGTGTCTCATGCACCAGGAGGCTGAACGAACGCTTGCATGACCATGGCTGACTAGGCATTTTCTCCGGTTAAATCAATTTTCAATCCCTCTAAAACAACGATCCAAAGCCAGAAACTTCCAGGCTGCGCAATATGTTTCGCTGGAACACTTGATTCTACGAAACGGTTCTGGTATAAAGAGGGCGTGCAGGTCATGGCGTCGTCATTACCGCATCTTCTTGCGATCGCCGTTGCTGCCATGGGTGCGAGTTCGTCGAAAGGAGACCACACGTATAGCACTAAGTTTTCTTTCTTCTTTCATTAGCAGCTTGCGCCGTTTAGAACAAAAAGGACGCAATTCACGAAGGGAACGACAGTCTACAGAGTATTGTGCCTTGTTTCTTTTCTCTTTTTTGATCAAAGAAAGCATGTATCAATTAGTCCAACATCAAGCTTTACTGACATCATTACAGCTGCAGTAATTCTGGCAGGGTATCGAAGGATTTTATCTCTGTCCCATGACGCAGCAGCAGTAACTCTAATGATGCATACATATTAAATACAAGCGTTCGAAGTCAAATTGAAATATATCGGCACTTATAAATTATGAGCCCCGCCACGGTGGTCTAGTGGCTAAGGTACTCGGCTGCGGATCCGAGGGTCGCGGGATCGAATCCCGGCCGCGGCGGCTGCATTTCGATGGAGGCGAAATGTTGAGGCCCGTGCGCTGTGCGATGTCAGTGCACGTTAAAGAACCCCAGGTGATCGAAATTTCTGGAGCCCTCCACTATGGCGTCTCTCATAATCAGAGCTGGCTTTGGGAGGTTAAACCCTACAAAACAACAAATTATAAATTATGACTGCTCTGGAAGGCGAACACCGTATACGACGGCAAGCACAGTGTTCGCGTTGAACGTTCTCCAACTGCGTAGGACTAATCACTGCATAACTGTAAAACGCGTTCGAAATACTATATACAAAGGCTCAATGTGGTTTGGCCCTCGAGGCGTCTTCGGGCGCCCCCATGCACTGCCTCGCAAACAACAAACACTCTCGTGAAAAGCCCGCCGCCTGCGAGGAACCCGCCCCCCTCGTCCGGGCCTGCACACCACGCGCAAACAGTGCACACACACACACACACACACCACCACCACGCGGCATGAGACGACGCGTGATAGATGCGAGATGCCGCGCTGGCGCTGATGGCTCAAGGTGGACCGGTGGCGCGCCAACACCACCACCACCGGCCCGCCGCCTCGCGCATGCCGCTCGACCGCCGCGGCTACGGCCGTGGCAGGTAAACCGAGCACTCCCTAACGAGCCCAGCCCGTACCGCCCCTAATGGAGCCGTTTCTCAGAAGTCGTGTCGCGCCTTCTTTTTCTTTTTTTTTCACCGACAGCACGCCGCCAGAGACGCCGCCGCCGCAAGATGACGAACACACACACACACCGCGGCGGCGAAGCCGAAATATCTCCTCCGGGCGATGTCTGTACCTTACACACCAGGTATGGCCTCCCTTCCGCAGACGCATGTGTGTGTACGTGTCGATGAGATCGCGAAACAGACAGGGGTCGGCCACGTTTCGAAACCGAAAAGGAATGAAAAAACATGGTCGGCAGGGGGCAGAAGGCGTGTAACACACCCGAGTCTCGCAGGATGCTTGCAACCATTTCTCACGAACGATGTCTGACTATATACACGCGGCACACTATGAGGCAGCGGGCAGGTTACAGGCGTTGCAGGTAGCGGGGAGAAACACGATACGGGCAGTTTGTTTGCACGACTATGGAGGGGAGAGAGCTTGCAATTCTATCGGCATGATACATCGAAAATTGCCGGCCGATGTCCTTGCAAGGCCTGCGTGCTGTGCGTGTATATAAGGGCGGCCATACGGAAACGGCTTGATGCAACAGAGCACTTGCACCACATTTTTTAGGCATTGCGCATGATGATCGTGGTGTGATGCCTTTCGTTAGGAGACTATAGAACGCAGACATAACAGCAGCAGACTGATGAATGCACGTAAAACAGCAGCAGACCGACATTGCCACAGTTCTACAGGCGATATGGCTTCGAAGCCAAATGGCCTGCAACTTGCAGTGTGTGGACATGCTGATGATCTCCGTTTTGATACTGATATAGCAGTTCCTGATAGTGATTTGCACTGACTAGATGGAGTATTAACCCCGAATGTAAACCTCCACGCACTCGGCCGGCTTCCTGTCTGTCTGCAGCTCCTGTATAACTTGTGGAGTACAGTATATGTAAGTCAGACATGGCAGTACTGGAATTACAGTGATAAAATTATAGTAATTAAATTACTTTTTGCTCATAATGTTATGAATTACTCTCGTGGGCTGGCTGGTAATTTAGTAATGTGATGAAATGCTTCAAGCGAGTAACTTCAAGAAAATTACTTATTACTTTCCCAGTTACTTTTCACAATAGACAGCCGGTCCGCTTTCCTTGTGGCATAGAACATTGCCAGGAAAGAAAGGAAGGGAAAATAACTCAAACAAGCTAATGTCAGTGGCAGGCACTTAAAAATTCGGAATATCCTCGTAACGTGCGAACTGGAGGTCAAGCTTCGCGGACTCTCGAACAGTTGAGCAACATGATAGGCAGATTTCAAACGGTGTAACCATATTCAAACAGGAATGAGGGCTGTGCTTCATACAACACTCTACGATAGGTCTTGTGGTCCCCCTGCCACCCAACTATTCCTCAGTCAAGCAAAGTCACGAAAGCTTTAACACAGGTACAGACGTGTCGATAACAAATAACAAAGGGACAACTTGTCGCCGGGCCCGTTTAGGCGCTAATATCAAGGTTTACGTGATGTAAATAAAGTGTACACGGATGGCTTTATGAATAACGAACTTTTGTCAAAGTAACTTCATTACTTTTCAGAAGTAATAGTATATGTAATGTCATTACTTTCTGCCAGGAGTAATCTTATGTAACTTAATTATGTTTCAGGAAATTATATTAAAGTAATTAGGAATGTAATTTAATTACTTTCAACAGTAATTTTGCATCTATGGCGTGTGTATACACACCTGAATGAATACCATCTCTCTTGTCGGTAATAAACACCTGTGTGCCTGTAAAGCTGAGGCAGCGTGCTTGCATGCCATCAGGAAAGTGATGGTATACAAGCGATTCATGGCATGAACACAAATTTTCGACCAACACGCGCTTCCGCTCGGGGTTACATTTTCTGCTGTAATCACTTGAGATCGAATTTTATATACATGCTCTTTCGGACGATGTCAATCAAAAGCAGATTTTACGGGACGATTCTGCTACACGTACCAATAATGCAGCATCGGTGCGCTATTTAAACTATATCTTCACTATACTTAAACTGCCCTTCCTTCTGCGCATGCGCTCATGCCAGAAATAATAATTAAAAAAAACTAACCTTCTGCACTTAAGAACTTGCCCCTACATTTTATTTTTTTAGCGAAGAGCAGTCATGGACAAATGAAACACGAATGTGAAATTACAGGGTATACAGGAACCTCCGCAAGCGATAACCGTACAGGGCACAGTCCCAAATCGGTAATTACGCAGTTTCAGGAGACTTTGGATCCCGTCACTCTCAACGTGCAATACGAAATGGCATTTTTAAATAAAAATGCCTGTTAACGACAGTGTATATATGTTTAGGCGCTCCTAAGACACCAATGTGCCCTGAACTAATCTCCTCGCCCCAACAGGATATGCCTTACATCCAGACTGACAATCTGCCCATGTCGCGGTTAGGAAGCTATCCATAAGAATCTAGCACAAACTCAACCATTGAACTGAGATCAAATGAAAACAGTGGTGCTGCCATGACAACTGAATTCATTCCAAAATTATCGGACATCACCTGCCCCATTACAGGAAGCACACAGAAGAAAGCCAGAATGACGATGTCATCAAAACAATATCAGCGCCCAAGAGGATGAGCTCTAAATATTTTATATTGGTATGCTAACGACGTTGATTCAAACGCATTCTACTGCGATCCTGACTAACTTCCTACACAGCATGAGTTGCAATGTTTGCGCACTATTTCTTATATATAGATCTGATATTCGTACGTTGCAGTCACACAAGCATACAGCTGCACGTCGACATGCGGTATCGCTTCACGCGCGAATATGCATCCTGAAACATATGCCACACGCAGGGTGATACGCACCAAGGACCGTATATATATATATATATATATATATATATATATATATATATATATATATATATATATATATATATATATATATGTATGTGTGTGTGTGTGTGTGTGTGTGGTGCCTGGCACAAGCACACGTCGGAGGAACATAACGGCAGGTGCAAGTCAGGTGCTAAAATAGAAAACTGTACAGTCGCTCGTGTTTTCATTCGCCCAAAGATGGCAAATGATGCTCTTTCGCTATAGGATATGTAAGCTTTTTCGAAAGCCAAAATAAAAAAAAATGCTGAGTCAGAAAGCAGAGTGGACCTGCAGATATTGTGGGCGTATACAGTTTATCACTGTTAGGCTTGTGATTTACGAACATTAGTATTGATTATTATAAGGATGGCTATTGTGACCAGTTGCTGATGTCCCATTGTTTATCCCAACTTAGCCGAGTCGTAAAGTTCGTTTTGACGGTAACGTGCATGTCATTCACTGTGCATTTCGAATTATTCAATGTCCGTTAGTTCGAAATTATATGTAGTATATTGAACATCTTTAAAAATAAAAGGAGAGAAACCGAAACGTTTGAGTGTATTTACATTTATTTAAAGTGCAAAACAATGAAATTCAAACGTATACAGAGAGTTTATCTATAAATACAATGCCCCATGCACGTTATATGTACGCATCTCAATGTTCGTGCCACTCTAGTACTCTAGCGCCATTCATAAACGCGACCATGAATAGGCAAGACATTGACTAAGTCGCCGACATATTCAAAAACATAGATTTGGCAATGTCAAGAACAGAGACAGGAAGACCAGGGGGCACGCGCCGACCAGACACATACACACCCGTGATCACTGTCCGTGAAAAGCGAGTTTAGTGACAGGCTAACAACCGTTGCGGACGCGTAATTCGCGAGATAAGTGAAAGAAGGAGGGGTAAAGAAGAAAGAAAAAAAAAAAAGGAAGGAAGCCGCAAGCCACAATGGCGCACGCTGAGGCAGAGTCAACAAGCGTCTCGATCAATGATCTCATTATCTCTCGTTTTGCCTCCCACCTAGGCAAACAAGCCATTTAGGCGTAATTGGGGCCCCTCGGCGGATAATCATCTTGTCGGGAGAGGTCAGCGCCCATTCAAAGACTTAAACCGTAACTCTACAGCACATTTGCATGGCGATTTTCTGACGCGCACGTTGAGTACGGCCCCCTCTGCTGCTTTTGGCTACACCGTTATACACTATGGCGTAAAACGTTCATCGACGTTTTCAAAGGGGGGAAGCCCTGCGGGATGGATGGTCAACATGTCTGAAGAAGACGCGGCATCCCTGCCACCATTCCCGTTAGCTTTAGTCATTCCGTTATGTTCATTACTGGCCCTTAGCAACTGCACTTCGTTTTCACAACATGCAGAAAAGATATATGGGACAATATCGTGGCGCTAAAATGCTACCACAGACGCGCCCAGACCCGCCATCTGGCGGGACTCGGTCGCATATTATTCGAGGCTCGTGCTCGAAAGGTCACGTAGAAATGTGGCAAGACAACAACGTTTTCTGGTTGCTAAGTTTTGTGCTTTCCACTGGAAGGCCAGGTGAAGCGGAATTGTCGACGTTTGTATACGCGCTTCTATTTCTATGCCACGTGAAGCATCTGAATGGTCCAGCCATCAGTGTGTGAGGACACCATACCGAAGTATACTATTCAGTGCTATATAGACAGTGTATGGTTGAGTGGTGTGGTTTGGTTGGCACAAAGATGGCCTTTGAAGGTTCAAGCAAGGGACACCAGTAGATTCAGACAAGGGCGATTAATGCTCCATTAGCAATACCACAGAAGGATTCTCCTAATTATTTTATTTTTACGTCGGATAGCTACGGAAACCATTGTCCACGGTAAGATGGAACGACGAAGATATAAACGGTAAAGCCTAATCGGATGTGCCAAGACACCTGTAAATACAACATGAATGTGTACAGAACACGATACCTGCCTAACCTGGTAGCATTAAGAAGGTACCGAAAGAGCTTTGCAGTTAACTTACTGAGGATTACGAAAACAGCGGTGTTTATATCTTGTAATCTTATGGTCACGGCTCCACTTTGTACTTAGTCGATCGTGCGTGTGAACGCGATCCTGCGGACCCCTAAATCTGCAATTGAGCGATGCATTTCGCTTCATGTTCCAGCTAGACAAGAAGGCACAGAGATGAGGGTCCTACGAAAGGTGACGGGCAGTTGTGAACACGAGCAAATGCAGCACATATCCCCCTCACCGCGAGCAAAACCAACCACAAAGGGTGCCATTTGCAGGACATCATTTATATTGCTCTATACGCTGTAGTTAAGGTCTAAGTGGCCGCACTCAAAATAAAGGGTCAACGGTAACATACCTCCGGGAGATACTCAGCAAACGTTAGTTCTGGATGGACCAGCGAAAAATCACTCACCGTCCCTCGGTGGTGACGGACACGGTCCACATGGCCCACCGGGGTACGAGCTCAGGTACGGATGCGTCGGGTGTGCGCCGTATGAGTTGTGCAGGGGTCCGTTGTTGATGCCCGGAAAAGGGTAGGTGCCCAGGGAGCCCTGTGCGCACCCTGCGTCTGGAACCCCGGAGGGCCGTCGTGTCCCTGCGCACCGGGCGGCTGGTAGCCCGGTGCGCGCAGAGGGTACGGCTGGTGGGGAGCGGGGGCCGCCTGTCCTTGCAGTTCCATGAAGGCCGACTTGTCCGGGTCCAGGGGGTCGGCCACCACCCCCGACATGGATGTCGGGTAGGCGGCCGAGAAGTCCGTGAAGTTCAGCGTGGTGAGGCTGCTGCGGCCGCCGCCGATATCGCCGAGGTAGTAATCCTGAACCGACGGCGTCGCGAAAGTACGGGTGTCGGTCGCCCCCTTGGCGCCGACTATCGGACGAGTCTTCCTTTGGTGGTTAGCCCAGGACAGCGGTCCGGGGCCGTGGTAGCCGAAAATGGCTTCGCGGGTGTCACGAATAGCGAGTTGCCACTCCTGTCCTTAGGACATTTGGTGTCACAGTCCTTCGCCCCCTTCTTACGAGAGTACCGATTTCTAGCGACGCTCCTGACTGCTTGTCTCCGCTCACGCTGCTTAGTGGTCTGCACCAACAGTGCGCGAACTCGATGACGGTGACGCGACTAGCTCACCCAACACAAACAAAAGTGTAAGAATATCTAAGCAGGTGTTCCCGGGATCTTCCTGGCGCCTGATCGGCGAATACGTCCTCCCGGTCACCGCGTCACCGGTGACGACCGTATGATCAGCAGCGTCGCGATTGAAACAGCAGCCATTTCGGTTCCGACCAACGTCTTCCAGCCGGGTCTCCTTGGCTCCCGACGTCGTCGATCAGCGCGAATTCGCCACCACAACGCGCGTCACAGCTTCGACGATGGGAACGGAACCTAAACGAACACAAACAAAACCACGTTCCACACTCCACTGATTCGTGACGTAGACGACGACGTGCTCGCTGGAAGGAAAAACAACGGGGCAGCTCGCCGCGGTGGCGTGTTCACGGCTCGCTCTCGGAGCGCGACTGCGGAGCGAATGCGTTTTCGCGACGGCTTGCACGGCGAGCCTGCTTTCGCCCTCGCCTTCCTCCGCGCCAAACCCTCTTCCTCTATCGAGGGCCGGCTCTGCCTGGAATCGCAGCGCGCGTTTCGAGTGGCTGCCTCGCCAGCGTACGCCACCGAACGGCAGGTACGGACCGCCTCTTTGCCTGGTGCGACGTGGAGAAGAGACGCTCTCGGCCTTCCCGCCTTTTTTCTCTCCCCCCCCCCCCCCACCCAATGCACACGTTGACGCTGCTGCGACCCTTGGGGGGGTACACGAAGCGGCGAGAGGATTAGTAGGTGCGAGCTAGCGCCTGACGCCGCGGACGTTTGTGCCGTATGGGAGCTTGTACGGCGGACACGGGACGCAACGTCGCGACTCATGTCGCTCGCAATGCGGAACCGGTCTTAACTTTCGACAACCAGGGTCTAAATGCTAAAGGTTGCGAGGAAATAGTTGATAAGGCAATAATAGTGTCGGGTTCGATCGTCATGTAATGCCGAAGTAATGCATGAAAAAGGACAAGAAGGGCTATTAATGTCTCTGGAGCAAAAGGCATCTGTTCGGATAAGACTAATTTATAGCTGATACCTGCCTGGCCACCTCTCGACCACATTCTCTGAGAGGGCATAATTAAATCTGATAATGATAATTCACAACCTAATTAAATGACCGAATTTATTAGCATACTTCTAGCGCTAGCCAATGCTGTCCACCATTGGCTGTCATCATCATCAGCAGCGGCCTGTCTGCGCCCACTGCACGGCAACAGCTTCTCCCATAATTATCCCTGTCCTGTGCTAACTGTGCACGATTTATCCCCGCAAACTTCCTGATCTCATCTACCCACCTAACTTTCTGCCGACCCCTGCCACGCTGGCCTTGTCTATGAATCCACTCTGTCACCCTTAATGACCAACGGTTGTTTTGTCTTCGCATTACATGGCCCGCCCACGTCCATTTCTTCTTCTTAATTTCTATTATCTCCCTAACACGCGTTTGTTCCCTAACCCACTCGGCTCTCTTCTTGTCCCTTAAGGTCACAACTACTATTTTCCGCTCCATAGCCCACTGCGTCATCCTCAATTTAAGCTGAACCCTCTTAGTTAGTTAGCCTCCAAGTTTCTGCCCCGTAGGTGAGTACCAGTAAGATGCAGCCGTTATACACCTCCCTCTTCAGAGACAATGGTAAGCTACCATCTGACAATGCTTGCCGAATGCACTCCACCCAATTCGAGTCCTCCTAATTACCTCAGCCTCATGGTTCGGATCAGGGGTCACTACCAGGCCTAAGTAGACATTATTCCCTGACTACTTCCAATGCCTCGCCAGCTATCTCAAACCGCTGTGCTCGCCCAAGGCTATTGAACTTTGGCTGTATGAACAGCTAATGTAGGCTAATATGTACTGTTGGCTGATGTAGTTTTTACCATGTTATATAAGTGAATAAGACACATAACCTAATCAATTTAGTTTAGAGTTGCTTCTTTGTCCATCGGCTTCTATCTTCAATTTACACTTTCGGCCACAAACGTTGACAGCTATGTGCAACCATATCGAGTCAGCAGCATGTGTAGCACGAAATAAATTGTCAGGTCTGCCGGAAGAATGCAGCACAGTCACAGCCTAAGCTGGACAAGGAGCAACCTCATTGGAGCACTTCAACAGCTATCTCAGAACGCTTGCTGAAAATACATTGAGCGATAAAAGTATTGGTTTAATGCGCATACGTTTATATGAGCACAGTGAGTTGCGCTTGCGATCTGAAAAATAGTTGTAAGAGTTATGCAGTGTGGCAATTAACGAATTAAGTCGTAGCCTTTTGGAATGGGTTGGCTGCATGTATATGCCCACATATTACTGCACTGGCCATTCATGGCGTGACACTTGTCGCAAAACTCTCCAACTGCAATTTGTGAAGTGAACCTTCGTCTGACTAGAGGCGTGACTCGTTACCTGAAGGTCCACGTGTCGAAGCTGTTGGGCCTCATTCTCAGCTGCACGAACGAATCCTAATGTTCACCCTGCGTATACGGCCGAATACCGCATCCGCTTCGCTTTTCACAGACGTTCGTTTTGCCCAACTCGGCCTGGAGGCAGTCACACGAATAACAATCCGATTTACTGACCCCGCAGCGGTTCAAGCCTTGAGAGAAGACGCCAAAAGCAACAGCGATGAATCGTCTTAATCTCCTCGCTCTTGTGACTCAAGGGATAACTGGCCAAGACGTATGCTGATGATGATTGCCAATGACAACGACAAATTGTGGACGTGCCTTTAGTGGTTGCTGGTCAGCTTCTCGCTCTCCTTCTTCATAATCTTCTCCTTTTCCTCATCCTCCTTCATCTGCCGCCTTCTTCTACTTCTGACCTCCTCCTCCTTTTCCCCCTTCATCGATGAACAATCAGCGATGACCGTCAGACAGGTAATGCCTGAAACACCACTGCAACCACCACAGAAGTGTCTGTGGGTGAAATATGCCATGAGGGACAAGCGTTGTCATGCTTCGGTTCTTCCTCTTTGCCACTCATGCACTATCGTATCGTGCTGGTATTAGCTGAGCATTAGGCTTTTCACAGGAGGAAGTCAATCTCTTCTCTATTAGCTGATTTTTCAGTTTTCTAAATGAACTTAATACCCGCGAAGCCCCTCTCCTGTAGTTTTCCGAATACGAACCGTGACGAGGACAAATGCGCGCTACGAAGAAACAGCTGTTTATCATATTGTGCCAAAAAAATCAAAACGCCCACTACTGTCATTTTTGCAATAGCTCATGTTGAAGCACAATGTTTGTGAAAACAATCCTGTCTGCTAGAATGCCTTGGGTATATATTTTGCTTGCCATGAGTAAGGGTAAGCTTTTCCTCCAGACGCACTACCTTTTTGCAGCTGATGCAAGCAAACGCATTCAAATAACTGGCCTATACGGTGTTGAAACATGTCCTTGCTGTTTTCTATAATATATCTCTGATAAAATCTCCCTGCTATGAAGCAATTCTGCAGGCGTGTAGGAGTGTGGGAGTGTCCACTACTTTTTCGGACACGCGTGATAATTTGGATATATTTATAGCACTGTCATATGCTCCAAAGGGTAAATTATGAGGGTGCCTGAATTTCCGGCGTTGAAGCCCAACAGTATCCAATGATTCCTCGCACATTCTGCTCTGACTGCAACTCCAAAAGGGCCGGCTTCACCGTCGCGCAATGATGTTAGGCAGTAAAGCAGACTAATAATCCGAAGGGATGATAGTGTCGCGGGGGCATACACAACCCCGATGATGCCAGAGAAGATATACTATACATATACTGAGCGTCGACTTCGAAAGGAGATTCATACATAAAACGGGAGCAAGGGTGCTCCTGTTCGAGTCGTAGTAATGGAGTTGGTCCATTGAAGGCATAAAGCCGGCTGTCTTGACCCGCTGGCGTTGCGAGCTCACAGTTAGGATTTTTGCTCCCATGGGGGCACATTTAAAACTTCAGTGGGGTCAATCGAAGCGGTGGGTGCTAAGACAGAGCAGTGGGCGGCAAAGCAGGGAGGCGAGAGGCAAATCTACCGTCGCCGGTATTAGGAAGAATTGCTGTGTGTGTGTGTGTGTGTGTGTGTGTGTGTGTGTGTGTTAGGTAGGTAGTGTGGGGAATTAGGCTGCTTGCCTCCGCCGCCAATCATCATCAGAAAATACGCTAGCTCGTGGCACGTACCGCCGGCTTGGGGCGGAGCGCGTGGAGCGGATCCGGGCAGTCGGCGTTGGGCGGGCAGCGAGTAAACTACGTTGTTCGAATGGCTCGTGTGCCCATCTCTGGGAGCCTCAGCTGGCCAGAGGCTCAGAAGCCACGGCCCTGAGCCCACAGTAGGTAGGTAGGTAGGTAGGTAGGTAGGTAGGTAGGTAGGTAGGTAGGTAGGTAGGTAGGTAGGTAGGTAGGTAGGTAGGTAGGTAGGTAGGTAGGTAGGTAGGTAGGTAGGTAGGTAGGTAGGTAGGTAGGTAGGTAGGTAGGTAGGTAGGTAGGTAGGTAGGTAGGTAGGTAGTAGGTAGGTAGGTAGGTAGGTAGGTAGGTAGGTAGGTAGGTAGGTAGGTAGGTAGGTAGGTAGGTAGGTAGGTAGGTAGGTAGGTAGGTAGGTAGGTAGGTAGGTAGGTAGGTAGGTAGGTAGGTAGGTAGGTAGGTAGGTAGGTAGGTAGGTAGGTAGGTAGGTAGGTAGGTAGGTAGGTAGGTAGGTAGGTAGGTAGGTAGGTAGGTAGGTAGGTAGGTAGGTAGGTAGGTAGGTAGGTAGGTAGGTAGGTAGGTAGGTAGGTAGGTAGGTAGGTAGGTAGGTAGGTAGGTAGGTAGGTAGGTAGGTAGGTAGGTAGGTAGGTAGGTAGGTAGGAGGTAGGTAGGTAGGTAGGTAGGTAGGTAGGTAGGTAGGTAGGTAGGTAGGTAGGTAGGTAGGTAGGTAGGTAGGTAGGTAGGTAGGTAGGTGGTAGGTAGGTAGGTAGGTAGGTAGGTAGGTAGGTAGGTAGGTAGGTAGGTAGGTAGGTAGGTAGGTAGGTAGGTAGGTAGGTAGGTAGGTAGGTAGTAAAATTCGCGTAGCCAAATTCCACTGACTGCAGACTAGCCACTTTGCTTTCTCCAAGAGGGTTCGAGAGCGAGAGGACACGTCGCCAAATGCCCAACTCGGCAGAAGCCGATCATGAAGAGAGGAGGCCCCTCGATACCTTTGGTTCCTAATTGAATTGAAGTCAATTTTTATTCAAATGGATCACGAGGATGACGAGACAATAAAAGCCGCAACTCGCAGCTTGAGGCGAACCCTGGTCGCATCCTACACAAAAAAGCTTCGTAGCGAGTAAACAAGAATGGAATAACACATGGAAATGTTGTAAGCAAGAAAATATAGTCAAAGCAATAACGAAAGAGAAAATTTTGCACGAGCTCAATAATTTCTCGGGTTTCACATCCCAAGATTATAGGAGATGATCGTGATAGATGCCGTAGTGGAAGTCTCCGGAAATTTTGACCACCTGGGGTTCACCGTGCACTGACATCGCACAGTGCATGGTCCTCTGGCATTTTGCCTCCATCGGAATGTAGCCGCTGCGGCCGGGATTCAATCCCGCGACCTTCGGATCAGCAGCCGAGCTCCATCTATATCTACCAGACCACCGCCTCCGCGGTATTTCCTGGCTGACCCGTGTTAAAGAAGGGGGTGTGCTGCGGTAAGGAACCGAGGTTTGTTAACGTATTGTGACTTTATTTCCTTTTTAGAATTCTGTATGAACGACAAACGTAATAGTACTTGTGCAAATATTCTATTCTTATAGCTCTGAGCCTGAGGCTCGACAACAAAGGCTCACTGTGACAGAGATGGGGTGCCTTGGATACACGGCGTGTTGACCTTTTTCGCAGTAGATCCACTTAGCGCATGCTCTCTAGTGAAGTCCTTCCCCAGACAATAATTGGCGCTACAATACATCCTGTGCGACTGTCCTTGATGTTACTTTCAGAGGCAATCCCTAGCGCAACTGGACAATACACCAAAGTCTGCCGAAGCCACTGTTAGATATCGTCGACAAAATACATTACAGCTAAAGACGACGTAGGCACTACATACTTATGTTTTAAAAAAAATGCTACAAGCTAGACTTGAACAAGCTGCTGTGACAGTGATGCCGCGTACACCGCAAGAGTGATGGGCTGTGACTTTGACTGTGTATGTGCTGTCTCCCTCTCTATTTCCTCTCCATCTTTCATTATGTTCCATCCCGTTCCCATGCGCAGGGTAGCCAACCGATTATCCTTAACTGGTTAGCCTACGTGCCTTTCTCTCTGCTCTTTTCTCTCGTGCTAAGATGGGGAAAGAAAGACTGAATTACATAGCCGTTTATTGGGACAGTGGCTTGTCTCTGCGATGAGAGGGATGGGAGGGAACCCTCTGGCCTGGACCACCTGCGGGGCATGGACGTCTAGCTGACGCTGGTCGTCCAGGTTCGTCTTGGAGGTCATGGCCTCCCATGTTTCAGCAAAGACGTTGTAGCGTATGGAATTACAACTAGAGTGCCGGCGCATAGTTATGACAGTTTTCTAAGTGATCTATATGGCAATCTGATGAGAGAGCTTTAGAGACGTAACAAGCCAAGTGATTTGAAAGCTGAATACACAAAATAAGTTGTAATTCTATGGGTCGATGCCTCCACCGTGACTTCGGTTCCTCTGTCGAAACAGAACTGGTCCATTGATCGAGCTCTAATCGGAAATATGTACGTAGATATATGACGTATTGGGAATAGGTCAAGGGCGCGTTTCTTTGTTAGACACATCCTATATAATTTCATACCCAAGCGCTTCTCACTTGCGACGCAACGACAAATGATACCGTAACGCCTGGCCCATGATAATGATGACGCGTGAGGACAAGATGAGATGGACTTGCTGCTCGCGCATGCCACGAAACACTGCGTTATGTTTTACTTCGTAATGTTACATTGTAGCACCTTTATACACTGCACAGCACCGCCACCGCTATTTCTCGCGTTCAAGTCGCTTGCGTGCGCGAGCCACGTACCTGAAGCACGAAGACTCGAGTCGTGTTTTCCAAAAGAAATCCTATAAAAAATAGACAACTGGATACCGCAAACAACATTTCTATACGTACGTATGCGCATAGAAACTTCCCAGGTATAGTCTCATTAGCTGAAGTCAAACCTCCCTTCCTGCGAAAGGGTTGATGCATTTCTTTCGCACCCCGCCGTACGCATGCACGGCTCAGATACACGCCGACGGTTACCGACGGTGACCGGGCAAACGCCGGCACGGTGCCACGCCCTTCGACGCTGGAGGCAGGCGCCTTTCATGACTTCACAAAGGTGGCGACGTCTACAGCCCTTGCCTTCTGCGTAAACGAGCATGTTCACAGCATGATGCACGCCTGGTCGATGCATGTGCCGTCGGCCGCTTCCTGGAACCAAGCTTCCAGCGGCACCGTTGCCAAAGGGGTTTCGATGGTTCCACGCCCTTGCAGTTTTGTGTACGTATCCACTTACTCTGGCATGGTGGTGCATGTGTAGAAAGCAAATGTTTGTCGGACCCTTTGAAAGTCCTATCCTCTTGTTAACTTTGTAAGCGCATTCGCGGGGCCGAGAGAGCGCCAAGAAAGGGTTGAAAGTGGTTGTCACCTTCTGTTGCTCTAAGCCTAACTGCCTGCTTTCAGCAATAACGACACCCACGAAGTTTTCCCTTCTGCCAGGGGGAGAGGCGGAAGGCATCAAGCCGGACGCCTATAGCGTTGATAGTGAGGAACACAAACCTGGCATTAGTGCGATGAAAATAGGCAGCTTGCCTGCGCAAGGTGGGAGAAAGGGAGGGATGAAGAGTCCGGAGGGTGGATCTTTAGTCTTAATCTGTATGCCTGCACCTTCGTCGCCCATCTGGACCCTTCCATCACAAACTGACCTCATTTTGAACAGAATCCGCAAGGAGGGCATCAGACGCTGCTGCGCTTCCGTCGGTATGCATCTAATATGCGAAAAGACCTTACAAAACGTCAGATATGGCCATATCTGGAATTGGGAATATCGGGCTATATATTGCACCTCACCTTACATGGCCATATTTTTCCTATTTGTCATAGAGTCATACATGACAATTCTTGTAGGGCTGTGTGTGGACACGTGTCACAGATAGCCCGATATGACCAATTTCTGCTATGGCCTCATATGCATATCGGGCTATATATGGCACCTGTCCCAATACATCCATATGCTCCCTAGTCGTCATTGACCATATATGGCAATTTTTGTAGAGGAAATATAGCTTAGTAAAACTTGCAGCTGGGCTTGTTGGTGCATGTACTCAGGAGGGAAACAACGCGAAGTAGCCCACGGACAAGAAAGTGAACAGGACAAGCGCTGAAATGTTTTATTTGAGGCTAAGCACATATATTTATAGCTCTTCTTTCTTTCTTTCCACCCATGCGTAGAGGATATGCTTGTATTGACATATATGGCTCTTTCGTGAATTGGGAATATATGAAGGAAACATATATTCCCAATGAGTTTAAAGTGAGTGCTCGTGTCGTTGTCTTTCTTCCTTGTCCGTGTGTTCAAGCGCTGTTTCCTTCAAATGCATCTAACCAACTAGCCCAAAAAGCGGTACTTTTGGGAATATGTGGCTATACATGGACACGTGCCGGAATTGTCCGATATGCCCAACTCATGATATGGTCATATGTGGTATTTTTATAAAAAAAACGTTTCATATCCCAGGTATATTCCATGAACTATAGAACTTGCTCGTCGGTATCGCTTAGTTCCTATCCCAGGGAAACATATGCGTCTTTTGCACATTGGCAGTATCCGTGACAAGGATGCCAGCGGCACTTTACAAATATATATATATATATATATATATATATATATATATATATATATATATATATATATATATATGTATATATATATATATATATATAACGAAAGGGAAGGGGTCAAGGGCTCGTTCTTTATTTGTTAGAAACAAGTTAATGAGCAAACAGACAATGAAGCCAGGAAAGCATAGGGGAAGTTGCTTGTGGTATTTTAATTGTGGAGAAAGTAGAAAGGAATTAAAGTGGACGAAAAGACAAACCTGCCTTCGGTGGGACCCGAACCCACGACCTTCGGATGTCGCGTCCGATGCTCTACCAACTGAGCTACGAAGGCGGCCCGTCCCCCCGTCCACTTTATTGTGTATTTATGTACATATTATCCTGGGAGTACATATTATCCTGTTTGCTCATTAACTTGTTTCTAACAAATAAAGAACGAGCCCTTGACCCCTTCCCTTTCGTTATTTCATAGCTTGGGCCTCGTTGCGGCAGACTTGGTGCCTTAGGTAGCATGCGAGGGCTTATTGGGCAGCAGCCATCTCATCTAAGTTCACGTTCCACGTGACGCCTCCTGGCAACAAAGTGCGTTCCACGCACGCTGCCTTGGCCATGAGTGGCGCTGCCTAACACTCCCAGGATAATATGTACATAAATACACAATAAAGTGGACGGGTGGACGGGCCGCCTTCGTAGCTCAGTTAGTAGAGCATCGGACGCGACATCCGAAGGTCGTGGGTTCGGGTCCCACCGAAGGCAGGTTTGTCTTTTCGTCCACTTTAATTCCTTTCTACTTTCTCCACAATTAAAATACCACAAGCAACTTCCCCTATGCTTTCCTGGCTTCATTGTCTGTTTGCTCATTAACTTGTTTCTAACAAATATATATATATATATATATATATATATATATATATATAGAGAGAGAGAGAGAGAGAGAGAGAGAGGAGCGTATAGAGGCACTGAGCTACGTCATATAGGTGATATGGCTTCAGTGAAATTGTGATATGGCCTCAGTACAGCTTTCCTAACAGGCTTCACCTCGAGCCCAAGTACCTTTGCTGCGGCAGGGTCCCACTATATGCGCATGTTCTGCAACATTACTAGCGAGGACAATAGAGAGTAATAGCTGAGCGGCTCAGCGGGCCAGCGGGCCCAGCGAACGAGCGGAGACGCCAACTGCGCATGCGTAGCCCGCTGGGACAGCCAGCGCATTTACGGAGCGAGCCGCTCGCCCGCTCATTTCGTCTCTTCAGCGGAGCGTGTGCAGCGGGCCAGCGCGCGAGCGTTTTGCAAGATGGCAGCCCCCAACACAAGCGGCGGCGGCATGTCGTCATGTCATGCAGCAAAAACGAAGATGTGTTTCCACATAACACCTGTGATCTAATGAAAAATTACTTTTGCGATATACTTTTCGCAGTAACTTCAATTTATTCGACAGATAAAAACCTCTGCTCGATCGACAGTAACTCCAACATTGTTCAACAGGTGGCGCAGCGGTAAGCTCCGCTGAAAGAAGCGGGGCGTCGCTCAGCTATTACTCTTCTCTTCATCATGCGGTCCGCTGTCCCCTCCGCTCCATCGCTGGGCCCGCTGGCCCGCTGAGCCGCTCAACTATTACTCCCTATTAAGCTATCCATTTGCTCATGCATATCGATGGGCTGATGCGTATGAGAAAGTGTATGTATAAATCCCTGCCTTGGGATACGAAGCGCACCTCCTTGACATAAAGACATCATCATCAGCAGCAGCGTGTCTGCGCCCACTGCAGGGCGAAGGCCTCTCCCACAGATCGCCAACTGTCCCGGTCCTGTGATAAGTGCGACCACTTTATCCCCGCAAACTCCTACATCTCCTCTGCCCACCTAACCTTCTGCCGCCCCCTGCAACGCTTGATTTCTGTAGGGATTCACCCGGTTGCCCTATACTGACCAACGGTTACCTTGCCTTCGCATTACATGCCACAATCACACCCAGTTCGTCGCCTTCAAAGTAGTTCACGGGTGCCCTTGTGACAGGGGTATAAGATGAACAGCCGTCAATCAGAATGTCGTACAGCTTTTGAGACTGTGACGAGACATGTCACCTTGTTTGACACTCTCCATACTTCTGTAGTCTTTAACTGTGCGCTTTAAGTTGAACGTGGTCCTGGGACCTTCGTTATGCGACGCGTCCCGGCCGGCATACCTATCGTGCCACAACATACTGAACTTCTCGATGACGACCCGACTTCTGGAGCGCTCCTGAACTGTGAGCGAAAATTCCTCTGAAAGTGTGCTCGCACCCTCCTCTTGCCTCTTACCTGGCCGTTTTTACCCTTATCGGGAACGTGCCACTAATGACCGAGTCCTAAGGGTATATCAATAAAAAAAAAGCTGGCCGTGGACGTAGCTCGTCAGGATTCATTAAAGTTCATTTCTGTCTGTCTGTCTGTCTGTCTGTCTGTCTGTCTGTCTGTCTGTCTGTCTGTCTGTCTGTCTGTCTGGACGTTTTTGTTCCTCCTTTATTATTTTCTCGTGACTATGTTTGTTAGTTTAGTTAACCAGGTAATTTCATGGCTACACCTGTTCCTCTTTGCTTATGGTTACTGCAACCAGTTCGTGAATACCGGCTCTATATAACGCAACTTCGAAGAGTCTCCCTGGATAAACATTGTTTGATAAGAAGTATTCCATCCTGGGAGTCGGTGCATCCGTTTCGATTCGCAACTGCGCTTACGCGACATGTTATATAGAGACGGGGAAAGAAAGAGCAGCGGAAGCAAGAGGCACGGCGGCAAGGGACTCCCCGCGGCGCAGGTAGGCAGCACATGGCGATGAATGAATTAATTGCTGCACCTTCCATGCACGGTCACTTCGCAGAAGGGCTAGCAACGAAAGAAAAAAAAAGACAAAGACACGAGAAAAAAATGAAGGTAGAACGCTGCAGGATCCACACCGGATGTAGCAGACGAACTTAGCCGAGCGAAACAGCCGGCCGCTGCCTCCGAGGAAGTCGAGAAGACGCCGGTGTATACGCGACTGCGTTGTGGGGGACAGCAACGGCCCAAGGCGATAAACGTAGAACTGCGACACAAACAGGATAAACGAACCGAAAGGACTCGCGCGTGCTGCTGCTTCTGCTCGGAATCTGTTGGGCTGCTTGCCCGTCGTGTGTTGCGTATATATATGCATGGGCATCCACGCCCGCGGTGAGGGAAGTGTGTGCAAAGCATTTTACGGCTGCCTCTGAGAGACTCGGGGTCGTCGGTGTGACAGGTGCGCCCTTATTTTTAGACCTGCAAGCGATGCTCCTGCGTTGTTCGGAGCGGCAAGCCCAATTGTGGAAATGAGAAATAAACAAGCTCCTTTTGAGGAGCACCTTTGGTTGTGGTGTCCATGTCCCAAGTTTCTCCCTTTTCCGGTCCTTCCACTGAGGTGCAACCGCAGAACGACTGCGCATGTTGGACGCTCGCTGCGATGTGCCATTCGAGTATATACCGGATAACGTTAGACAATGAATGCTGCGTCACGTATTAGGTATGTGGGATTATCAGCCACGCTGCGCAATGCTGTGTACCTACCATTTGCCCCGACCCTGCATGTCCAAATAAGTATCGAACCAACGTCAGTGTCTGTTTGTGCACAGAGGGAGAAGAGCCGATGTCGAAGTGCGCAGCTATGTACGGGATATCATGGTCGCGTACATTAGTGCTGCTTTGAGACTTATTCGGCAAGCGCGCCACAAATGTAAGGCGTATACGGCCTTCTCTGGGCTGCGTTTAATTCGACTCTGCCCCCGTTTTTTTTTTATTTGTATGAGGCCGCCGTGTGCGTGTAGGTTCAGCCCAAACTTAACCAGTTTCTCAAAGCAACCTGTTTCTGCTCTTGTTGCATTTGTGCACCCATTTAGTCTCATCTTATTAATTGTGTAAAACTTATAAATTACATGGGGGTTCAGGCTATAGTTGCAATGGAACTCCATTGTAGATGAAAGTTTTAGCGCCATGAATAAGAGACAAGGATGGTGACCGTGCTGCTGTCTAGGCTCAGGCTCGTCCTTTATTATTCGTGCGCTACCACTTCCAAAAATTACCGTTGATTTTTTATTGACGAAATATTGTGGGCATGTTGAACCACTATTCTATCAAGAATACCGCAACACAATAAGCTTACTCAATATCTTATCAACAACTTTCTTGTCGAGCTGTTCGCAATAGTAAAGTCATTGGCACAGTTATGCTGACAGGTTATTCAGGAATTATTGAGGCTGTGGTCCTGTGACATTAGATACTCCACATGCCAATATCTGCTGCGGATGCCGCTGTCTGTCTGTCTGTCTGTCTGTCTGTCTGTCTGTCTGTCTGTCTGTCTGTCTGTCTGTCTGTCTGTCTGTCTGTCTGTCTGTCTGTCTGTCGTTGAGGTTTGTCGTTTTGACAAACCTCAATGTCTGTTATAAAATTATTGACAATTATTTAATCTCATCCCACAACATCCCGTCAATACAAAATCAACTGTCGTGTTCCTAAGAGTACGTGTCCTCAGCCTCAAGAGAGAGACAGATATAAAAGTTCATTATGTGACCAGGCGGTGCTTTTTCTTCGCCCAGAGGTGGGTGGCTTCCCCATTCCAGGTAGCCAAGGCTTGCAGCTGCATGTCGCGCGAGCCCAGTCCACCAGCAGGAGCTGGTCCTCAGGGTTTCAAAGTATACAAGTTTATCGACTCTTCATATCCCGGTATGAGACTCACGGTATAGCCTCTCCTCACATGCACTTCCTGTTCTGACTCTGTGAAACGCCCATGCTTCCTATATAGCTTCTTCGACCAATGAGCGCATCGCTGTGCGGGAGCACGTAGTCTCGCGCACGTATACAATGGAGGAAGGCGCTATCCATATTCCTTAGCGAACAATGCACTCTTTACGGCCTCGCTAAGATCCAAATTAACGTTGTTTTTATTAAGGAACCGTATATTGCTGCACTAATTGCAACGCTGGTGTGTATTCTCCCGTTGTTGGGCCCCAAAACTCGGTCAAACAAACGGCTTGCATATAGCATGCTAACATGTGCGTACAGTGCGTGCAAGATGGATCCCGGTATACGGTACGGTGCTCATGGCTGGCCTGGTTGGGAAACGCGTATGGTCAGGGCAGCTTAAAAATAAACTTCTCCTATACCGGCAGCCAAGCAAAAACTGGAGATAAACGAGAGAGAAAAAAAGAGTTTACTGAAACCGGCCGTCACGTCTGAAGCAAAGAAGCGTATCTTTGCCAAGGAGCCAAGAAAACGAAAAAGGGACAATTAATACAGAACGCCAAGCAAAGCCAGTTCGCTATAGCCGACAACAGCTGCTGTCCGTGCGATGGCGTCGGTGCTTCGTCAAGCGTCGCGTATCCTCTTATCGGAGAGGCACGCCGAGCAACGTATGAAAGCGCGACATCCTCGGCGCTTATATGTATATGTACGCTCCCTTTCCCGCGCTGTCTCGCCGCTAGCGAGAGCGTTGCCTGGCGGAAGGCGCTCAAGGGACTGGTTGTGAGGAAGCGTCTATATAATAAAAGTTTTAAAGAAAGCTCGGGTAGACGTTGTAAACAACCACGAAAAATTGAAGAAAATTCGAGAGCAGACACCGGTTCAGCGCATCACGTACACGAGGAGATGGATGGAGGAACGCGAGGAGCAAAGAGGAAGAAGCTCTGCTATGCACGCGGCGGCGTGCTTCGTCCTGGAGCCTGTGCGTATTTATAGTTATGTGCAGAGAAGCATAAACGGCTGCGTGGTGTACACAATGAACGCTCTTATACATCTTCCGAGTTCTGTTGCAGTCCGCCCCAGTGATGGTTATATGACGCTCGGCTGCATAGAACTGGGAGACGCGGGTTCGATTCCGGCTGCGGCGGCGGAGGCGATCTGCTGTGGCGGCAGGAGTACTGTTCGTTATCAGCGCAAGTTAACGAAACCCAGGTGGTCCAGATTACAGGAGTCCTCCACTATACGGCGTCTCTCATTATGTTATCGTGGTTGTGACACGTAAAAACCCTACAAACCTAATCATTATTTTCTCTGTACGACAACATTAATATATGACTCTTGATTAACAAAATTGCAGCTTTCTTTATTATAATTTTGCGTACCGCAATAGCCATGTCACCAGGAATGCTTTATTCAGAACACCGTAGTAAGGTGATCTGATTGATCCTGGTTAATTTTGACAAACCATGCACCTTAGATCCTGTAACATGCACTGCCATCTGCATCGGCAGGGTTTTGTCCTAAGAAGGCAGACCCTTTGCAACGCGGCAAACGGAGGGGGATACTGGTGAGGCTTGAGCGAGGCTATAGTGTCCCCAGCGATGCAGTGTATGTATCAGACTAAACGTGGTGTAGACTTCTGAAGATGCAGTCAGGAGGGCGAATGAAATGTAGCCCAGCGGGCCGTGTAATTCTCTGCATGGGCAGATGAAAATGGTCTATTAGATTTACGCGGTTGCTCCAGGGGGAATTCAGAGAAGCGAAGCCGAAGCTGACAGACATAATTAGGTTCTGTGATGAATTTAGGCAGTTTCTAAGCGTAATGTACAATCATCTGGCGCATGATTTATGACGGCCCTATGGAAATTATACTGTGGACGATGTTATAATTTGCTAATGATTATTTATTTACTCCGACTGCCATAATGGCGTTACAGGGAAGACACGAGAGAGAGATTCTGATCGAAAAGACGTATAGAGAGGATGTAATAGGGCAGCTAGCCAGTGGTGGTAGTCTAGAATGTTGTGTTATCAGGTAGCTGGCGGTGGAGGTGGGGAGGCAATTTTACTATGGGATGATGTCTTAGACACGAACGAGTTGAAATACGTGTTGATCTAGCAGAACGACACTTGCACTTTGAAACTATATATATGCTCGACCTGCGACGAAACATCGGAAGGTGGAGGGAACGAGGTGCGTGTCCGCTATTTTACAAGGAAAGACATCAGCGCGTCTTCTTCTTTCCATTTGTTATAAAGGCTAGAGATGTCAAAGGAACCTTTATTACGGCAATACTGGCCGCGTAAGAGTAGCTAGCAACAATGAGCCGATGGGAACCATCTTGTGCAGCTTCTATGCAGTGCTCTTCCAACTGTATATAAAATAGCGGGGATCTAAGGTTGAGGAAGCATGCGTGAGTTTTTAACGCACCAATGTTTTGTTTAAGAAATCAATATTTGTCATTGTAAATGGTTTGCATTGTAAATTATGGTTATTATGCGTATTCCATCATAAGATGGCTTCTATATGGATGCCTAGATATTTATAAGCGTTGACAGACGTCGATTCAAAGTTAGTAATGAAACGAGCAGCCGCAGCAACAGTTAGCAGCTTTCCTGGAAGTACTCATTAATTCGCGTTAACATTCAGTTTCATGTACCCGAGGTAACACCACCGAGTAAGGCTGCTCAGATCAGATTGAAGCTGAAACAATCATGCGCCTTATAGTTATCTCGCGCTAGATGGCACAATCACCGCAACATAGCCTGATCGTTCCTTAAACGAAAGAAGACACGTATGTATGTAAAGCAGTAAGATAACGATGTGTAGTCAAACGCCTTCATAGCGAAGTGTTGGAGACCTTGGAAACTCTTGCTCATACAGGCCACTTAGACGTACAGGTCGTCACCCGTGATGCTTGCAGTCAGACGGACGTGAAGATTCCTACGTTACACCGGTTGTTTTGCAGAAGAAGGATT
This sequence comes from Hyalomma asiaticum, assembly GCA_013339685.2. Taxonomy (NCBI): domain Eukaryota; kingdom Metazoa; phylum Arthropoda; class Arachnida; order Ixodida; family Ixodidae; genus Hyalomma; species Hyalomma asiaticum. The sequence continues at coordinate 15,334,876 of CM023488.1, read as the reverse complement.
CGTTATAGAGGCGTTTGACTGTATATTACTTGTTACATAATAAGACGAACGAATGCAGTACTCAACACCAATATACAAGGAGACGCTTTCTCGACTTCACAGCACCAATGACGTCAGGAAAATAGTTTGTTCCTTCATACTGAATTTACAATGGATAAGTCTCAAAGGTATATGTGGAGCAAGAAAACAATCTGTTCAGAAAGGGCAGGGCTACGTGAATGAGTAACGAAATGTTAATGAAATAATCCCTTCTCGTTCCGATATATTTCAAAAGTTATCTGTAAATGCACTACGCAGGGCAAATTATTGAACGAGTGAACAAGTTTTCCGGCTGATGCGTCGAAATCGAGAATGTCGTTTCCTGCTTTTTGGATTTTATTTTTATGAACCCGAGCTGATTCGTTTTGAGGTCCTTCATGTTTGTTCTTTTCTCATTATCAATAGCAAGGAAGTGATTGGTTATGCCAATTTTGTGGAAGGTGGCATCCTCTTGGCCAAGCACCTTCATCGACGACCTCCCTACTTCAATAAAGTAGCCTTCTATCTCTGAGCATTGACCGTCTCTGGGCTACTATTAACGGTGCACGTTAGTGGCTAATTCGTACCTCTCCTAGTGCAAATACGGGCTTCTATCAAGTGCGCGTTCTTACCAGTTCATTAATTTCACTGGGCAAAGAAAACCTTATACCCCAACAAGGGGGATCTCGTAAAGGGCTGTCAAAGCTCGCCTTTTTTCCCACCAGACGCTCAAGCAATGCCCTCTCTGTAATCCACGTGCAATGCTTCGGAAAGAGATTAGCCCTGTCCGGTGAGCGAAAAATAAATAAGTCCTACGGGGAACGATGACGGGGAACGGATGAAAGACAACACCATCAGATCGTGAAGCAGGGTAGGGGAACTGAGCCTGGTAACCGAATCCCAATCGCGTTAGCTCCCGCCCCGAAAGTCAAACCGGAGCCGGGCGTGACAGCCCGAGAGAGTGTCACGCGATCTGTCATCCGATCCACACCCCGGCGCACGGTTTTACCGCCGGGGGGCGGGAGCGGACATTCCGAAGCGCGTGCCAAGCAGACGACGGGTTTGATGGCAGCGGCGGTAGCAACTCCTGGTGTTCGCCGCCCGAAGCTGCGCTACGGTGGCGCCCCCCCAGCTCCGTGGGGAGAAGGCTCATTGATCAGCGTGACCATCCGATACAGACTCCCGCGGATCGGTGAAGCCGTGCAAACATGCATATGGATACTTTGACAAATATCTATAAACGTGTTGGAGCGGTGGTGCCGTCATCGGCGGGCTTGCACGAGCCGAAAGCGTGCGCGACACTTGCTGGGAACGTCGAGTACGCCATGCAGTCATTGATGTCACAGGAGGGTAGAGCGAGACCTCTATAGATACGGGGCTGGTGATAATAGCAGACGCTGTAGAAAAGGAAACGCATATTATATAAAAGAACAGAGAAGTAAAGAATATCACCCGATTAGTGAGTGGCTGTCATCTTGACATCACTGTTCAGCTCAGGGTCGTACGCACCGCAAGAAATATGCCTGAAGGAGTGAGAGAAACATTATTCAGAGTAGGCGAGATACTTTCGCCTTATGTATCTGTGGGCAGTTTCCTCAGTCCTGGAAACCGTATACTCCAGCCATCAGTCTGTACGGTGGTTCTACATAAGCTGCGGCTTGATAGCTAAGCCTGCCACTGCTCTTCATGCATAAGTGGTTCATTGGGTTCTTAGAGGCGTCATATGTAGTTCAGTGGGTTCTGGGAGGCCTCTTGCAGCCTTATGTGATGTGTGACCCGGGTTTCTCCAGGAATTGAAATTAATAGAGTGTCTAAATGTGAAGTGGGGGTATGAAGAGGCGGATATACTAGTTTTCTTACAAATTTTCACAAATTAAAGGGGCGCCATTTGAATTGCAGGAGGTGTGTAGGCGAATAACTATGTGTGACTTAGCCTGCTACGTAGCAAAATGAGCATCCGTAGCTGTAAGTATATAGTAGGCGAGACCCTGTTGAGCATTAAAGAACACATGAAACATAATAAAGAAATAACAGGATGAAACAGGTTTGGTAGTTAAGTAGATCATTTGTTCAGCAATGCGATTCGGTTCAAGGTGCGTCGGAGATGAACATAATGCAATGTTAGAGAGGAGAGTTCGCGTGATCTGGACTAGCAGTAATTCCTTTGTGGTTACTCCTATATGCGTGACTTTCGCGGAGCTTCTGTTATTATTTTGTGTACACCCACAGACGTGCACGTATGGCAGGCATGGGAGGAGAGAGAGAGAGGGGGGGGGGTGGCAGTCTGGTGTAATCGGCCCTTCACTCTGGCGAGAAATTCAGGGTCGGCCGAATTAAACAAGAACTCTGTTTTAAAGATGAAGCCAAGTCTAAACAACTCTGCAGTTCACTTTACCATTGACAAAAGCACTCATTCAGTAACCTGTACACTACTTGGCCTTGTTGTCCCAAGTTATATATACGGCGCTATAGGTACACTGCTTTACCACGCAAGCTGGTTCTTTTATCCGTGTCTCTAGTAAGTAAGCACAGACGAATGAAGGAATGAATAGTTGCGGAAGACCTTTGTCGCATTTCGGGTAACTTAACCAACAGACCGCTTGAGCTTTGCTTGCTTGCTTGCATGCAAGCACCACCCTCCGGAGCAGAATATAATCCTTGACACAGAAGAGAGAGACGACCCCAAAAAATAAATAAAATAAGATTGCATAGCTGGCTCCCTCGTGGGGGCAGGATCACCCGATCCGTTTCAGAGGTTATCCCCGTGGTGAAATTTCCAAAGGCGAAAGCCGCCGCCACCAATCGAAGCACGTCAAACGGAAAAGCACTTTGACCGCAAGACGTGCAGCGAGCCCAAACAGTGCAGTCCGTATACGCTCGAATGGGTGGGGGCGTGAGTACGCACCTAAAGAAAATGTTCCTCCACTCAATGCACCATCACGCACGCGCCAAAGCACCTTCAGTTGACAGCTTTAGAGCACTCCTTGTGTATACATAGCACAACAACTACAGCGATAACATGAGCGAAAACTCGTTCCATAAGCCGAGAGCTCCCACATTGGATTGGAATAGAAGCAGGGGGGTGGAAAGTCGGAATAATGGACAGCTGGAGAAAGGAAATGAATGGAACAGACACTGGGCACGGGCACATTTGTAACGTGCGTGTCAGACTAAATGCGTGCAGCGCTGCGAGATTGCACAGAGGAAGGATGAGGAAACGACAACCTTTCTGCTGATCATGACGTCGACTCTGGACAGCTAAGCCAGACACATGGCACAGGGCACGTTGCTCCGCGCAGAATTCTAATGTTTATCAAATTGGAAGCCTCGTGGGTGTCATTAAACGCGAAACGTTTAATGACACCCATGAGGCCCGAATGGTATACCAAAAATCGGTGGACGTCAGACAAGGTCGACTCGTTCACTTATGTCAGAATTGGCATGGCAGGGTATGAATGTATGAAAAAGGTGACCTGTAGCTTGTGATATCGACAACTTGACATGTTTGTCACTTGCTTCGCGATTAACGGTAACATGGTCGCTTGTGCCGCATACCCGCACAGAATTCAGCAGAACAGAAAGACCGGGCTGCAGGACGAGGCTGGGTAAACAACTGCAGCCTGTAATTTTAACTGTAACAACTGTGGTCCAGTAGTCTTCTTTCCATTGTCCTTTGCTAGTTTCTGCAGTACTGTAGCTTGTGACAACTGTAGTCCTGTAGCCTTTCCGCGCTGTGTAAATTTGCTGGTTTTCTCTTCTTCGGTCATGTGCCATCAGACAGAACATTGTCTGCCGTATTAGTCTACTGCTCCTCTGTGTTCAACTGAGCGTCACAATTATTCCAGTTACCTCTGTGACGCATGTTGTAGGTTGGGATCCACACTAGGCCATTGCAAAGGGAATAAACACTCATTGACCATATCGGGCGACAATGTAAGACATACTGGAATAAACATCGTAAGAAGCAACGGTACAAGCGCTGACAAATCGTTTATAATGGTTTTCTTTTTTGTGTTCTGGTATGTCGTTTACCACTGCACCCAAGATGAAGCATAACCAAATCTATCGCATGCGAGTTTGTTGGAATATGTTGGAATTATGGAATATGTTATTTTTCGAGGCGTAGTAGATTGAGAGTGACCATGAATAACTGGAGGAAACTCAGGTGAAGTTTACATTTCTGTAAAACTCACCAGTAACCATGTTCTTGCATACAGTTTGTCATTTTTCCTGTGTTTTTTTTTCTGTGTCTCATCCTATTAGGCAGCAGAGAAACTGATGCCCCGTAAGGCTACTAGCCGATTAGCTGTGTAACCAACAGCCTGTGGTGCACTTTATTTTTTCCGAAACTGCTGGGAAGCTCTCCAGCACGGCCACCACCACCATCACCATCATTATTTGCTGTAAAACTCACCAGTAACCATGTTCTTGCATACACTCACGTTTACGGGAAATCCGTGCCTAACTCATGGCTACGCATGATCAGCAACTTTCCAGGACTTCCATAACACTGTACGGTATTACAGAGTACCAAGGGCACGCTTGTCCGAAAGAGGAGCGGCGGAGTCTCTCGGAATCGAATGCGACGGGTAGGGGGAGAAGCGAGTGTTCGACGGGAAAAAGGGGAGGAGACCCGCACGCTTCGCTCCCGAAACAGAGTCGGCGCTCTCTGGCGGCGCTCGGAGAAAGCCTCTCGCACGCTTGACTCGCTTCACCGACCGAGAGCTTTCAGCGTCGCAAGTCAGAAAAGAAACACCCGCCACTCGGGCAGTGAGAACCGTCACAGTTTGCTTTTCCACCCTGCAACTGAGAAGAGCTGCACAATGGGGAGACCGCCCCAATACCACGCTCCCTTTCTCGTCGTGTTACCGTTTTCCCCCCGAACCTCGACGCTACCTAATAAAAAAAAAAATGAGCCATTTGTACACGAATTGGTCTTCTAACGACTGCAGCCAATGCGGAAGCTTTGTGGACAAGAAAAGAACGAGAGAGAGAAAAAAAATGGAAGAAGGATAGCCTAGCCCACTGGGTGCATTGCTAAAGGCTACGCAAAAAGCGTGTGAGCGCTATAGGACACACTTGGGTCTATTACCTACGAGGTCTCCTTTCCTTTTTTTCTTTCATGTCTGCTGTGATGCAGCTTACTTCCCTTTGTCGGGACTGAACAATTATGGACACGTTTTAGCCAAGCGGCTTAGTGGAGTACGATAGGAAATGCGGTGAGAGAAAAAAAAAAGAAGAGAGAAAGAAAATCGTGTGGCGCCCGCGCAGGGGAAGCCCCTTAATCCGTCATTAGCGGAGAGTGATCCATGTGTAGCGGTCGCATCTTAAGGGGCACGTGCCGTTTGAAGAGTTCGTGAGAGCACAATGTGGCAACAGGACGACGGGCGTCTGCGGGGGTACTCGATGTCGTCCGGCACTGGGAAAGGGAAGCAGTCTTGGGCAGTAACTAGTTACTAGTAACGCGTTACCGGTAACTAGTTACTTTTTTCAGTAACTTATAACTGTAACTAGTTACTTTTAATTTAGAGGAACTTGTAACTGTAACTATGTTACTTTTTACACGGTAACTGTAACTGTAAATACCGTTACAGTTACTTCCTTTAAAAAAATATCCAGCAGCAACACTTCTTAAAAGCAGGGCTCGGAAGTATCGCAACACAAGGCTATCGCGATGTTTCTCTTAATTATTTATGACTATGTGTACCTCTGCATCTAGATAAATTTGCAAAATGTATTTGTATCTGATTAGTACAATGCTTTTACGGTGTATCGTTTGTATCGCGATGCTGTGCAGGACCGGACATCTCTCGGCCTTTCTTTTCTTTAGACGTGCCTGACGTGTTTCCAGATCGAAAATGACTTTTTTTTTTTTCTACAACGGCAAGCAAAGCACCGCCGGTCGGCGACAAAAAGGGCGGGGAAGGGTTCTTCACCCGCCTCTATGCACAGAAACGTACGCGACACCGCAATACGGTCGGCCTAAGTGACGAAAGTCAATGCTGTTCAGAGACCGGTGCGGCATCCTTAACTTTTCTGCGTGGCCAGCCATTTTTTTCATGACCACCGGCGCGATAACCACCTAGAAACAGACGCTTTTCAATGCCTCGCACACGTTCAGTTCTCAAAGCGGCGGTACTTCCAAAAAGCACTTCCCATAATGCCGGCAGCAATGGCTCGAAGGGGCCTATCCTCTTTGTCGCGTCTCAGGTTGAGCTCCCATTTCATTTACGAGCGTGCAGCAGTGCTTCGTGACATCAGGCTGTCCCAACGTACTAAATGCGAAGCATTTCTTAGCAAACTTCGGCGACTTTGAGCATATCTATCGATCTAGCAGCCTACGACTTTGTGCTCTCCTGGCCATTTCGTTAATGGGATGTATACGAAAATTGGTATGCAACATGACTGCATGACGAACATAAATGACAGGTCATAACATGAAAATCATGATGTGCATGTCATGAGCGGCATGACTGACGTACCACGGTCTTGGTGTTCTTGCAGACGTTTCGTTAACTTGATAAAAAAGTCAGAGTTTCGCCGCAAGGGCGAAGCAATGATAGCAAGAAACTGTAATGCTCGCAGCTTCAGGAGCAATATTAATTGTAGCAAACATGCACTTGCTAAGTGAGCGCCTGCCGTGGGCAGCGCGTGCTGCGAAGGGCTTTACACGTTGTGTGTCACAAAGCTACACATACAAAGCTAGGGGAGGTGTCTAAATGAACAAACAGAAGATAAGTGCGAACTATCAAGTGAGGCACGCAGGAAACGAACGCACATATATACACCGAACGAGCGCGAATAAGCTGTCACAATGGATACTCTCAGTTTGAACAGCGCTCCTGTTGCAAAGGCGGCCGAAGCAGCGAAGGAAACTAGCGTGCTTCCAGTGTCGAGTTGTGACACTTGGTAGTTCGCGCTCATCTGTTTGTTCGTTTTACGGCGTCCCTTGAGCTCGAGTGACTTTCGTACGCTCCCGTAACATCAGCGCGGACATCACGGTGAAAGCTCGAAACGTCCCCCTCTGCCTCTGACCACGAGGCAACCGCGCAAGCAGACAGCCGAAGGGCAAGACCCTGTGCAAATATTAGAGGAAGCGAGCCAGCTGGCCGACGACTTTTAAATGCGTCCGTAGCGCTCCTCGCGCCATCTCGCTGGTAATGAAGAAACGCCTATGAGCGCCTGCGGTCTCCGAGTCCTGCCAGCGCTAAAGGGTGTGTATATAAGGCTTTTCGTTAGCTCCTGAAGGATCTGCTCTTTGTGGCGTAGTGGTTAGCGGCACGCGCTGCGGAGCGAGAGGTTCTTGGTTCGATTCCGCGCTTCGGAAGCATTTACCTGAATAATTTTTTGGGACATTTACACGCACGCACGCACGCACACACACACACACACACACACACACACACACATATATATATATATATATATATATATATACTATCAAAAAGACACAGTGACAAACATAGGATTTATTCTGACGTTTCGGCTGGAGGCCAGCCTTTTTCAAAGATGAAGGTTTCTCATGGGCGTATGGTCTTATACACTTCACGAACATGCATAGTGGGGGGTGGAAAGGGGGGAGCTCACAAAAAAATAAAATAAAATAAAAGAAGGGGCGGGGGGGGGGGATACAGATGTGTGTCCAGGAAGCAGAGGCCAGTCCAAGACGACGTCCGCGTCGGCACAGCGCCTCCATAACAAAGAACGGGTGCTGATTCCTGGTGCTACGACTCCCGCAGTGCAGCGCGGAACCGCTGAAGCCAAACGTCGTTCTTGTGTGGGGAGTACAGAGAGGAGGGGCGGGGGAACGGGAGAAAGACAGGTTGCTCTGTGCGCGGTCGGTACCAGTATAGTTCAAAGGATCGCCATCTCGCCGTGGTTCACGGAAAATGGCGGATAGATAAACGTAGCGCATCCGCGAACAACCCCCCCCGCCCCTTCTTTTATTTTATTTTATTTTTTTGTGAGCTCCCCCCTTTCCACCCCCCACTATGCATGTTCGTGAAGTGTATAAGACCATACGCCCATGAGAAACCTTCATCTTTGAAAAAGGCTGGCCTCCAGCCGAAACGTCAGAATAAATCCTATGTTTGTCACTGTGTCTTTTTGATAGTATATTTATCCCGATAGCCAGGAAGAACTTTTTTTGAGATATATATATATATATATATATATACGGTTCATGACGGCGGCGACGCGGACGGAAAAACCTGCCGAGACAGTCCATATAGTTGCTATCGCAATAAAACCAAAATTGATATGCAAGACGATGTATGACGACCATGGGTGACACGTTCTAAGAACATGAAAATCGTGACATGTATGTCATGAGCGGCATGATTTACATGCGACGCGTTTCGTTAATGGGCGTATACCAAAATTTCTATGGCACAACACGAATGCATGACGAACGCAAACGACAAGTCGTAACATTAGAATCATGACATGTGTGTCATTAGCGGCATGGTTTGCATGCCACAGTCTTGGTGCTCTTGCGGCCGTTTCGTTAACTTCATATGTACCCAAAATTGGTATAGCGAGATGACAATGCATATCCATTTTGCGTTCCTGATGCACGCTTCGTATTTCCTTGATTCCCACTGCACGTGGGATATGCAATTTCTTTTTGTAAATAAATTCCTGACAATCAATAAAAAAAGTTGTTGCATAAAATCAGGCGTACGCAACGATTGCTAGTGTTGGGCTTTTGAGTGAGCCCATTCAATTCCTTTTATCTGGCGCTTTGCTACGAGCAATTTCAATTAACCGCACGCCTTCATACGTTTCCGTTGAAAGAACTACATAATTTCGTTTGAGGTGTAATAATATTGTACAGTAACGGAAAAGTAACGACGTTACTTTTTAACACTAACTGTAACTGTAACAAGTTACTTTTGGAAGCTGAGTAACTGTAACTGTAACATAGTTACTTTTCTGGCTTAGGTAACTGTAACTGTAACACTGTTACTTTTTACTGGTAACGTGCCCATGACTGAAGGGAAGCGAGAGAGCGGACGAGGATATGATAACGACGTGCTAGCACAACCTCGTGGCTTATAGTGAGAAATGGGTTGGTAATGTCTACAGTGCTTCGAGCAACGAACAATCGGTCGTGGGTCACAGCAGAAGCATTGCGGTTCCATGCGCACCACAGGTCTGTTTAGAATAAATTAGAGTTACCCTTTATGTTATCGCCAAATACATTTTCGGGGGAAGTTTGCCTCTTTTAATTATGTTTGAATTTCGGTTCCTCGATTGATTTGGCGTGACATTATAAACGCTGACAATTACTTCGACCGGCTTTTTAACAGTGTGGTAACGCTGCTTGCTGTAACGGGAGCTATCTATTGCGAGTACAGAATATAGCACAAACCTTTGACCGTTTGCAGTTACGGTAATGCTGACAATAGCACTAGCGGTCATAGCAATGTTTCACGTGGGCTGTTATACATAATCACTTGACATTACTTAATGTCCATTAATATAAATTACTTGTGTTCCTTGTGTTCCTTAGTTGTGTTCCGCTCATTGTCTTCCAAGCGTGTAATTTTTGTTGTCCTAGTGCACTACCAAGTCGCCGGCTACTCCTGGTAGCTAGATTACGACATAAACGCCAGTGATATATGTTTAAACAAATTCTTATATCTCATAACGACATTTCAGTGTGGCACAAGTGCCATTCATCGTATTTTATCGTGCACATGTGACGCGAATTTTATCTTGCCCTTCATTTTGGCTGGCTTTATCTCACGCTCCATTGGAGCGGCAGCTAGTATACGTCATGTTCCAGTAAACAGCTATCTTTTCAGGGTGTTCGCTTTTAACTGAAATTCGAGTTTACTCTTATGTGACGAGCATTACTTCACTTTTGAGGAACCCATACAGTGTTTCCTGTGGAGCTCGATCGTACAAACAGTAGAATGTAATTTTAAATGCCGAGCATTTCTTTGCAAACCAATTCCACTGAGTCCGTACGTATATATCTATCGATCTAGCCGAATACGTCATCGTCATCGCTCATTGTCTGTTGACTTGGCATGGGCCCTGTACCTAAATTGGCATGACAGGAGCAGAGGTTACGATAAACTTGACTGACATGCTTCGATATCAGATGAGGTGATATCACTGTCATGTAGGTAATGATTGATAGCAATAACGTAATGTGTTGCTCATCCCTTTTACTCCAGTCCGTGGTCCGCAGATATGAACCACACGTGGTGGAATGTAAACCTTTACAGTTTATACGAATGGAGGAAACACCGGTAGTGAAATCAAGAATTTGTCAGAACACACTACGTGTAGGTTAAGAAAGAGGACGAGGTACCGTTTGCTATATGTTAGCAATCCTAAAGGCGACATCAGACAAGCGGGCATAGGCAGATGAACTTGCTGTAACGACACACAGCAACCAACCCCGTGCTCGTAAATAAACGTATTGCATCAGCAGTTGTGGGGATAGTGGTCTGACATACGCGTTGTGGCAGTGGTACTTGTTAATTGTTGATTGTGATCATAGCTTTGGCCATCAGCTTTTATAACAATGTAATAAACATAACATGCGCAATGACTATTATGTCCCGGCATCCTTTTGTCTAGCGTCCTGAACGCTGCAGGAATACAATGATCGTTGCTTATATACGCACATCGGCGCGTGCATTTCTCTTCGATGAAACTAACTTGTGTGCCCTAAAGTGACTGTACTACATACCGGCGTTACGTCGTGCCATTGGGAGCCCTTTAAGCGCCGCAGTTTTGTCGAGGTGCCTCGTAAGCCCTAGTTAGGAATAAAACTCCTCAGTTTACAAAAAAGCGTCGATTTGACTCGTAACACTTCGTTCGAACACAACGCGACATAAGGAACTCCTCGCTGACTCTTTGGCATGACGTTGACTCCCGCAATGCATGGGATGCGTTTTTTATCTTTTTTTTATATCTAGTTTCAATTTGCAACGCTATCCGCTATGGCACCAGAGCTCGAAAGAAGAAAGCGTATTGTTTATATTTTATCTTGTACAGGTATGCACGACAATTTGCCTGAAGTTGATGGTGCTTCTTGATCGCCTACGTTTGTGTTGAACACATGAAGTCGTTGCAACTCGTCACCACGAATTCGCTGCAATTATATGTAGTGCGCCTTGCCAGGTTCCCAATTTCTAGTCAACTTGTCAATCTCGGAAACAGACATGCTCGTTCTTATCTTCCTTCTCTTATCCTAACTTCGGTGCGTACTACTGTCTAAAGTATATACCTATCCTAAAGGCGACATCAGACAAACGGTACCTCGTCCTCTTGCTTAACCTACACGTAGTGTGTTCTGACAAATTCTTGATTTCACTACCGGTGTTTCCTCCATTCGCATAAACTGTAAAGGTTTACATTCCACCACGTGTGGTTCATATCCGCGGACCACGTTCTTATCTTCCTTCTCTTATCCTAACTTCGGTGCGTACTACTGTCTAAAGTATATACCTATCCTAAAGCTCTTAGATCGATCATTCCCGTACTTACTCAAGGCACTGACCTCGGAAAGCATGCCTCGAGAACTTCGTTAGCAAAGGAGTTGCCTTCAGACTCTTGGGCATAATCTTCCTGCAGCATATAGCTTTCCTGAGAACGTAGGGTTCTTGACTAAAGGTTATACCCGCCCTCGCGGCCCGCCGAAGGACCCTGTGTTCGTCCAGGATATCAATAAATATTTTTTTTCTCTTCCTCTGAACATATTCTACACTCATGATGCTTCTTCGGCAGTGCATAACAGAGCAGTTTGCCAAATGGCAAACTGCTCCGTTGCTGCTATCTCGTGGCATACTGCTAACTATTGTGCACGGTGCACCGCGGCGCCCCGCTCTGTGGCTATGGTACTCGGCTGCTGATCCGAAGGTCGCGGGATCGAATACCGGCCGCGGCGGCTGCATTTCGATGGAGGTTAAATGTTGAGGCCCGTGTGCTGTGCGATGTCAGCGCACGTCAAAGAACGCCAGGTGGTCGAAATTCCGGAGCCCTCCACTACGGCATCTCTCATAATCACAGCTGGTTTTGAGACGTAAAACCTTAAATATCAAAGTACGAAACTGAGAAATAATTCATGTATCAACCCAAAATGACCGCACTCATCAACCGAATAATGAAATCGTCTCTAGACAGAACAAGCCTTCTCGGATATATCACGGACATTGTATGTGTATACATATGCATCACCGCGTTCGTTTGTGCAGCACAGCCCGAAGAAGGACAACGAGACAGGAGCGTATATGCACACCACATGACGCGTGTTCAGCCCCGTCGTCGTCGTCGCCGACATGGGAGCGTGCGCCTGTTGTGTATGCGGCGGCGCTCAGGGAGCGTGACCCGCGAAATTCGTCAGCGCCACTGGGCCGTGTCTAATGGGGCGTTTAGCGCGTTGCGCAAGCGATGATTCACGCCGCGCTACGCGGGTTCGAACCTGAAGACAATGTTGCATCGCGTGCCTGATCTCGCCCCGCCGGTGCCGCGAAAACGTGGATGCACGAAGAGAGAAGTGCGGCCGCTAACGAGGCTGCGTGTGTTACGAGGAGTTACGTGATTGGTCATTTTTTTTTTTTTCATGACGCCATACGCTGTGCAGAGCATGGCATCGTCAGTGAAAGTGAACATTATGTGGTGTTCGAACGAGCCACGATGAATTCGTGTGTCATTGTCCTCGACAGGATGCTGTACAGTCCCTGGCCCTGCGCTTAATTTATTGTTTGTATATGTCGAACTATTCTGTATAGGTTTTCTATCCGAACTGTGACCTTTCTAGTGTGTGTGTGTGTGTGTGTGTGTGTGTGTGTGTGTGTGTGTGTGTGTGTGTGTGTGTGTGTGTGTGTGTGTGTTTTGAAGCTCCCTGCCTTTATACCGTAGCAAATTACCTAAACTGTTTTTACACATTATTCTGCCGACATTCTCCCACACTGTAAATGAAAACATACCTACCTGGGAGGTCTTGCACGCATACGCTCCCGACAAACTCCCATGGCCAAAAAATATAACCCCCCCCCCCCCCAATCGCAGTCGATGACGGCATATGAGGACAATGCCGTCAACAAACTCCCTAGGGACTATAACGCCGCACTTCCCTGATGATACCCCCGTGGACGGTGTTGAAAAATCCACATTTCATGCCACAAAACCTCCCCTGCATTGCTCGACGGGTTTTCATTGACTGCCGGAGGAGTGGCGTGTCGTTTTCCTCACCATCCCATTCCCCAGTACATAATGTCAGCAATATTCAGACGCTCCATCTTCTCATCCGCACATAGAATCACCTCTTGTGCCCGATTTGTGCGGATTTCGTTAGTTTAAATAAAAAAGTATCTTACGGCATGACCATAGCCTTGGAATAGAAATTAAGCAAATTTAGGCTAGCTAATCACATTATTTTTCAATAAATACCTTTCTTATTTTTTCGTTTGCCGGCGAGCACTTGGAAATAATGGATATCACCGTTTTGGGGAGAAACATACCCAATAAATGCCGCGCATGCGTAGCCAAATGTAAGAAAAATGAAGTAATGAAGAAAGTTCAAAAGGACAGAAAGTTGAGCGAGTTGGTAACATTCCATAATCAAAAGAAGAGGCGTGCAGGACACGGACACAAGAAGAGCAGTGAACACCACGAACGCGGCGTTCGTGGTGTTCACTGCTCTTCTTGTGTCCGTGTCCTGCACGCCTCTTCTTTTGATTATGGAATGAAGAAAGTGATTTTTAACCACGACATTTTGCCAATGTGTAGTGGCACATCTTCTATGGCAATTTTCACCTGTATTTCTCTGCCAACAATAAATGTTTATCGACCAGTGTAACCAAGCAGCAGAAGAGAAAGGTTTTGTTTAGCGTACAACGCTGCGCATCAAATAATAGCATTTCTACTCTGATTAATGCGAGCCATAACACTATATGGCTGAGATGGCAAGATTACCTACCAAAAGTAATTACATTACATTACTAGCGTCTACTGTGAAATTTCCGGAAATTCAATTAAATTACATTGCCTATTACGGCTGGCCGAATGCAACGACATTACATTGCTATTATTTTTGAAACGTAAAGAAATTACACTGAAATTACTTCAGAAAAATTCATCACTTGTGTAGGTAACTGGTGCAATATTAGACAGCTCTGCAAGCTTACTTTATATATACACATTTGCTAAGCTGCCTGACAGTCATGAAACTGTGGAGTTCTCGTCGGCTCTCTTGTGTGGAGTTTTGAAAGACGTGGTGTTCGAACAACGTTATTGAACGCTTCAATTCGCTTTTCTGAATTTCTGTGGGCCTCCCATTGATACTAACTCGTCTTTGTCATTTTTCTTTCCCTTTATGCTAATATTTCCATGTGATAAGGACAGCGGAGATGCAGTACTTTAGCAAGAAATAATGTAGATGGTAATAAGTAATCTTCCTGTATTCACTCGGCTGAAGTAAGTCATTACAATAGTAAATTACCAACTCACAAAATCGATGAACAAATCGCAAGGTACGATTTAAAACAGGGAATGTCGCGGGAGCCAACGTTTCGACAAGCGGACTTGTCTTCGTCAGGGCGGCAACTGCCGCCCTGACGAAGACAAGTCCGCTTGTCGAAACGTTGGCTCCCGCGACATTCCCTGTTTTAAATCGTACCTTGCGATTTGTTCATCGATTCAAGCATCCACCTTCCCCTGAGCTTCTCTTCTAGTTTGGATTTCAACTCACAAAAGTAATTCATTGCATTACTTGGTACTATGAAGGTGGTTTACCCTAAATTCACTACAGTAATTTCATTGCTGCCAAGCGTGCACAATGGGTAACAGTAATCTTCTGTCATACATCCGCAAGGTCTAAGACATAACATGGTGCAGGCACCAGGCACTCAGACATAACAAAGGGAAAGGCGTTTAGCAAACTATCTTTGGTTTTGTAGCTACAGCTGTTTTTCATAAGCAATGCAATTATACCGATCTCTACTTTTCCTAACGTTACTGTTTGCTGTATCTCTTTTGCAGAGCTTCCACCAACGTCTATTTTGAATTCCAGAAAAACATAAAAGATTCACTCTAGATGCGCTTCAATGTTTTTGAAGTCGCCGTCATACCGACCGAGTACACGACGGTCAGAATTGACAGAGTTCACTCTCTCAATTTTTTCGCTGGTAGTCGATGTGTCCACGACGATCAGCGATGCCACGCGAACCCAGTGACGTCTCTGATATGGCGTCTAGACAGATGAGTTGGTGACGTCACCAGAGTTCCTAATAAAATATGCGGCGTCGCCCCATCATGCGAGACGTTTCATATGCAGACGACAAGTTCACTAGGCATGCAACAAACCGTTTCCTCCACGGTTCATCGCAGTGCATGTGCGCGCGTGGCATTCAGTTACACGACAAGGGCAGGCTCACTACACCCGACAAGGCGGTCGCTTGACTGGCTGACGCACGACTTTGCAACCATCCTCGTCACACCAGCCAAACATTGCATGAAATGAATCTGTTGTAGTGTTGAACAGCAGGGAAAGTGTAAAGGGCCACCACTCAGTTAAAACCAACTCAGTTAAAACTTACAAGCTGCTGTTTCATAACTATACGTTGCCCCCAATTCCGCCACCAGCCGTTCATTATTCAGAGAAAATTAAGGTTAACGTTTCAATTTTCAACTTCCCAGTTCAGCATCTGAATTGTCGGCATGACGCAACAGATTTCAAAGTTATTGTTTCCTACTTCGGCAGTTGGACTAGTACACATTTCCATAATCTTGCTACGCCAAACCCCAGGCCCTCTTAGAACGTCTGCAGTTATGTAGGTGCGAGCACACGTCATCAAAATCTAGTTTTCAAATCTGTTCAAATCTAGTCGAAATTGTGTCGTGTTCTTTCTCTCTCATGTATTGTTCCGCTGTTATTCCTAGAAAACGTTGCGCCAAGTTTGTGCGGGAACCTCAACGTGGCATCGCCACCTGTATATTCTTCTCACAGCGAAATTTTCTATGGCTAGGGCATTCGTTATCTGTCCGTGACGCTCTGCGGGCCGATCCCGAAGGTAGTTCGAGACCATGCGGCAGAAAAATTCAAGCAGCAGCAAACCACACAGTGATTAGTTCACCTGGTTTGTGCTATAAGAGTTTCTTGTGCCCCACCATCTCAATTTAGACGTTAGCTGCGCAGCCGGTAACGTCATGGCGAAACCTTGTGTTGTGACGTCATCACTACGTCCATGTGATGGTGTCATCCTCTTGATCTAAGTGTTATCCCGGTTTTTCTAAGCTGTCTTTGCCGCAAGAGGAAACAGTAAACAATCAATAACATGATAAAGAAAGACCATAAGGCGACTGAGGGAAACAGCGCGAAGAACGAAGACAAAACGAGCAAGACAGCACTTGTGTCTTCGTTCTTCGCGCTGTGTCATTAAGTTAAACATCAATCAACAAGCCCGAGTCAAAACCATAAGGCTGTCATATTTTGACATAGGATGACTCATATTGCCCCCGGAAAAATGTCTTTCTAACCCTGCATTTGCCTTTAAAGGTGAAGCCGACTTCAAGAGGATCGCTATATTGCTTTGGCCTTTGTAAACTTGCTTTGCCACTTGAGGAAACAGCAAACAAATAATGAAATAAAGGAAAAAAGGTCCGATAGCTGTCATATTTCGATATAACATGACTTATACAACGACTCTGAAAAAATATCGTCCCATCAATGCACTTGTGCTTAGAACTGAAGCCGAATGTAAGGCAACCGGTGTTATTTTGGCCCTTGTAAGGGGGCTTTCGCACATTGTGTCTTGCAGGGGAGCCTACCCGTAAAAAAAAAAAAAAAAAAGTCGTCTACGTATATCTCGAAGCGTAGAATGCGGTATAGTGTGCGGGATTGGCGTGCAAAAGTATACATGCACCTCGATGGTAGTGTCGTCAGTCGGTGTGTTGCGGTAGCCTATACTGTGGTTCGCAATTTGCCTTCTGTTTTGGGTGGTAAGCAGGTTTGCTGGTCATCCACATCTACCGAGTAGGGTGGCTCACAACTTCATCAGACTGTCTGGCTTACCCATGCAGAAAGATGGGTGCTTTTGGTTTTTAAAAGGGTGACTTACTATAGTAAGAGAAAGAAAATACTTTTTTCAGATCTTTTTACATGTCCACGTGCCACAGGTACCTTTCCTTGCTCATTACAAGGTTGACCAACAATTCGCCATGTGATCTGCTGCAACCGAAAGCCTATTCCCACGCTCCTGCAACAAGGGCACTTAACCTGTTCTGGCCTGTTTTGCGACAACGCATATATTATAGCGCTAGTTCAACGGTAGACAAATAGGCACGATACATGGCCATCAAATGAACAATGATGCCTGCGTGTGCAACACGTCTAACGTGTACTTATGGCGAAAAGCTCGGCTATTCTACATACTTACGGACAGGAGGCCCTCGCGCTAATAATACTGCGTTTTCCGCCGATTTCCAAGTCGCTCGGTCCCGGGTTGATCGTTATGCAAACATCCTCGGGCTGCTCGTTGACCTTCACTTTGAACACCGTAACAGCGTCTATGCCGGGGCAATCTTTGTCGATTATGAAATGCGTGCCCTGAGTGAACGCTGTACACCCGTGTTACGCGTCTTCGCGGAAGAGTATGTATTTCTCTACGGCGGTGTTCCCTTTAATAAAGGCAGCGCCTTTAGAAACGCAGCATTACGTCGATGAAGCGCCAAGAAGCTTTTTACTCACGGTCATGTGTGCATATGCTATATAGCTATGTGAGTAAACATCAAGTGATGCAACTTGGTTGTACACCACGTGCAGAACCTCGAGGCAGTTCTTTCATCCGTTCTGCGATCCGGAAGTGGACTGGCCGTCCTTCGCGAGAGAAAGAAGAGGAAGAGGCACTCCAGTACGAACGGTACAGGGGGGAAGGGGCAAAGATAAGAAAACAAGAATAGGAAGAAGAAGAAACAGTAGCAGCAGTGCAAAAAAAAAAAAAAAGCGCAAGGACTGTCGGCTTCTGGAGTCTTGCATGCATGCATGGCTCTCAGCAAATGGCAGAGTACGCGTGCAGCCACGTCCGCTCGTGTAGGCAGCACGTTCGCGGGAGCACCTTGCCGCCTACCGCCTCGTCCGCGACGACGGCGGCGACCATATTAAATAAAACAAAGAACGGGAACGAAAAAAAGCGTCAACGACAACAAAAGAAACCCGAGCGGCGATGACGCCAAGCCATGCCAGCCTAGCCAGCTAGCCGCCGCCGCCGTCGCTCGCCAGAGCTGGCGTGCATGATGTGGTCTCCGCAAGTGTTTTCCCTAGCCCGCGGCCAAATCACCAAGACAATGGGTCGTTAGCGCTAACCCTATAGCACGACCGGGGGTACGCGCGCGTTCCTTCTGTGCTGTGGCGGGGAGGCACGGCGGTGCGATCCACGCTTCTTGACGAAGCAGCAGCAGCAGCAATGGCAAGCAACCGCCTCTTGCATGATCGTGGCATGCGAAATGCTGCTCCCCCCCCCCCCCCCTTCCTTTGCCATTCCACGCCCCTCTTGCAGTCCGGCGTCCTGGACTGCAAGCGAGGGGACACGACGTAGCCGGGTCCCCCCCACCCCACCCTTAGGCTGCACGTATACCCGTCAACGGTTTGCCGCGGAGTTTGGCCATAGCATGTGTAAGGCCCCAGAGCTCCTCCCGCTGTTTAGGTGCTGCGCACGCTGCGGTAAATACACGAGTGATGTCAAGGAAGGCTTGCATCAGCACGCCCTGCAGCGAGATGGCCGAGGCGAACCCTCGTGACGACGGTTGACTCAGACGGGGCGATCGCTTTCGATTGGCTAGGTCCGACTTCAATGGGACAAGGGTGCCCGGCTCCCTTTCCCGTTTTCAGTCGGACTTGCGCGAGTCTTGCTTTTTCGCATTTCTTCTTCGGTTGTTTGTCTTATGTGTTACGGCTCGCACGTCGTCCGGTGCCAAGAGAACGAAGCGAAACGCCTCGGGTCATCCGCGAGTCGTGTTCGGTCTCAAAGGTTGCTCCCGGCTACCGCTGCCGTAGGCTTCTAGACCGTTCGCTCGGGAATGGCCATTACGAGTGTGCTCCGAGAGTTTCTCTCTTAAGTGTGGCCCAAAGCGCGTGTAATGGTTTCCCAAGGACGCCACCTTCAGTTATACTTTGTGGTTCGTATTTATGAACAAGGTGCCCCCTTCCGTTCTCGTTCGGCTCGATCGTCTTGTAGATCCTTTCTTTCTTTTTCGATACGCAGCGAGCTGCATACCTTCGCGACGTTCGCTCCCCAGAAACCTCTTGAGCAATAGATTGGACGCACACAGTGAGGTTCAACATGAAACATATATGAACGTCAACAGTTTGATGAAAACATGGCTGCGGGAGTGTGAGTATACGGAATATTGAGACTGCATCGAGGGCAAATTTAGAAGAATCGAATGGAGGATTTTTGTAATACTGGACCCGGCCGTCTTTGTACTTAACTTCTTAACATTTCAGTATTCATATTCTTCGTAATGTATTCATGACACCAAACGCACACATGCGCGACCAGGGACGAACACAAAGATGCTTTGCGTGCACAAAGCTCTTGAGGCGCAGGGAACGACCAGTAAAGTTTGGCTCCTAGATTGACACCCTGATGCGCTGCGTGATCTATCATCTCTTATGCATGAACAAAATGCCCATGAACGTGTATGTTATTGTACTTCTTCACCAATTTGTGTTTCTATGTTTGTGCAGGTAGTACTTTGAACATGTCCGAGAAAATGTTTAGATATAATAGTATTTCAGCGGCAGTCCTGATTCCGGACATATTACTAGAGCACTATAGCTAGCCTATAGCAAAAACATGTTACGAAATAATGTTGTGATTAACTGGTGGAAAACAGCGCAAATTAATTGAGGCGCAGAGTAACATTAAACACGGGACGAGCGCTGGATGCACGACATTCTGTGTTATTTGATGTCTCTGTTCACTCGCACTATTTTCCTGCAGGCAACCATGAACAAGCTCACCTAAATAAAAATCGTACTTGAGAGTTCTGTGAATTTGGCCCTGGTTTATTTTTCAGTTTTCTGTTACTTCAAATCACTGTTCCTTAATTCTCTCGACGTTATACGCGTCTTTGTCGGTGGTCGCGTGTGCTCTTTAGTTTCCTTCAGTTTTCCTGCAAATGTTCATTCGAGGTTTTACGGATTCATTTCCGTAGAAACGAATGCTTCAGCTTACAATTAAGGTTACCTTGCGCCCAAGAGCCTCATATGGAAGTCATACCTCAATTTTTCCAAACAAAAGCTTCGTCGAGCTGGAGATTTGCGCTATATGATCAGCGCAGGCTTTTGAGCTTAATATTACGATTAAAGGGTGCCGAAGTGCTCGCAGAGACCAGCATATATAGTGCCCAGAACTTTTCACACCTTAGTGTGGAGCATTAAAGCGCTTTCCTTTCAAAGTCGCATAGGGCATTCACAGCAGAGCTTTTACCAAAACACCCTGGCTTCTCCTGAAATCTGTAAAAATCGTGTAGGAGCTAGATTAAGATGTGGGCATAGTTCTAAATCACAACGATCACTACGGTGAGTTTTATTTGGTGATTCTTTGCCTAGGAAACCGTCTTTCGTGAGAATCTTCGAAGTCTTGCATTGTACTTTCTTTTGTCATGTCCTATGAGGATTGCAATCGTGGTCGAGAGTGTCGACATGGACCAACGTCGTTAAGGCATTCGTGACATGATAGAATGGCGATACGAAGAGATTCATGGGCCAAATGTAGCTCCCAGGCAAAAGCAGCAGAGTCCGGAGGGGAAAAGCCGACGTGGGTGCGTACGCGCGATGTACAAATTATATAGCATCACATGCGGAAAAGATAACATGCATCCATGATCTCGTCCGATTCTCCGGTAAAATCATCCCCCTTCTCCTTAGTTCTCGCAGGTATTACATGCCTGTTCCGATGTAGCAGAGGCAGTATTACGAAGTCTGGATGCAAACACGCATGCGTGGCATCCATCGTCTTCCGCGGACGTTTGTATAGAACCGCATAAGTGTGCAAATCAGCAGTACGATTATGTGCACCATCTGCGCAAGTGGCGTGCAGAAAATGGGCGTGGCGAATCTAACCACAGGAACCGTCAATATGATCTCACAAATGGTGTCGTAAGCAGCGTTTGTGCTTTCTTCGCGTTCTGATGCCACCTTATTTTGTTCCTATATAAGTGTGTTTTAGGTGTAATGTATCTTAGCTTACGCTTGGGAGGCATGGGATGAGATTGACCATAAACCATGATGTATACCTCGATATTTTTGAAAAATAAATACAGTACTTTGGTAATATCAATGTAGTAATTTATTTGAACAAAACAAATACTACAAGGTGCGCCCGCAAGTCTAGGAAGATGATAGTTTTATCCTCCAGAGAGCGTTTACCCCGCCTGCGCAGCAAGGGCAGCAGTTCACCAGCATTGATATTGTTACATCCAAGAAAAACAGCAGCAAATACTGCGATAATAGAAATCAAAACAGCGTAAGCACATGGCGGAGTATCGTATTAGCTGTGTGCAAAAAACTGCATATGTACCTATATGAGTATGTCACTATGAAAAGAAAAAGAAACACTTTTGCTACAAGTGTAATTGTTATACATTTTAGAACACGACGTTGACGACATAACTCCTTTATTGGCCTCGAAAGATCTAAAGCTTCACTAACATTCATTACGCATATTGTGGTCAGATAAAAAAAGCATTGTTCGGGATATTTAAATATGCGAAGCATTGTACGACACCTAGCTTCCGTCTACAATGGTGGAGTATACGTAACTTATCACTCATATCGGATTGCTCTCGTGCCACAGCTTGTCCGCGATTTCTAGATTGCTAATGATTTGCGATGTAGGAAATATCCAGTGTTTGCAGTGTGGTATTGGCCAAATAAATCTAAACGGAAAGAAGGGACAGAAATAGCGTCATTTTGTACTTTTAGCCATCACCGCATTTCAAGTAAGAACCAATTAGGCCAACATGGAGTTCTGAAATATCTCGTGTCTCTATATACTCGGCTACGATTTCAATATGATTCATGGTTGGTGCAGGACCTTTCAATTAGCCCTTCACAGATCATCGCTCTGCAAGAGTTTCTAGCAGAGGTAATGTTGTAGCTCGTAGATAATCGTAAGATCGTGTGGTATAGTTTTGAAGGTTCAAGCAGCGGAACAGAGCACCGTTGCAATTCCGCTAATTTTCGTATACATAATTTGAGATTTACAGTAGGTGCATGCATGCTGTGAAAAGCTGGTGCAGTTTAAAGTTACTTCTCTGGCTCTCTTCATATATGATTTCATTGCACATTGATTGGCAGGACGGTGCTGCTCCCATGAACAATGAATAAAGAATCGGCATACAGTTATACACGGCATATTTCTCCATGGCGTTCGTTATTCTCGCTGGCACTTGATGATGCGCATTCAACGTTGTGTATTGTTTTCGTTAAGCACTGCTACGAAGCACAGCTATACACAGTTTATGAGTTCGTAAAATTCGTTTCCCGTTGACATTCTTGCGCCTCTCTTAACAATGGACCGCAGTGTGGACCTAAGATCTTACGTGCGGAAGAGGATCCTTCAGTAATGAATGTGTAGTTGGCTCTCCCATGATGGCCTTCCAGCCAAGGACTGGCATTCGGCCAGCCTAATGTTATATACTTATAACCTCTGTGCTCCGAGGAGAAAAGGGCGTATTTTACATGACATTGCCGATGGCCATCACTTTCTGTCGGGAGAGCTCGTAGAGCACGCTGCAGTGGCTAGAAGGAAAGCCGGGGACAATGACCGCAAGCCACTGAACCCGGTCAGCTCGACTGTCTGCAATGTCCTCCCAACAGTATGCGCGCGCACAGCGAGCTACCTGCGCTATAGCAGTAGCCACGTCAGCGGCCGTTGCGGGCAGCCAGGAAAAAGAGACCACGTGCTCTGCCTGCGCAAGATGGAGCACGGCAGCGTCACCTCTGCGTCCGAGAGCCCCCCGCCAACGTCTTAGCCAGGGGAAGTCATTAAAAACGCGCCTCGCACGCAATGAGATAGCAGGAGACGAAGGGAGGTCGCGATAAAAACAAAGGATTCAACGAAAAAAGAAACACCCGTGCACCCATTGTGTTCCGAGCAGCGACGCTCGCGCCTCGGGTATTTTCTGCCCCAAAGTCTCTCAAGCGTGGACTGCACACCACGTCCAGGGTTAGAGACAACAAGCCACCCCCGGAGCGCGCTGGGCGCTGCGTGCATGCTCGCGGCGTCGGCCTGGCCCCGGCATCTTTCTTCTTCTTCTTTCTTGCAGGAAAGGGTGTTTCGCCATTAGATAGCGGCGCGTAATTTTCCTCCGCGACGGCAGCAGCGCTACTGCTATTGCCGCTACTATAAACGCAGACTCTCAACCTCCCCCTTCTTCTAGTGTACCCCCAGCCCTCCCGCCATCTTTCTTCACTATATATCTAAACCCGTGCCCGTCTGTGTGCAGTCATAGCTGGACGGCAGCCATATAGGAACGTGCAGAAACAAAAGCCTACCGCGCGTCTGGCAACACAAAAGACAACGGAGGCTAGGTTGCTCCTATCCTCCTCACTCAAGCTTCCTTGCTTCTACGCTATAAGGTCCACAGCGGGCACAAAGAAAAGATTAATTTTGGGAATTGTGAACTCGCATGCACCCGAGGGGAGACCTGCCTCTTGTAGAGGATGAGTGAAGTACAAGCGGGCCACTAAAGAGAGGGAGAGAGAGAATGTATAGCCCGGTGGGGGGAGGGTAAGATGTAGAAGCTAGCCTTGATGCATCCAGATCCAGTGCTATGGCGCTAGACGCGTGCGAATCTTCCCTCCTTACGTGCTTCGAGCACGAGCCCCTTCCTGGCCACACAGAACCTGTGCATGGTGTACGCGGTGTGCAAGGAGCGATGTCTCTCCCGTTCTCTCGTTTCTCCTGGAAAGCACTGTCCTCTGCAGCCTCTGCATTGCCGCGTAGCGTAGACTCAGCGACGAAGACAACGACAGCGACGACCACTTCCTGAATCATTAAGGGCCGGAATGAGGGCTGCTCTCTTCCTCTCTCTCGCCTCTGCGGCTGTGGACACGGGCTCACTGTGCGTGCTGAGCCTGACGCCGAGCGAGCGGAGAAGAATGAAGTCCGCGCGCCAATTTGATTGCGCATGCGATTCGCGCGTCGTCCGCGGGCACACGCAGAAAGAGACCGGTGCGCCGCAGCTGCGACTGCGTTGCACCCAGAATAAGTGTATGCGCACACCCGGAAGTGTGAATGAAGAGGCAATTGACGCCCCGCTGTCACCGCCTCGTGGTTGACGGTCTGTAATCTGTCCGTTGTGGCCGCCGGATTACTGTCATCTCACCGTTGGGAGGCCGTCGCGACCGACGGGCTGTCTGCTACATTGTTTGATGAGTGGCGATTCACACGGGAGGACAACAATCAGCCTTTACCTCTTCTCCTTGCAATATGGAGAGATTGATGCCTGTGCGATGCGAGTTTCACGTCTCAAAGCAACACCTAGTAGCTGTCATGTATGAAACATATATTACTGATGGCTTAGGCATCTGTCAGATTACTTAACCAATCTTGAGAAAGTTTACCCACAACCTGTCCAGTGGAGGTGTCTTTATCAGCCCTTATTAAGGCGCGAAGGATGGAGACAGACGAGAGCCCGTACACAGAGTACTCTGCGTTTCTTCCTGTTCCCCATAAGCATTAATACGGGCCGATGAAACCATAATTAATAAAGCCTGAGGCCAACTAGTCCGCCAATTGCTGTCCAGTGATGAATGGTATAAAGTGGGGGCCATAGAGCTGTTGAGGCCGCATTTTCAAGAGTAACGTTCATGCGGAACTTTGATGCGGTGAGTTACACAGGGGTGAACACGATGAGACTTTCTTTGTCTCACTACGATAATTCTGGTCAAATCCATGGCAAGATTTATAGAGGAATCTACAGCTTTCTAGTAAAACAATTTCTTTCATTGGGCCGCATTCTCAGGACCTGTTCTGTCCCTTCTTTGGGAACTGCGCAGGTGTAAGAAGAAAAGTGTAGCTTCCACCTAACAGCTGGTAATTTAAGCGCATGACTTCAATCGATGACAGTACACATATAATGCTGAGCAGCGATTTACAAAACTCGCGTTTTTGCCCGAGTGAGGTTATTATAAGGCTTCTCGCCAGCGCAGGACACAGGACAAGGAAGAGCACAGACACGGGCGCTGACTAACAACCATATGTGTCTATTGCAACAATCGTCGTGCATAAGTATGCCGCCACTATCAATATGTGTCTGTGCTCTTCCTTGTCCTGTGTCCTGCAATCATGAACCAACCAGCCCAAATGCGTGCCCTTCTCGCCAGGCCATTTTTTTCATCCAACTGGCCCGGCTTGAGGTTATTACGACTGAGGTACTTACGTCTGAAACATGACCTTGTTATGTCTTAGCAGGGTATTTTCCTGGGCTATAGTATATAGCGCGTAGCTTATAAATGACAACTAGCGCAAGCTGAGTGAAGAAAACAGTACCAGAGCTAGCAAGAGGGGGCGCAGAGATCATGCTATTGTAAAGATGGCAGACGTACAGAACTGCGCAGGTTCACGTCCTAATACGCTGAAGACGTCTAGTTGTTGGTTCAATATTTTAACTGGTAAGTCAAAGGAAACTTTGTTTGCAATGATCTACTCCGTTCTCATTACACGATGGCGTCATTTCTTTGTATATTCCATCTTCTAAATTGAACATCTGCGCAACACTTAAAAGAAACTGCTTTTCTTTATTATTTATTTAGAGACTAGCCCACATTGCCCGAAGTCGTTAGAGCAGGGGCGTTACCGCATTGACATAAACAAATCTTCATTTTTAGAGCGCGATCAATTGTACGTATTTGAGACAACTGGTTCTACTCCTTAATGGTTTGAACAAAAAGTGATGTTGCGAAAAGGTCCATCTGGTACGCAATACCCTTAGTTGAGCACATGGTCAGTTTCTGTATGAACGGTATTGAGCTTCTTTAAAGCATTTTTCGTTGTTAATTCCTGTTTAGTAAGTAAATATCTGAAAAAGAACGTGTTGTGGTTCGCCACCACAGCGCCACAAGATTTCGCCACCAGACTGGTTACTGATTCGATATGTACCCTTGTACATGATTCACCGCTAGTGGATCTCCAGTACACTCCGAAACTTTATTTAATATGACTATAGCATACTTATATGCAAATTTTTAAATGCCTTAATTCGAATTTGTTCACATTGGAAGCCCTTCATGTTGACCTCGCACCTATTGAGTTTGTAGAATACCGAAGCCGTTGAATTTAAACCTGCAAGCGCGAAAGAAGAATAAAATACAGACTGATTCGTTTTCAACTAACATTGGGTAATAGTACCATCCTGGTGATCACTGGTCAATTGCGATATTGACGAACCCGCTTCATTTCACGAACACGATTGTTGATTTCAATTCTTGCTGTTTGCGAGCTACAGAGGTGGTGTAGACTCGTAATTAAACTAAGAGACGTACACGATTGTACAAGCCGAGCATCCGAAACACTCTAACAACCGTTCTAAGCATGCAAGTTAGACCTCCTGGCGGTAGTTGTTTGTTACTGGCACAAAAAAAAAAAAAACATCGATGGCGAGGAAAGGCACACGTGCTACCCATTCGGTCATTGACACTTGTTAAAATAACATTACGCGAATCCCGAGCTACAAACATATGTAAACAATAGGCAACTTCATGAAAAACACGATGTACGTAGTGCAGTTATGACGTCCTTAAATTCCACTTGCCAGCGGTGACCACATTTCATTGCTTTGCTTATTTTTGTACGGAGAGGCGTATTCACCTTCAACTTTTGCCCTTTATAGGGACTACATACAATATTTTTTATTTCCTGTGCTCTGCAATCGGAGTTCGTTGCTAGAACCAAGGTCACGTGTTGGTAATGAAACGGAAGCTGCTTTATCGAGTAAACTACACTGAAGCACTACGTCTCTTTGTGCATAGGAGGACTGCTCTACGAAAGCGAACTAAAAATAAAGAAGCAAGAATAAGACAGGATGCGATAAAACGATCTCCAACAGTTGCACAGTTAAGAGGTCATTGTGTATCGACGACACTCGCCCGCACACGCGAGTGGCACGAGTTTGTGAAACAAAGGATACTCACTGCACCCCCCCCCCCCCCAAACAAACACCACTGTCTCTTCAATACCCCTCAATCCCCCCCACTCCCTCCCATCTGATGCACCGATTGGCCAGAAATCCTCCATAAACAAACAAGGATCCAAATCGTTTGTGGCCACGCGTCCAGATATATCTTCGATCCGCTTACACAGGCGAGCCGTTTTCAGATTCAGGCGCCACGTTCTCGGGAAAGTCAAAAGTTAAAGGGAGGGTTAGTGAGGAGGAAGTAAGCACTTCTTCGCTTGATGGGAAAGCCACGCGAGCGTGATAGCGTGCATCATCAGGAACGCAGTATTACCGAAACAATGCACGCGAAACGAAACGAAAAATTGAACAAAAACCAGAAATTTCATTTTTTTTTCTTTCTTTCTTTCAAGACGTGCGTACAGCGCACCTATATCTTGTTTTCGTAACGGTCTCGGAAACCGTGGAAGCCGAGCACGTGTTTGTGTTCTCTTCATTGCCGTTCTTCTTCTTCCGTTCCGCTTTGCTCAGTGCCGGCCACATCCAACCCCCTTCCTCCACCACGCCACTCGCGTTCTTCCCGATGGCCCCCGCCATGTGTACATAAATCACTTCGCTTCACGAGATAATCGCCATCATCCGAGTGTGGCGGCTCAAACACAGGTATTACTGGCAAAATGCAGCGTGCACTCGGCTTTGGCTTTGGCTTTCGGCTCGCCCCGCCGCCGCTCCACGGCTTGATGCGTTTCCCTCGCCCCTCTCTCCTTCTCGTTCAACGTCAGCCGTGGTTTCCACACTATAGCTTCCTCCTCCTTCGTGATGATGGACAAACAGAGGGCGGAGCGAGAGAGAACCGTACTCTCCCCTCCTTTATGATCCTGCAATGGCGTGTCCTATTACAAGTGTTTCCTAATGGAATGCTCTTTGGTCCGAATCGTCGTCTGGCGCTGGGCTACCGCATGCGGCAACGCTTGCAGCGTGCATTTCGCCTTCGAGATGATGCTCACCCTCGCTCCAAGGTTACTCGCTTGAGCAACAACTCGGGGGGCTCGCCTTCCCGTGGCAGGAATCCATTTGTAGGACTGCTAGTAGCGGCTGTCAAGAACATTGCGACTGCCCCCTCGGCGACCGTTCATATCTTCTTTCGATGCGCCAGCCGAATGCACTTACGTAGGCGCTGCTTGAAACAAAGTTAGGGTGCACTGCTAAATCATATGATCGAGATTGAAAAATGACCATTTCTGTTATAGCCGGAAAGAGTCAGTCTAAGGGAACACTATAGCGAACACTTACCAACATTCAGCAACACCATGGCAGGAATTTTGTATTTTTGACCAACAACATCCAACATGAGCCATCACTCATTCAGCTAAAATTAACCACTGATCCGGTAATGATAGCATACTATTACATACAATAGTTGAATTTGATCAGAAATAGTTATTGCACGCCTGTATCAAATGTGGGTGGAAAGAGCACACTCCGGAAGACGTTTTAAAAAAAGAAAGTAGAAGAAGAAGGACGAGCAGGACAGAAAATCCACAAGCTTAACTTTCTAAACGAAATCACGGCCACTTACCTCCATTTGAACGGTTCATATATGTAGCATTCATCGATGGGTTTGCAAATATGTGGCGTTAAAATGTATATCATTCAGCAATGGAAGCAGAGTATACGTTTAGGGAGCGCGGAAAACACCCCCCAGTGCCACCACGGACCATAACGTCTATATGAACGCTCACAAGCTGCAGATAGGCTAGTATTGCCTACCTGCTGCGTCAAATAGTGGCATTGTCACCATGCCGTCTCAATCCAATGAGTGAATTGTCGACCAGTTTTGTGCGCAGTTGCAATCTTTCAATGTACCTGTCACATATACTTGAGATGACCATTCGAAATGTGTGCACTGGTGTTCATCAGAAAATTGGGGCCGTCCCTACCCTCCGTATATATTGCTGGCAGGGCCGGGCTCCCCCCCCCCCCCCCCTACTCCTGTTCTCTTTACAAAGGGACTGACCGCGCAGAAAAAAGAAATGTTTTTCGGTTGCGGCAAAAATCAGGACATCGTTTCTTATATTGATCGAAAAGACCATGTTTGTACCTGTAAAAAAGGAATAATATTTCTCAACTTGTCCCTAGCAGTCGTGAAAGATTGACCGGTGGCGATGTATGTAAACTCCAGGTGTATACGGAAAAACAAACAAAAAGACATAAACAAAAAAAGCCTGCACATGCTCACTTATCTTGCATAAAAGCCGGGTTACGTTGAGTTGGCTCGCGGCCGTGATGGACCCAATAAAGTTGTCTCTCTTACTCGTGTTTTACACAGACCTGGTGGCGTTCCTTCGCGATGGAAAGCTATTTCCATTTTTAAATTATTGTTGCAAAACCTCAGTAACCAGTGTTACCGAAGTCTCAGCACATGCTGAATGGGTGACTACACGAAGGGCCGAAAAATTGTCTCAAGAACCTCTCCTGACTTTCCTGCGTAACCACTGCAAGTCTGTACAGTTCGGAGGCTACGCTTTCTATTGAGATCAAAAGGAAAACAGGAAATTGATGACGGGGGACAGAGAGTCCCTTAAAACTTTGCTATAACGTGAACCTAAATCTCTCAATACACGCAACTGTTCTTTCTTTTTATTTCCATTCCACTCCCGTCAAAATGTGGCCACGGTGGCCAGCTACTGAACCCACGTCCTCGTATTCTTACCAGAGCAGCACCTTAACACCGCTATGTCCTCACGGCTGGTCGCATAGAGATTACGATTTGGTTGCATAAAAGCAAAGTGATGCCGAGTGCGAACGAGCTCTTTTCCTTGACGCGGCTCCTTTTTTGCGCCCTGAGGAGATCGCATTTTTGCGCCGCTCGTTAGGCGGTGACGCCAGTCGGAACAGCGCGCACAGTGAGCCGTGCAGTCGCTGAGAGAGTCTAGGATCCTTCAAGGAACGCCGTCGGGAAGCAAGGCCTCCCACCGGCGTTGTTCTCGGA
This sequence comes from Hyalomma asiaticum, assembly GCA_013339685.2. NCBI lineage: Eukaryota > Metazoa > Arthropoda > Arachnida > Ixodida > Ixodidae > Hyalomma > Hyalomma asiaticum. The sequence goes on along the minus strand of CM023488.1, from coordinate 15,304,722 downwards.
ATCACCTGTTCCGTTCTGCCTCCCACGCATGTTCGTGTGTGCGGGGCGTTTCAAGCGCACGTATCTGAATCAATCTTTGTTCTTTGTCTGCTTAGCGTTGACGGCGTCCAAAGAATAAAATTTTGAAGATTGAGCACAGATGTTTCAAGAACTACTTGCTTTTAATATCGAATTTAGTGCACAATATCACTGCAAAGGCATTGAAATTCTCCTTAACTGCATTGTACGTGCAAGCGCTAGCTGTTTGTCTGTATGTGGCGGTTACCTCGAAGTCGCCGTGATTTCGACGTCCATGTCACACTACAGCATCGCATAGCGGCACCATAGGCGTCATGTGCTGGCGTCATTATGACGTCGTCGGTGACGTCACCGCCAGCAGTCGTGTGACGCCTTGATGAAGTTGTCGCCCCGCAACGGTGGTCTAGTGGCGATGGCGCTCAGCTTCTAAATCGAAGGTCGCAGGATTGAATCCTGGCCCTGGCGGCTGCATTTCCATGGAGGCGAAATGCTGAGGCCCGTGTAACGTGCGATATCGGTGCACTAGTCCCAGGTGGTCGAAATTTCCGGAACCCTCCACTACGACGTCTCACATAATCGTGTCGTGATTTTGGGATGTAAAACCTCAGAAATCAAATAATCAACATACGACGTTACCATATGATGTCGTAACATGGTCAAGGTACTTCTAGTATCCGCCCTGGACGACACCGAGCTGTTCGTATGGTGGGCCACATAATGTTTTTAAGAACTTTACTTACACGTCCCCTAAGTCACGGTACCTGTGGGTGGAGACCAACATATATAATTTACTGGTCTCCATGCAACTTATCATTTTATTGAAGTAGGCATGCCGAGGAAGTTTAACCGTATGCAACGGACAAGCTTATGTGCGAAAAATTGTTAATGTATGGTAGGCAAGTAAATTATACCTGTTCGTGCGTGCACTACAAGCACAAAGAAACTTATGCGATGCATTCATGTCACTGTGGAAGCTGAAGAAAATCGAGTGGAAGGTGGTCATTTCCTTCAATTTGGTTTGGAAATTTCCCACTGATATAATTCATTTCTTCGTTTAACAAGTATTATTTTATTTCATTCACTTAATTAGAATACCTCCAGGGTCAAAGGCACAGAGAGGGTAGTGGTCATATAAAGACGGGATATACATAACAAAGGATAAGCACATAGATAACGTTTTTATTATACTATATATTAGCTGAGACATCCGTGAAGAGTTGGTGGTTTGCGTGGGAGGTTATTTGCGAAGCAAGGCGGCTCCACTGTTCTGATGTCCGAGGTAGGAATGACTGGGAAAAAATGCATCGGTTTTGCGATATGATCTTCGTAGTTTTTGTGCGTGATCTGGGCGAAATAATCTGAGGTGACAGAATTAGGACTTTGAATTGAAAACGCTGAAGACGTACAGCAGCTGCTTCTACTTCAGGAACTGCGGCAATCCTCAAATCGGCTTCTGGCCATGACGTATAGGTTCACATTGATTGATTGAATAAGTGTCTACCGAAACGATTGTTTCCTTTATTGGGTACGGCTTCCTCAGCCTAGGAAGTCGCGCATGGTCGTTGACTCCCCATACCACTCTGTCAATCCATGATGTAGATAGCATCACACATGATCAGGTTGGAGAGCAGGGCCCGCTTAGCGATATTAACGTCAAAAAAAAAAATAACTCTGACAGGAACGAGCGAAAAGGAATAAACGTCCGCATTCGCGAACTAAACTTCAGGGACCCGTCCTTATTTCAGGAAGCTTAAGATCTGACACCATCTTGGGTCCTCACGACCAGCCATACGTGATCGGAGCTGGCCAATCTCTCCCAAAGCTCGTAGGAGTGATAAGAGTTTGAGGGTTTGCCTTAATTTGTCGGAGATCAGTGCATTCATACGCCCAACCAGAGATTATTTCCCAACCGAAAGTGGAGATGTGGTTCTTGAATTGCGACTTGTGAATATTTCTGGGGTACTTGCATGCACCAGGTGTGACCTGTCTTCCACGTTGTCGTTGTGTTCGCGTCTATACTGTCGTTCCCCATACTTCAGCGCAAACAGTTCTACAATTTCTGTCGGTCCCTTCGCTATATAGTGCAATCCGCCTGGTCACTCCACGGTCGCGATAACCTCTGCACGCTGGCACAGAATGGGGACGCGTAGTTGCATTGTCCCGCTGTCCATCGCAATCTCTATTAGCGAGCACCTCACGGGGCGAGACAATAGGACCGCAATGTTTGTGCGACGAGATGTATGCTTACAAAAATAGCGTGACAAATATGACCAGCTCTTACACTAAAACAAAAACCAAGAACACTGAGGCACAGTAGGGCCTTTGAGTTTGGCCATTGTTGAATTTTCCTTCTGCGTGCAGCGGTGCTTTTTCAAGCACAGGCTGTATTGCTTCGCCTGTGTCGGCGTTCTGGTAACCGACACGGTCACTCCAAAACCAGTTCCTCCTAGGAAAGTAGGGCCCCTGGCGCCCCCTATGAACTAGCGGAAGAAACTAATCCATTGAACTTTGAAGTATAAAGAATTTAGCTGTGCTAGGCATTGTTCCCAGGCCTCCACCCTCCCAAGGAAAGTGCCTTAGAGACTAGACTAGACACGCCTTCCATAGTGTGGAGGTATTTTAACCATATGAATGCCTTGGACTTTCTACCAAGAGACTTGGGACTTTCATTAACGAAACGACACCCGGAAAGAAAGAAAGAAAGAAAGAAAGAAAGAAAGAAAGAAAGAAAGAAAGAAAGAAAGAAAGAAAGAAAGAAAGAAAGAAGAAAGAAAGAAAGAAAGAAAGAAAGAGGGGTGGAGGAGGGGAGAGGGAAAGAGAGGGGGAGGCAGGGGAGGAAAGCAAAGGGAAGAGAGAAGTGGTCGGTGGGTCACGCGCACTGCAAACTCCATTGTCTCGTTGGACTGCTGAAAGTTTATATCGTGTGCTTAAGTAGTTCGAACATTGGAAGCGTTAAAGAGAAAAGAATAAGCAGTTAGCTCCCTCAGCAAACCAACAGCATACTGTCGAAATTAATATACGCGAAGCAAAATGGAGCAGTGTACACTGTGCGCGACAGGTACAGAACGCACGAAAACATATTGAGGACAGATAGGTGATTGGGTTACTTAACAGACGACGATGCTGCTACAACAGCGGATGGCAAACATTAGCGACTGTTAGCTGGCAGTTGTCATAGTTTTACCAAAAAGTGAGCCCACATATGCCAGTAGTTTGGCAACATCAGCCATCTATAAACCAGATATTTAGACCATCAATAGCCGATATTTACCACTCCTTAGACAAAATTGGCCAGCGTCACTCTTCCTCTGCGATAGTGCCTTCGAGCCCAAAAACAAAGAGCGTTATATCATTGTAAACATACGCGTATGCAACAACGCTACAGCCGAGGGCCGCCAACTCTGGCTGTGTCGGTGTTCCGTGACGCCCGGTCGCCTTGAAGACTACGGGAGCGGAACGCTTCGGTTGATGCACCGCGACTTGGGGAACGTCGCAACACCCGACCGCCAGACGGCGTCTTCTCCGACGTCCCTTCATCAAACGACCAAACTGCGTGCAAGTATAGAGTGGACGGCCGTCGGACGATGGCAATCGCGCTACTCTGCTCTTGTCTTTTTATAGCACTAAGAACAACAGAGAAACGTAGCGACAGTCACCCTTGTGTGTGGGCACGCAAATATGCCTCCGTGTGTATGTCCTTGTGGGTTCACAAGCATGCGGCATGGCGGTTGCGTGCGCCTGGCCTCTATGCTGAACGTTTCCGTGCAGCGTTCACACAGCTGCGAGAGCGGCCAAGCAGCTCAAAGATATCTCTGAGAATTCCTGCTGTCATTCCAAGGAGCACTTGGTCTGTTCCTTACAAATGGACAGATGAAGACAGGCACGATCGCCATGATCCGTTCGCTGGCGGTTGCTGTTCGGGTGCTTCTATAGAGAAGATTCAGACAACAGCAGAAGGGCGTTGCAAGTGCTGAATTCCATCGTTGCAAGTGCTGAATTCCATCAATCCAGTTCTTGCAAGCCTTCAGGTGTGCAGTGATTGAGAAATCTAACAGCAGCACCATGTCTCGTCATTGAGATCAGTACTCCTCACAGGGAGATTTTACAAGCGCCTTCATACTTCGATGCAAAAGCCCTGAGGTAACGAATCGACAGTGCCCATTTCTCTACAATGGTTCTAAACGCAATCTGACTGGTTGACAGTCTTTGACAAGGACCACACGTCATTTACAACGTCGGTGGTACTGTTATGAACTATGTTTCAATTTGTTTCTTCTTCGCCTCTCAATATTTGCTTCGCTTTCCTCCTTCCGCGTTGCTGATTAGCCAAGCCCAGCCCACGTTAACCTTTCTGTCTTTCCTTTACCTTTCTCTTCCTTCATGACAAAAAGCTGCTACTTTCTTCATGACGGAAAGCTGTAGTTGATGAGTCTTGTCTTGATTGGATGTATTATATGTAATTTTGATATCTTGCCCTGTGTACTTGTTACACTCGCTGGAATGGTGATGTTGATATATATGCCTCCGTCCGTGGCATTGGTCCAGCGCGGTGTACAGGATCTTCGATCCTTGGTAGAAGGTCCTGTATAGGAGTAAGGTCCGTACCCGGCGTTCGCTTGCCTCATGAACTGGGTCCAGCCTGCTCAGATGGGTCAAACTGAATACCGCATTGTTGGAGGAAGGCTCAACACAGAGGAAACCCTTGCGATTCACTCATTTGGATAACGAAGCTGTAGCTGCAGGAAACCTGTACGAGTTTCACAAATAAGAAGCTTTTTGAAGGGGAAGAGAAACCAGTCTGTAGTCCGGGACCTCGACCCGTCGCCAGCGTATTATCGGTACGGTCGCTCTTTTCACGGTAGGGTCGTCCTTTTGGTGAGATCGTTCTTTGATAGGAAGCTTCCTTTCTTACAAATTCGTGTTTCCTTGTAGCTGCGCGCCACAAACAATTGGATGACAATATTTCCTTCCTTTTAAAATCATTTGTTCCTATAAGTCAGCTATCACCTTGATTCACCGGTTTTTAGACATTAGGCACTCGAGCAAGGCACCACGGCCTAAGAGACCCACTCCTCCACCGCACAAGGGCGTCGCTCTGTAATATATATATACGCTGCAGATGGTGACGGCGGTTCTGTCAGCTTGCCCGGTGCAGCCGTTGGTGAGCCAGAGCCAAACGAGAAGGGGAAGAGCGGCCACGCAGCGACCGATGTGTATTCTTTTAGCGTTCGTATAAGAGTACATGCGAGTGTGTGTGTGTGTACATGCTTGGCCGGCGAAACGCGCGGCGATCTCATCGCAACGCCGGCAGCACCGCCGCCACCGGTCTCGCTGGAACGGGCAGCCGCTCGAGCGTGGTGGACTCTCTCAAGACACACCGGGACGACGTGTGTGCGTGCGTGCGTGCGTGTGGCCAGCGGTCTTCTACTACTGTACTTCTTCCTTAGACGCCGCCGCCGCTGCTGCTGCCAAGACGGCGCGACGTGCTTCTTTTGATAAACGAGTACTCGCCTCGGGTTTGTCTTCACGTCCCAATGCCCGCAGGCGCCGCTTGCACATATGCGCACGGCGCGTGTATTACACTCTCTGGGTGCGCCAGCGTATCCCCCCTCCTCTTCCTACCTCTGTTTCACGGAGGAGGTTGCTGCAGAAGCTTACGTGAACGCTGTTCGTTCGTGCGACTGCTACAGCTTCTACATCGTACATACCTCTTTGCTCTAAGTGGTGTGTGTGTCTGTACGTATGTGTGCACGTGGACTCATGAGGCAGGTCGCGGACAGATATATAGCGCCTGTGCGTGTCTCGCTTCGGCTCTGCATTTGGTGCTAGCTGCCCCGGGCCGGCCGTGTCCAGGGTCGTCCATGCGAATCGTCTCGGCGCGCCCGGTCAAGACGTGCGCAACCTGTACACCGGCCTTCGAAGGTGCTCGAGGGGGCACCCGCGTTACACGGCGATGGAGCTTCTGGAACAAAACTATAGCGGCCGGCATGGAGTATACGTTGCCGCAAGAGGGCATAGACACGTGCATGATCTCGAATGAACTGCGCTTCGCCCTTGCGGGCTTTCCTCCTCTTTACTTTATTTCCTGCTCTCGTTTCTATGATTTGCAACTTTGGCACTTTGCTGCAGCTTCTTCGTCAATTCAATCTTAATCCTTTTTCCAACGTTATCAAGTGGCATAAGCGTCGAATTGCTGCTGCTGCATCGTTCAGCCTGCTCTATAAGGCCGTGACAGCTACGTAACGCATAAGTAACAGCGTGGACATTCCGCTGTCCCGATGTATGCATGTGCGCCATAAGTACGTATTGTGACTATTTCTGGTCATACTGTTGGCTCTGTCACGTCTATGTCATAAATGTTGCGAAGTCCGTACTCTCTTATGTGACTTTCGCTTTCGCTATATGTGGTATTCATTGCTTGTCCCCCTGCTCAGCCGTGGCATGGCCACGCTCCCGAAACGTTCGGCGTAAGACAACAAATCAAGGGCTGTATTGGAGGCTAAATTCCATCGTTGTCCAAGCAAACTTATCCATGTAGTTTGCTCCATCCTAGCACGGGTTTCCCACACTCTCGCCTGAATTCTTTTCTGCTCTCCCGTCACTCATATCCATGGTGCGCTCCCAAGCTTACCGGTACTTTCAAGGAAGCCGTAATTAAGTATAAAGACGCCGAGCGGTGCTTAGCCTGGAGTATATTGCGATGGTTTAACAGAACATTTCCTGCCTTAGGCTTGCCCGCAGCCGTCCACGACGCGGTGAGGTATTTCTGCCCGTGTACGCGAATTTTCGCGTGTAGCTTGTATGTTGTGGCTCCTTACGCGATCAGCGCAGATGTGAATCACTGGTTACTATACTAGTGTCCCATGCATTGCTGCTTTCTGTAAAAGAGAGAGAGGGACAATAAACCTTACTTGGTATTAGGTATAGTGTAGTGCATAAAGCACCTGTGGATGAATCCTTAACCTATAGGACTCCCGCAGCCTTCGCTCTCCCTCTGTGCATTGTCAGTGCACGTTAAAGAACCCCAGGTGGTCTAAATTTCCGGAGCCCTCCACTACGGCCTTTCTCTCCTCTCTGTCTCTTTCACTCCCTTTCCCCCACCCCCACGGACGCTTAGCCGTGCTCCCTACATGGGCTGCAGAAATTAGCGTCCTTTCCTAACCGAACCACAATCATCATCATCATCATCATCATCATCATCATCATCATCGCTCTTCCTCTAACGCCCTCAACCAGCCAAATCTGGTCGTCCGGTTTACCTGGACAGACAACGCAGTCTTCCACTCAGAAACTTCCCTACACTCCCTTGTATTTTGAAAGGCAAAACCTTAATTTGTGAAAAGTTCTCACAATTCCAAAGTACCTGCTGCCTCATATCCCTCTTGATAGGCACACAGCTCATTTCAATCCCCGAGGAAAGCCCTGCCCCCGCTGCTCCGGATTGCTGCGTATGACGGATACTACGTTTATGCTCTGGCGTTCCCGCGTTGTGTGGTGTATTGTTGGTTTCTCAACACACCAGGAAGAAGCTTCTCTGTACATGGTTAGGCGTACCTTACTGCGTGTAAATGAGCAAACATGGATATTAGTTGGTAACAGCCACCAGGACGCCGACTGCTCCTTGTACAAGTTCTTGTGCCATGGGGCGTGACCTGGGTGATATCGCCTTCTAGTTCCACAGGAGGAGCCGGTCTCGGTAGCCGGTCGTAGTCATTACGTACGCATTTGTTACCGCGTACTATCTCCCCCGTTTCTTCTTCCTAGTCCTCAGTCGTTTACCCCAGGGCATGGTATCAAACTGGTCGCACGTCTGGTTGACCTACCTGCCTAAATTTTCTCTTCTTGATTTCGTTCACGTGGCGTACAGTTGTGAGTGTATACAGTAGGTGTACCCACACCGATCCAACTATTTTATTCCAACCTGCTTCATAAGTACAACGACCATTAATGTTCTTCCAAGTACAAACTGTTGGTGTTGCGCTGACGTATAACTTTGGCAAGATAGCGAAACAAAAGCGCTAAGGAAAGATGGGCCGTCTTTCGATCCTGGAGCTGACGCTAGGTTCCTAAAAGGGGACCTGAGAAGGAAAAAAATGTTTAGCTTCAAGTCTACATTACAGCGTAGCAAGAGAGCCTCTCTACAGCGGGAGTAGCCTGATAACGAGAGAAATATATTCAAGAGTGTAGAAGACAGGTGGCGAAGCCGCTTTGAACTTCCCGCAACAACTCGCCACAGCGTCATACATTCTGACGTCGCCTACTGTAGGTCTTGGTTTTCTTTTGTCCTGTATAAAGACAGACCAGTCTGTACTTATATTCTAATAGAAACTGATAGAATTCATAGCGCTTTCAGTATTTCTATAGCTTAACAACGACCGAACTACGTAGCATCGCAGTGAATAGCTGACACACCTGCAAACGTTGGTGCTTGAGCTCGAAATAGAGAAAGAAATAAAAGAAGCGGGAAACCTCGTTCGTCTTCTAGTTACCCACGCCTTTACAGCAAGCTTAACGAAAACGGAGCTTTTATGGAGTGCTTTATCTGCCTAAACTTATCTAGTTTTCTTTTCAGTGTTCCTTTTACTAGAACCTCGAGGCAGGCTCGTTGCATATGCATTTTATGCGCGTTGCCGAACGGAAGCCGCGGCTAGCGCTCGCGTGAACGTCTGATCGAGGCAAACATAGCACTCAATCACCGAGTGATACGAGAACAAAGCGCAGGCACACGGCAGACAAGCGTCAAGGAGAAAAAGTGATCGAATCGACGAGAAAGGAGACAGCAACTAAAAAATATATATTACAGACACATTACAGACTAGACGCGTTTGCAGCGGAACACTCATCGTCGGGGAGCACGTCACACGCCGAGGGAAGGACGGAGGGTGGCGCCGCGGGGTGGTGACTGATGGCTCCACTGGTGTCGGCTTTCGGCCCGCTCTGGTGGTGGCTGGCTGGCAGCGGTGGAAGGGGCGGTGTTGCTCCGACACCCGACACCCGGTCGTTAGCGAAGGCGGCAGACTAGACGTGCGGACGTATGCTCGCCTGCTTGCCTAGGCCCTCAAAGCTGGACAGGACCCCCGCTCTGTTCTGCAGGTACGTTACAGGCAACTCGACGCTCGGTGCAGTATCCAACATCTGCTGCAAATACGGAAGAAGTACATTATTTTCGGCAACCTTCAGAATTCAAATGAATCATCGTGTCTGCCATTTAGGTACAAAATGCAGACCATAAATTAGCGTTTATGGGAGGTTCGAGAGCCCAATTCTGTGTGAGAGCTCCTTCTGTTAGCAAGCGCATAAAATAAATAGTATAGTTAACAGAAAGATGAGGCAGCTTTTAAAATGCAAAGAACTCTTAGCAAACAATATATCAATTAATCTCACGAAATTGTTGTAACATAAAAAATATTAATATAGGCTATACTCATGAAACAGGGACAATAAAGTAAAAGAAAAATTTACAATACTGCACGAGCAGTTAGCCCTCACCATAAAGCCTTGCCACCGAACATATAGGCGTGCTGCTTGGAGACCTCCATTAGGGCTTTATTAGGCAAAGACGACCGTTATCTCTATTTGGAATGAATTTCACCAGCGAATGTGAGTATAGGATTATTTAATTCTTAAAAAACGAAGCTGAATTTTGCTGCATGTTTCTCGTGAAAACAAAAGCACAAGAAGGAAGAACGACGAACACGAAAGCGTACAAGCTGGAGATGATGCACTATGTTGTGTGCCTTCGTTCTGTGATAAGTTGTAGTTCATAAAGAAACTTGACGTCAATGTTTGTTTGACGTCAAGTTAACCAAACACTATTGAACGTTAACTATTGCTAACTATTGAACGATATCAAATGTCAACATTAACTATCGTTCAATAGACGCGAAGCCAAAATCTCTGTGATACCTGTTGAGCACTATAATCAACATATTCATCCACCTTAATCCACGTCATTGACCTTAGTTTACTAAACCATCATAATCTCCTTCAATCCACCTTAGTCCAAGCAACATCTTGGGTTCGAGTCCTACAAAGTAGCGGATTATAAATCTAGAAGGCCATAGACTTTGAGTCATATAAGGTCGGAGTTTGACTCCTGTCGAGGTCTAGGGTTCAAATCCTAAAGGGTCTTGGATTGAAGGTCTAGTAAGTCAGGGCTCGATTCCTATCAAGATGTCAGATGTGAATGCCATAGGATATTTACCCTATCTCTATCATCACTAATATCTATCTATCTATCATGACTCCTATCACCACCACACACTTACAATATTGCGCCACCAGCGCGGTGGCAGATCTTAATTCTCACGGGCAACGAGCTCCGTGTATGGGCGGCTTTCTAATCCGCACATCGCCCACGTCGCATCGCGGAATCCTTGGCTCGTAGCCACGGTCCTCGTGGACTTCGTGCATGCAAGCCCTGCCGGCGAAGCCTCGTCTGCATACCGGTGTACACAGCGCGGCGGCCCATGCCGGACGCGCTATCGCCCTCATCGTGGACGACCTGTCGCCGGCTTTTCCCATTGTCTTCTCGGCGTCGTCTGCGGCGACGTCCTCTTTTCAAAACTTGGTTGTTTCTTCTTCTTCGTCTTCGTTTTGTTTGTTCGTACTTATACTGCAGGCGAGCCGAGCGTTGATTCCGCTCTTCCTCAGCCACCAGCACCACCAAGCTCTGCTCTCCTCTCTTCGCCACGCATCCGCCAACAAGGACACGACCCAAGCGCTGCGTATCTCTCTGGCTGCTGCTGCTGCAGGAACCACGCCAGCGCGACTCCTCGAGGCCGAAGCGGCACAGAGGACTCCGAAGAGCGTGGCGACGATTGCCCTGCGGTTTGTCGACATGGCGTGCACTGCTTCGGAAGGCTGCATGCGCTGCGTATGGCTCGAGGTCGCTTCTCAGAAAAGAGAGAAAGCACGGTTCACGGTCGTGCCTGCAATAAAGGAATTGGCGGGAAGGACCAGCAATGAAGAGCGGCAGAAGCAATACAATATACGTACATATATATATACAGAAGTGGTCGGGGATTCGGGTTAACGAGACAAAACATGCGCGGTACTCCCGACAAATACGTGTGCATATATGTGGAAAAGCATGACGCCGTGTACTTAACAGCATCCTCAGAGCGTGGAGTTCTTTCCGTGGCGAGTTCACGGCAAGAAAGTGCGGTGCCATCGCCCCCAAATTTTTCGATGTCATTTAGCATTCGCTAAAGGCCAGAGTCCCCGCCATCCATATTGTGTGTCCTAAGAGCCGATTTGTTTACCGATTTATTTACCTTACAGGCCCTCGTTCTTTCATTCACATCTTTGTGATTGTGTGGTGCAGCCGTATTCACTTATTAAGCAAGAAATGTTTAGCTCACCTTGACGGCGATTTTAAGTGACCATAAGCAAAAACGCTGATACGTCATCCTGGCACTGAGATCGAGCGACAACATCCGGGCATCTACTAAATAGTCTTGAAAATGTGGTCTCTGCACCCCCCCCCCCTTTCCAAACTTTTGGAGGGGTTCGCATTACCCGTTCTATTTATAAAACAAGTTTTCAAAACATTGGTTCCGTGTTCTGCTTATATTGTTTGTTCACGATATCACTGAGGCTGTGACTTCTACTACGCTGAAGTTCTATTTGGCACTTATTATAGCGACCTTCCTTCGCGACTCCTTCGAGAGATGGCGCCACGCTCCGTAACAACGCCGCCAGCGTCAACGAGGTTCAGTTCAAAACAGGATCCTTCCGGCAGGCTTTCAGGTCTGTCTACGTCTCTCGTGGTTTGCATGAGCTTCTGCAGTAAGATTGGGGCTGCTACGATCTCCAAGTCCGCACTGCCGGCAGCCATTTCACGCTTATATCCACTCTCGATTACGGGAAAGCCATAGGAATGTGAGATCGCTTCCAGATGCGATTCTCGCGACTGTGAAGAGTGACAAATGGCAACGCACAACGGATGAGGTGACAACACGAGAACAAAAGGGGGATACGTGGAAGATAAGCACGAGCGCCGAACTGCAAAAATAAAATTAAGGAAAGAAACATGTATCGTACTCGTGTTTGTCTCCCATGTCCTTTTGCTGTTGTCGTTGTTGTTGTAGTTTCTGTCGTCGTCGTCGTCTTCATCCTGTCACCTATAGTCCACTGCCATTTGTCACTATATGACTAACCAACTAACCCACCATTACGGCTTAAGCAACTGTGAAGAGACGCTCGAACCCATTATGCGTGTTTGTGCTCGTTTTGCCGGTGTTCTTCGCTATGTTTTAAGACAACTTGAGCAGAGGCCTTTCTCGGAAAATGGCCCTGCGCATCGGAGGCTAGCAAATCGACGCGGACATTGCTTCCCTTTTTACACTCGACCTGGCTGCATGTGATCGTTTGTAGGTCCGCAATGGACAGGCGCGTGTGGTCCACACCCTGACATTCGCGCTATCTTCTCTTTCTCTCTTTCAACCCCTCAATCATTTCCCCCAGAGTAGAATAGCAAACCGGACGCGCATATGGTTGACCTCCCTGCTTTTCCTTCCTCCTCCTCCAGCCATGTCTTATTTATTCATTCAGCTTTCTTGCAGCACCGCAAGGACACTATTCAGTGGAAGCTTATGGTATACTACACATTGCATGTAACGCCAAAGGAAAACTGCCACAAAAGCGCAGAAGGTCAGTGACAAAACAAATAAAAATATTAGTGAACAGCAAATTGTGCACACCGAAAGCGATGCACGCAATGCGTCTTGAGAATCCGCAGTCAGCAAACTTGCTCTTCTTGGGCAAGATGTCCAAGAGCAAGCTGCCGTTTTAGGCATTTTGCCCAAGAAGAGCAAGATGCCTGAGATGCTCGTTGACTGCGATGTAGGATTAAAGAGTATTTAAGTACCCTGGTACAGCAGTGTGCAATGACCTTCCAGGAGCTGTGTTCTTGATCCATCAACTATACACCATGCTCTGCATACAAGTGCATTTGATGGAGGCACTAACAGATATTACTGGTGAGTGGTAAACGGATATGCGTAAGGTATGGTAAATGCTGAGATAAACGCAATGATCGATAAAACTGGGTGTAAGTGCGGTACTTTGGTCTTAAAGACAGCACTTCTTTGCTTAGTCAGAGTTAGTGCTTCCAGGTAATTACAAATTCTTAAGCGCGATTGCAAAGGCAGAAACGGGAAAACTGAAGTAGCCTAGCATCAAACTGTCATTTCTCCAAGTTGTACCCAGTCCTTTCAACGTCTATCAGATGTAATAATGCGAACAAATGTGGCACATCGTTAGCACATTATCACACTACGATGTGAGGACTTCAAAGATAACGAGATCAAGCACCCTTACTTTGAGGCTCCATAATGACGTCACCATGAAGTGCAGTGACGATGTCGCTGCTTGTTCGCATGACTTTCGGTATTGTTCTCAGGACGGCGTACTCCGAATTTTTCGACTCGAGAGCCAAGTCATGCTTCCACATTGAAGAGAAAGCGATGTGCACTTGTGTACAGACAGCAGCGTTCATCGCGCTATCAAGAGTGCTTGCAAAGTTCAGGAGGCCAATCCAGAAAGCTTGCCGTTATAGTGGTTTCTCCAAGAAATGAAATTAGGGGCGTGTCTCAGTGTCAAGTGCGGTGCAAAGCGGTAGATATCATTGAATCTGTTACAATCTTTTTTTCAAATTAAGAGGGTGCCTATTGAATTATAAGGGGGTTGTACACCACCCCTTTCCTTTCTAGAGGATGTGCAGAGAAATCACTGTGCCATTTGCCAACGGCCAGAGTCCATGGCAGACGCTGCAATGTACTAATGATGCGTCCGACATCGCGAATAGTTGAGGTTCGTTTGCGAGCACCTTTTTTCCCTTCAGATTTTTCCTTTAATGCGAGCCCTGTTATCTACAAAACGTGAGGCAGTTATTTTGTCAATGAACGCGCTATATAAGGCCGCTTTCCGAATCGACAACGAGTCATAGGGTCGTTACCGGCATATGACGTAAGCTCTTGACATTCCGATGGGGTGTAAAAAAGGAGTGCAGCGAAGAAAGAAGAAAGCCAGCCAGCGTGAGACGAAGGCAGCAGACGACACTTCCTGCGCTGCTCGGAGTGAAAGTAAGCGGCACGCGGCGCAACCAAGCGTGCTTGTACGCTCTGTGTGTGTGTGTACATATATACGTATGCACACACGGGACCTTATACAGCAAGGTGCGTACACGCACTTACGTATACCTGTCGGTGCACACGCGGCCGCACTGTGAAACACGCCGCGCCACTATGAGGTGCGGAGGCGTACAGAGAGGAGGGAGGGGACTCCCTTTGTGTACGGATCAGCGGATTTCTAGGTTTCCTCGCATAGCCGCGCGCACAAACACATTGTGTGGCTCGCGCGGTTCTAGGAGCAGCTGCAGCTCCGAGATGTGTGCGTCTGAGGACGGCGGCTGCATTGCGGGGAGCTGTTGCGACTCGTTCGCCATCCGCCGCGAAACTTTCTCTCGTTGTTCCGTATTGCATTTTTTGTTTCTTTCTCTTTTTTATTATTCGTTATTTTTTTTATCTGATTCGTTCTTCTCGGAGTCTTACGTATACGTGCTGCCGCCGCCGCGGCCGTCTCGCTTCCTCGACGGTTTGTTTTTGGAAATGCACTACTTCCGGGCACTGCCCGGAAGCGAGTCGCGGCGGCCGCGCTCTCGGACCGGAAGAGATCGAGAGACCGCGAGCTTGGCACGTGCTGCTGTTCTGCATGGGCCTCTGATTTGGGCACGCCGGTGGACGAGGGCGCCTTGCTGCTCTGCAGATTTCGGGCAAACAATGGCTACTCGTAACTTTGGTGCTGATGTGTACAATATGGGGCATTCCAGCGTTTCTACTTGTATATTTTTTTTTGTTTTTCTAAGTATTGCCGTCGGTATGCTCTCGTATTGAGCAGTGGCTCGGGTGGTGTACGTGTGGCTTTACTACTCAAAGCGAGGTTGAGAGTTCGACTCCCGGCTGCCCGGCAATGGGAACAGTGTGCAAGAGCTCGAAAAGAAAAACTTCGCCTGTATTAACAAATTACGTTTCGACAGAACCAATAAAAGCTACTTGCTGCGTGGCGACGCTTGGTAAGCGAGAAAGCCGAGATGAAGGCTTGACCATCTCTCGCTATGACATCATTGTTCTGCGACGGCGTATATATCAGCCTACTTATATTTCTATCATATATATATATATATATATATATATATATATATATATATATATATATCGAACAGGTCTTCCCTAAAAACAAACCAGAAGCCGGGCATGTACATAGAAGAATGCTTAACTGGCTGCAGTGGTCCAAATGATAAAAAGAATGCATTCATCACTTGGGCCGCTTTTCCTTTGCCCTTCAATTTTCTGTGGTGATACTGTTGCCCCCATTACTCAATGTCCTTCAGTGGCCATGTAAGGAATTGCAAATAAAAAGTAACCAAATAAATAAATATGACGGATTGATTGATTGACTGATTGACAGAACAGATCAAGAGTTTTTGTATTCGCGTATATAACCACTGGCGTGCTGCGTTTATTGGGATGGGGTAGGTGATTAAAATATTCCAGAGTAGAGCGTAAAGAAAAAAATTAAAGCAAGTACGAATTGAGCAAATTGACAATAATGTTTACTGGTGGGGAAAGGATAGGCTTTTAAATGGCAGATCTTTAAAGCTTTCCCAGTAGGCCAATTTCTGAGAGGTAATTTAACAATAAATCGAAAATCCGACGCTATACTGAAGGGCGAGCCATGGAGCCTAATGTACTGCGAGCGTTACTTGATTGTGGCAAGTGATCTCCGTTTGTCACTAAAAAAAAAAAAAAAAAATCAGCATATCCCACCAGTAGCGCAGTCAGGCATGCGCTGACCGAATAAAGCCCCGCCCCCTTCGAAAATTTTCCAGCATGCACCCCGCCTGCCCTTGCTGGCTTCCTATGCCCACATTCAATTGCGCGTTCCAGTAAACTGTATGTCACTCCCTTGCTTAACCCAATCTAGTGCTCTCATCAAAATTTCATTATCCATTTTGGTGGTCCTTGATTGACATAGGTTGGAATGTAATGTTAACATTCAATCACCTGTGGCACATAGCCCCGAGGCTGCTGGCATGAGCCGCAGGTGGTCGCGCCATCGTTAATAATGACGCGCATAAGAAGAGAATCAAATTATAGATTTCAAGATGTATTGTGCGTGTTCGCCATTCTTACCCTACCATTTCTATTTTGGTGTACAAGTGAATCAAGCAACCAGGAGAGCACCTAGACATAGATAGATAGATAGATAGATAGATAGATAGATAGATAGATAGATAGATAGATAGATAGATAGATAGATAGATAGATAGATAGATAGATAGATAGATAGATAGATAGATAGATAGATATCAAAGTTGCTCAAGAAATGCATTTAAAAATTGTCTATCGTCACGGTACGTGCGGGACATTCAAGTAATACTGTGTGCTCCACTGTCTGTATGATGCCACTGTTGTGCGGTATAAAAACTGTTCGCGTGTGCCACGGTCGATAGAAGACGATGGTAAAAGGTTTCAGAGTCGAGGTGGAGTGTTCGACTTCACTTCTGAGTCAACCGAAGTGTATTCCGCGTGATCTACGTGCGTCTGTCTCTCCTCCACTCGCAGTTTTCGTGCGGCCGGGTTTGCTGAAAACATAACTTCGCCGAAAACAAAGAAAACTTCATCCATTCTCTATTAACACTTCTTTGTTACCTATTAAGAGTTCATCGAAGGCGGTATGAATAGAGGGCTCGTTTCTTTGTTAGGCACCAGTTTCAAAAGTTTCATCAGTTCATGGGACGAGCCATGCAGCACTGCGCGAAAGCTAAAACCCTTTGTGGGTCGTCTCTCGTCCCCAGCAATTATCTCGCCTATTTTCGTACATTTCATTCCCTTGAATGTGCGCGCCCGCTACTTTCAGGTCACAAACAACACGCGCGCAGCTAGCGTTCCCAAGAGAAAAATAGCCAGCACAGGAAGTGAATATACGCAAGATGGATCACCACTATTGTTGCGAGACATGACAAGAAGGTAAAAAAAAAATGGAAAGGAAGACGTGGACTTAATGAACGTTAGCCCGAAAGTAAACTTATCTGACGCCAACTGAAAATAAGCCAATAATGGTGCGAAATTTGACGCCTACATTCTTGAAATCTTACTCCCCTTTTACTTCCCTTAGTACCCATCCTCATTTTCCCAACGTTGAGTATCATGTCGCAGCTTTTATTCAGGATGACCTCTCAGGTTTTTATAATCCCTCCCTCTCCCTGGGTCTTTGGGGGCTCATCTTGTAGGCAAACAATATTACTCAGCAAAAAGCCCAAGCTGCCCTCTCCCACGTTACGCTTCCGTTTCTTTCATGCCACGGGCAGCATTCACGCTATTATATAGCGTGACATTTGGCACCAAGAACGAATAAGGTTGAACCAATATACGTTGGGGACACGGAACGATTCTACAGGCTGCAGGTCGTTTTAGGATCTATATGTGGGGGCGCTGACTTACAACGTACAAGTGATATATCGTTTTTTCCTTTTGCAAAACGTGTTCACTTTTTCTCACACGCGTGTACGCAAGCTTATTTGACAGATAGACAAAGAAAAGCGCACCTCTACGTTGTGCAATAATCATTGGCCCGAAACAGAGACCGCATTGAGAGAAACCGTCTTACACCTTTAATGGTGTTAAATTTGAATCTTCTCGTCTCCTGCATGAAACGGTGACAAGCAAGTTTGTTTGATGGTTCCACAACGAAGGCAAACGAACGCAGAAACAATGCTTAATAAGCGTTTGTCAGAAAGCGACGAACTCGTTCATCTGGAGTATTACCAGAACTCGTGGAAGGCCTATTCGAGTTTATCGCGAACTCGAAAAGGTGGCCTCCACATGCAGAGGAAGTGGGATCCTTGCTCCGGAGTTCTTCTTAGTCTGTCTCTTTCATTCCTTTCGTTTGCTTCTTCCACATTTTCTTTTGTTCTTTTTTCGCAGGAAGAGGAGAAAGAGCGGGGGTGCCGTGGACACGCTTGGCTGACGCCCCGAGAGCCTCCAGCGCACGGACAGTATACAGTCGCAGTCTCTGTGTAAGAAGCCTTTGTTTTTGTTGCATGTTCGCGTTCTGAAACGGCGGCAGCAGCCGAGGTCGGCAACGGCCGACAGCGTTAATACAGCCTCACGAGGCGTCTCTTACGTCATACCGGGAATGAGTTCGATAGCGCTGTACAAGAACCTCTATGGGAGCGGTTATGTGCTTGTAATAACTTCTGCACTGTATCAAGCTGCGTGGCCATGTGGACATATCGGACCGTGACCTGCTAATGTGGCTAATCAGTGAAGAAAGCAAAATTAGCCGTACAAGCGATTAATTACATTGCTGACTACTAAATAGCAATTAAACTACATTGCTGATAAATAAGGTAAATAAGGTAGTCCAATTCGATAAAAAAAATGTCGTCGGCACGGTAGTGAGAATTCACATATCACAATATTCCTCCTTGAAAATGGCCTGGAAGATACTTAAAAAGAGAGAGAGAGCAAGAGCTGTGGTATACATATAGAAGTCCTGGCAAAAATTATAATTACTAGATGTCCACTTAGTGGCGTGGCAAACGTTTCTAGTGGTGATTGGTAATGTTAAAGGGATACTAAAGACAGACAATGAATCAGTTTAGGCCGATAGGTATTATTTGAGAATCTCTTTGTCGTTGGTTCCTCCACCATAGGTTCAGCATTGCAAGAGAAAACAGAGGTTAAAGTTTCGTTTTATTTTTGTTTTATTTTTTTACTTTTACGCCGACACTACAGGCACCCCAGCGTAAACGCGACGTTACAGCTTTCAAACTATTTCCTTCGTATTTTGGCCACACTGACTCAATGATATTTAATGAAACTTGCTACGTTAGGTCTCTGGCCTCCCTGCAACACAACTCGATTCATATTCAGCTGAAAGTAATCTAGTGTGCAGTGAAAGGCGCCTTCAAATTCTGTGACGTCACAGTAATTTGGTGCGGGAACGTGAAAGTGGTGTCGCCACCTGCACTTTCTTTCTGTGCGCCTTCTTGCTTATTAAGCGTTCTCTCGTGGCAAGAGTGGTATTGCGAAAAGGTAACTTAGTAATACTAAAAAAATCGCTTTGCTCTTTAGTGTCCTTTCAAACTCCACGTTGTCATATAGTCATAGTCCACACACCAGCGCACGTCGACACGCCACGTCATATGAAGCTCATTTCCCACCGTGTGTGTGTGTGTGTGTGTGTAACCTTTATTCTTATGGACAAATGTAAGAACGGGCCAATGTCAGAATTCCTCCTTATACGGCGTTACCATATTATTGCCCTATAATTACGAACGCACCAGCTGTACCTATCCGCACAAGCCTTTTCTGCGTATAATACACAATAATTCACTGCTCACAACTTGTCACATGGCTTCTGCTTAATAGCCACAAGACAAAGACCCCTTGATGGAGTAGCTATGTTCAAGTATTCCCTTGCCTTGCTATATATGCGGTCACGGTGACAAAATAGATAGATAGATAGATAGATAGATAGATAGATAGATAGATAGATAGATAGATAGATAGATAGATAGATAGATAGATAGATAGATAGATAGATAGATAGATAGATAGATAGATAGATAGATAGATAGATAGATATTAGGACGGTCAAAGTGACTCGGTTCGCCATGAAACATACACTTCGCATTTTAAGTTCATCGTGCCTTTTTATTCTCTAGAAAGCAAGCACCCGACAGTGATGCTCTCGGTCACCAGTGCACAACGCGTGCTTTCGCATTTATAGGGAGTTGCCTGTCTCCGCGCGCTTTCACTTCTACGCCTTTCTGAAAACCCTGTTCTTTATCTTGCCCTCCTTAAGTTGCATCTTTAGCGCGATAATGATACGTTTCCTCCAGAAAGGAGACCGCTAAAAAGTGGCGACGGGGCTGTCCGGCGTGTTAAATATGTAAACAACGCCGGCCAGTAGCAGCAGCTGCTACCGAGAATTAAGCCAGGCAGTGCTCATGCCAAACCTCCAGCAGCGCCTTGCAAGTCTTTTTTTTTCTTCTTCTTCTTCTTTGCTGCGTTTATTTCTGTTCTTTATTATTCTTTTTTCGCTGTGCAACACGCGAGCCAGGCTCTGTATATACGAAACCAGCCGAAGACATTCTCCGACGCATGGACTGCTGGACAGGCTGGCGACGGAGGCGTGGCTGCATGTTAATCCATCCTCTTTTTCTGGAAGCTCTCGAACGTCAACCTGCCACCATTTTTCTCTTTATTATCCTTATTTCTTCTGAATTATTTATTTCTTTTTTTTTCCCTGTTCTCGTTCCTTTCACCGTACTTACCAGCTCCGGACACCGTGGCGCCCGAGTCTGTTTACGCAGTCCGCCCATATTTTCTGCCTCAGAAAAAAGCAAGCGCACCGCGCTTCTATAGACTTCGTCACGATGGCGCCATCCTTGAACATGTACATATCGTAAGCTGACGTATGGTGTACATCGCATTGTTTTATAGTATTCCTTTTTTTTCTTTTTTTCCAAGAAAAATGATCGTATAGTTTGCACTATGTCGTAGATGCTCCGAAAATATATTGTGGACTCATAGCCGTGGCTACGATGCCTTTGGCAACTGAAGCCCCCGGAGACCTCGGTCCCATATCACTTCTGACGCCTTTGCACATGCGCCGGTCAGACAAGTATATATTGCCCATTTCTCTTTTACATTTCTCTGTATTATCCCTCATCCATTTCCCTTTACACTTGGTGTATAGCCTGGGCAACGAGACATCTGAACGAAATGGTAGGCAACCCCAGAAGAGAAATGAACTATTCTTAAAGCCTTATATTGAAGTCTTTCAAAGCTCTCTGTATTTAGTTTCTCGTCTGCAATACATTTCACTGTATGAGGCGTCCACGATCCGTGTTTTTCCTCGCGACGCATTTGTTCCCACTCGCTTGCCCTCACTCACCTGCCCTCACCCAACCAGTCAGTACACCCCTGCAAGTGGAAAAAAAAAATATGTCGAACAGCGCCGCTCGTTGCCGCTGACTGCGATCCCCTCCCGTGCTTGGACATGTAGAATTCATAACGGTACCACTCGCTCATTCTTGGTCCTATAACCGTGGCCACCTTGAACCGATTCGTGCAGACGTCTCCGAAGGGCGCCACAGCAGTCCACAAGCAACTACAGCCAGCCGTGACGAAAATACGAGAACATCGGGTGGAACGGTGTTCGTCGGCGTAATCGCAGTTTGCGGGGTGCGCCCGGCAACTATAACTTCGGCGGAGCGACCGACCGATGGACCGCCGCGCCGTACCCGAGTCGTCCCCGACGCCAACGGCCATAATGGATCCGATTAGGAACGTTTATCCCTCCTCGCCCGTGATGGGCATCGTAGAAGAAATAAGGTAGCGCCGTATAGTATAGAGGTCCGTGAAGGGACACGGGGAGCTGTCAGCGAACGCCAACGGCAACGGCCCTGTGTGTTCTGCAAAGACCAGTCCGTGATGTCGGTCGAGTATGTGTTTGTGCGTACTTATACAGGAGCGCCGAAAGAACAACGAAGGCTGGAACGGCAGCCGTTGCCCCCCTTATTTTTTTCGTCGCGTGCCAACGCACGCTGATGGTCGAAGCTACCGGAAGCGTGCGACCTTGTTTGGTCTAGCTCTATACGTATACTAATGAAAAGACAGCCCCCGTTAGCCCCGGGCCCTGGAGGTGAACTGAACGGCGCTTTGGTCTTGCCGTCGAACGCGTATGTCTGCGTGAGGGCATAAAGGGCGCCGACGGTATACATCGGTGATTGAAGAGACACGCGCTCTTCATTTGCTGGTCAGCGTCGACACGCGTGTGCGTGTGTGTACACATGCATGGGCGCCGTCGGTGTTGAAAGGTCTCGCCTTGTGTGGCAGGATGCATTGCCTTTGCGATGTTGCCTTTGCACGCGCGACGCCGCTCATATAGAAGCGCAGTGGATTAGAAAAGCCTATCGGACATGGGAACTTCAGAAAAAAACGTAATTTCTTTAATGATTTAATGCTTAGGACTAACGCCACGTCAAAGAACCCCAGGTGGTCTAAATTTCCGGAGCCCTCCACTACGGCCTTTCTCTCCTCTCTATCTCTCCCACTTCCTTTCCTCCCACCCCCACGGACGCTTAGCCGTGCTCCCTACATGGGCTGCAGAAATTAGCGTCCTTTCCTAACCGAACCACAATCATCATCATCATCATCATCATCGATTTTCGGACCTGTGGCGTTGTTGACCCAACACATAGCTATCCTGTTAAAAGCGCCGTGCTCTGGGCCTCTAGACGCAACCGAAATTGACATTCGTCGGTCGATCCGCCTCCTGCGAACTTTAGCAGCTCTGTATTCCGTGAGTGTCACTGTGAGAGTGAACGAGGAAGTTTAACTTCGAAACCGATTCTCATTGTTCGAACGCCGAAATTAATAAAGAATTTCAAGGTGGGACCGTTCCACTGGTGTGCTTTGTCTTATACAAGATACAGCACGCGGAACAGAGAGCTTACGTATCTTGCTGCAGTACGTAAGCGTGTATGTTTGACTTGGCAGTAACGAAATCGCAGTAATTAAATTACTTTTTGCTGTTATGTGTAATGTACTGAATTACACATGTGGGTAGCGAGATGTGTTGCACCAAGCGGGTAATTGAAAGAAATGTACCCATTATTTTACGAATAACTTGTGACTGAAATGGAGCATGTTCACTTCCCTTGACGTAAAAACATTGACCATAAAAGGAAAGAAAAATAACAGACAAGTTGGCCTGAGTGGTATGCCCATAGAAATTGAGAAAATCCGCGTAGCATTCGAGGCTCGAACGAATGACGTTGCTGGGAGGCCATGACCCTCGAAAATTTCATACAAGTGGGGTAGACGACGACTCCGCGCTTTATACAGACTATCGGACGGATCAGCAGCGCTGTGCAGAGGTTTCAAACGCGTAACTATGTCCCGCTAAGAAAGAAAAAGAAGAAGAACGTAAATTTCATCTTCAAATCAAAGACTGTTGTTCTTTTTTCCTTCTTCTTCTCTTCTTGGCTCAGTCTCTCTTGACACAACCTCACATTGACTGTCACCACTGTCGCCTGATTCTTGGCCTATCCCTCTCAGTGGATGAGCGCCATGAAGAGGATAATAATAATAATAATAATAATAATAATAATAATAATAATAATAATAATAATAAAACATCATCATCATCAAGTCCCACCACAAAGAAACTTTTTGTTTCTTATACAAAGCGACGATAAGATTTGTGGTCACACCTCCGCCCCCTCAACTATTCCTTTAGCCAAGCATGGTCACACAAGCTTCGAGACAGGTTAGACTGACGCATCCTTAACGCAGAGACAAGTTGTCGCCGCCATGGTTCAGGTGCTAATTTCAAAGTATATGTGGAGAAATAAACTCGCATGAATGACACTTCCTTAGCGTGAATTCAAGATTTGAAAAAATTATTACTTTTCAACAGTAATAATAACGTAATGTCGCTACTTCCGGCCAGCAGCAATTTGCGATGTAGTTTAATTACATTTCATGGAGAGAGAGATAAGAATTGTGCGGAAGGCAGGGAGGTTAACCAGAATAGAACCTCCAGTTTGCTACCCTGCACGGAGGAAGCGGTAAGGAGAGATAGAAAGGTTAGCATAAAAAGAAAGAGAGAGAGCGAGGGAGGGGGGGGGGGGGGTTAACAGACAAACAAACGCGGCAGAGTTACAGTCATTCAGTAAGAAGTAATTAGCTGTGTCTCGTTCGACTTCACGCTGTTCCCATGGGGATGACATTTAACGTGTTCTTGCCCCAAATTTGCGTGTATTTGGTTGAAGTTCACATTTTGTAATATCAGTAAGCTATATTAAAAATATGTATATATTCCTGTTTACCTACGGCTGGCAACATTTTAACACACAAACCGAATCGAATGGTACACTACGCTATTCGGCCTTTTGAAATCTCGAACATTGGCAAACCTCCATGTTAACCTCTGTCTACTTCTCGCTCTGTTAGCAGTAGCATGTATTCATACAAAGAAGCTCTGACTAACCTTCACTTTGTTTTGTAATCTCTTCACCCACGAGAATCGTATGGTACAATTTCTGAAACTTGGTAAATATCTGTCGTTTACAGTAGCACAGCAACGGAATAAATTACGCTGGATTAGAACAGCAAGAGCGGTGGAACAAGTCAAACTGTACAACCGGACGCAACGACGGCAAAACGATAGGAACGGTGCGCCCGTTCCGGGGCGGCACAGCTGCCGCCATCTCGCGGGAATCGACTGCACTACTCGGGCAGCCGCCTGTCGCAGAACTCCTCGCACATGTATCGCTATTTATCGAAGCAGGCAACTTCTCAATGGCATCTAGTGGCCAAACTCATTATTAGCATTAGGCACAAACTGTGACAAAGGCGGGAGCTCGAGCATCAAATCTACAGCCGAGGACTTTGCAGCCTCCAAAGATAGAAAGAACAAAAGCGAAGCAAATTCAGGAATATTTGATCTTGCAGACGGCGTTCCCGATTTATGATCAATTTCAATGTTCGTTATCTGTAGTATAGGGTCTGTGTTGTAGAAATGCTCACCCTGTAGCGGCCCGAAAGGGTCGCTTTGAAAATAAATAAATAAATAAATAAATAAATAAATAAATAAATAAATAAATAAATAAATAAATAAATAAACGAGCAATGCCACGAGGAAATAAATAAACCGTGGTAAATACGATCGGAATTGCATTTCGGGGACCGAGATGCAAACGGCAGCAGCTGAGTGAAGTGGGCATGTTGGATTGGTGTGGTCTGCGCCGCTGGTAACAATTGCGAAATAGTAGCAAAAACTAATGAAGCATTCCGAGTGCAATCGGAAATTTCGGTAGATGTCCCTCTGATATGCATGCTCAAATGTTTTTTTCATTCTTGCACAAATTTAGGAGACTGATAATCTGGCGTTTCGGCTGGAGACCACTCCTTTGAGAAAGGATGGTCTCCAGCCTTTGCCGAAGACTGAAGACTATATATATATATATATATATATATATATATATATATATATATATATATATATCAGAAGTGCGCCATGTTGTGCGCACCGATATTGGGGGACATCAATGAGATATACAAAAAGGGCACATGTCGGGAGAACGTACACGAGGGGAGTCCACGGATGTCGTGTAGGCTTCACCGAAGCTGATGTACTGCCATATATATAGATCCGTGGACCCCCCTCGTGTACGTTCTCACGACATGTGCCCTTTCCTACGTCTCACTGCTGTCCCCCGATATCGGCGCGCACAACTTGGTGCACTTTTGATGTATATATATGAAGTGCACCGAGATCAAGAGTTCGCGTCTGTACAAAACGTGTATTATTTTTTTATTCCTCCTCTTCCCTATATATAACGCCCCGGCGCCGAGCCTACACGGTGCCGGCGCCGCGTTGACTCCAAGCAGGCGTGTGTGTCTCCCCGCGTCACCGACCATTTGTCAAGTGTCGCACTGTGCCACGCCCATGTGCGTGCGAAACAAGAGATCAAGAGCTGCAGGGCGAGGGATGTACGCGCCGTACATGCACGGGTCCGCTATATATCTATACGAACGAGGCATCTATATATAAAACCGAGCTCGGAGAACATAGGCGTATAGAAATAAAATAAAAATGAATGGGAGGATAGGCGACAAGGAGCTTGTCCCTCCCGGCGCACCAGGAGGCCTACGGCATCCTTAGTGTCACTGAAGACGTTGCTCTTCACGTGTATGGAGGATGGGCGACGCAGAACATTCACTTGCTTATCAGCTCCACCTATGGGCCTGGCTTTAAAACCATGCACAGTTGGAGAAGTTGAGGCTGCTGCGGATGTTGGTGGGTTCCGCTGGACTCATCAGCAGTTCGGAAGAAGAGAATGTGTCACTGTGCCCCTTGCGTGTATGCACAGTCCGTGTTGGTCTGTAGTCACAGGTAAGGCATCCATGTAACAACTAAAATTCACATGTCACCCCATATCAAGCCATATATATTATGAATATATATGCGCGTCATGCGAGGTCAGAACTGCTGAACAACGCGTCACTCCGGCCACCGCATCATATGGCTTCCAACTTACTCTTGATAACTTAAAATCTGCGTCTTCCTCAAGCACCTTTTCCGTTATTTCTAAAATATTTAACTGTTATTTTTATGTGTTTCTTGAATTAGTTGTGAATTTCAAAACAGCAGTTAGCAGGTCGCCACCACGATAACACTCTGTAACTTTTTGAAATGAAATCTCGTCGCTCTCCTGACCTTCCTTTCGCATCTTTCAGTCAGTAGGATATATCTGCAGGATTCCTCACGCACAGCGCTTATATATCGACCTCGGTATATTTACAGTATTTTAAACGTTTGTTTTCAGAGTGATCATAGTGAAAGAATGTATAACCGCACAAGTGTACGGAATGTAGCACTATCAGGTTTCAACAGACATGGCATACGCTGATCAAGCTGAAATTGACAAGGATTAAACGACTGCGGATGAAACGGTGCGCGCATGACGCAGCTGTGGAGAACTATTTCTAATCTGTATGCGCCAAGCGGTAGGAAATACTACGCTATTGTATATGCGAACACATATGGACAAGCATCCACTGTCTGCATAGTTTTGTCAACTTTTAACTACGTGTAGCCAAAATGATGACGATGATTGTACGAGCACCCTCGAAGTGCTGTGTTTTCTCTATACCTCTTATGTACCACAATGGCAAACTTGGGACGCGTTGCACACTTCGCAGTACTGCACACTATTAGAGAAACAGCGTACAGTGGGCACTGCCGCAACGCTCTCCTTCTCTTCGCGTTGATGTACTTTATATTTACAAGCCATAAAACCGAAGGATTGCCGGACGCTAAAAAATGACTTTAACTTATACGGCTCCGAACAAGAAGAGGAAGGGACGGAGAGTTCCCAATTACAGTAATTATGATGATTAAGTAATCCGCGTGGGGTTCATTTTTATGTTGTGTGCGCCTCGATACATGGTGTCAAAAACAGGAGTAAGCGCGGTAGCTTGCATAGATGTTCAGAGGGACTCTGTGAGGAACGCGCGCTGTGATCACAAAAATAAATCTACATAGCTGGCAATCACACGCAATGTGACGCTCTTTTTTTTCTTCTTCGAATTCCACGATCTGTCAACATATACATAACTTGTGGACTTTAGACCTTAAATTTCTTGCGTCTACATTGTCACGTACTTTGTGAAATTGGTATTTACAGCTTAATGGTTCCCAAAAAATAAGGAGATGTTGAAATTCGTCCACAAATATTTACTAATGTTGGGCAGACAGAACAGGCCATGCAAGGAAACGAAACATAGATAAAAATGGTGTTAGACTAAATATACTGCAGCAGGAGCGGAATATTGCATGCGACGATGTACACGTGATACTATTATATTGATAAAAGCGCAAAACATTTGCCACAAGGCATATACAAATTATGTCATACTTATATAGGGCTCTTTGGGTTATCTAAAAAAAGCAAGAATTTATATTCTTTGTTTCAAAAAGACTTGAGAACGCTTCAACATATGGATGTTGGCATACGTTTCATATTTGACGATTACTTTGGATGGTTGCCTATCCGCAAAAATCTGCATCTCAGTTCGTAGCGAAGTTCGTATATGCATTGCGGTTCACGATTACCATGTGTTTCTTTCTGTTTCGCACTCATTGGGTTTGGTATCTCTCTGCCTCAGTCTCTTCGTATAGCAAGATTTCCAATGTTGCAGTATTTTGAGAGTATACAGTTTGTTCATTGCATGCAGCGTTACCGTTATCACTTACTATGTAACGGCGTAGAAAAGAATTCACTGCTGACACTGCACTCGCTTTAAATTTTTACCCCTATAAAAAAACAGCAATAATGGTCACCTAACAAGCATTTCGCACGCTCGCGCTTTCGCAATCACACTGTGAAATGTCGACAATATATTTCAGTTACGGGGCTTACAGCCAAAGGTTTTTTAAATAGAATGCTCGTTCTGAAATATTGATGGGTAAATTCGCTCAGGCCGTATATGCTGAAGGCAACCTCACTGTGTTAATATCAACGGACGACTGCGCGTAGATTCACATTGTTCGGAAGACGAAAGATAAACAGGCAAGTTGTGTATTTGAAACCTCCCTCCAGTTTAAGGCCTTGAATATGATGCTTTTTAAATGTGACATTTTTTTGGCGCTGAAAGAAAAGATCAACAGAATCCGATTAATTTTATTCCCATCAGATTCAATTAATATTCGAGGACTGCAACGCCAGGAATGAGCCGAAATTCACATCACACTCGTTAAAATTTTAGTACAAGTTTGTATAACGATGCAGTTATATAAAATATGACGCTGCAAAACGAGTAATGACATAACTCCTTTGCTTATTTGCTGATTTTCTTCGAGCTTGTATCGTAAAAACAAGAGACCCTGCACATGGACAACTTTTAAGCGGAAGAGGGGACTTCTTACTCTTTTGCTGCAAAGCTTCAGCAGGCAGGTTAGCAGGGACCGATTAAGAAAAAGAACTGAAAGATCCGTTGTGTATAGAAAAAAAAATGCTGTAAAAGTGGAGCTCCTCTCGTTTCGGTTCTGCCTATTGTGCCGCCTGCCTTTTCGTCCGCAGAAAAGGAAAAACAAAAAAAAAAGAAGAAAGAAAAAAGCAGGTTCCTTGGTAAGCAAAAATTACAGGGTGCGCAACCATGTCTGTGCGTGAACGTTCAGTGCAACTAGCGCCCCCCCCCCCCCCCCCTTTCTTCGCCGTGCACCGTGCTTCTTTTCAGGTCGGCTCTTCGTTCCCGACCAGAGAAGCCATTCGTCATCATCGTCCTCGAGCGTGGTACCCCAGCTCTCACAACGTCTCGCCCGATCTCGTGCATCTCGCGAGACACTCTCTCGTTGCTTCATGAACCCTAGAAAAAATCACACTCACCGTCTCCGAAGTTCCCTTCCCACCCTACAGTATAAATCAAAATTTTTAGTCGACTTTTGGTGCATCTGACTGTTCGTTTTTTTTTTCTTCCTTTCTTCATGTTTATTTTAATCCAACTTTTTCCTGCAAGATACAGAATTCGTTCGGTACATCTTACAATGCTACGTGGGAGATGCTTGAAACCTCAGGTTTAAAATGTGTTTTTCATTTTCCCTACTGGCTTTTCCAGTTTTGGTTGCTGCGTGAATCCTTTCTTGTATCTTTCAGATGCCACGCACCGCTGCCTCCCCGAATCGTTTGTAATTTATGACCTTGGACGTTCTTAGTAGCAATTTCCTTTTCGTCAAAAAATAAATAGAAAAGCACCTGGAACCGTGTTGAGAAAGCGGAGGTGCCGTTCTCGATGAGAAGAAAGTACGATATCAAATCTGCCCTAAACAAGAAAAGCAGAAATGTCAATTTACGATGTGTTTTTTTTTTATCGGAGTATGTCTAGAGTGCCAAAGATCCGTGAGCAAATGCATAAAACAAGCAGGAGAACCTGAAATCTGTAATCTGTGTAATCTGTAATCAAAACCTGTAATCTGGAAGCCCACTCAATATAGCAGTGGCCATGTATAAGTTATACTAAATCTCGTTTACAGACTTCGAGCCACACGGAGCCATGCGTTTCTTACGCGCATGCAAATGTAACAAGCTTTTCTTGGCCACCTCCGTGTCATCACTGGCTACATTAATCACGTAATGTTTGCTTATTAATTGTTGCTTTACCCAGTCGTTCCCAGCTTCTTGTACGCCAAATTACGAGCTTTCTTTTTTTTTTTTTTGCTAATCATCAAGAACG
The DNA here is from genome assembly GCA_013339685.2 of Hyalomma asiaticum. Classification (NCBI taxonomy): domain Eukaryota; kingdom Metazoa; phylum Arthropoda; class Arachnida; order Ixodida; family Ixodidae; genus Hyalomma; species Hyalomma asiaticum. The sequence continues at coordinate 15,274,885 of CM023488.1, read as the reverse complement.
AAATCACGGCGGCGCTGTAAGCCTACCCAACCAGTAATTCATCATCATCGTCACCAGCCTGTTCTACGTTTACTGCAGGACGAAGGCCTGTCGCCAGACATCTCCAATTTAGCCGGGGCTGCCGCGAGTTCGTATTATTTTGTGCCAACGAGCTTCTTAAATTCATCGCTCCATCTGACTGTTTCCTACGGCTGCGTTTCCCGTCCCTTGGTACCCATTGTTCTCTCTGTCCGCCTGTTATCGTCCCTGCACACTGCGTGACCTGCCACGTCGATTTCTCTTATTGATAATGAGGATGTAGTCTATTCCTGTTTGTTCTCTGATTCAAATCTCTTTCTACACGTTTCTCAGTGTTAGCTAGCGTCGTACCATGGGCTACCGTTCGATCGCCACAGTACTTTTTCCCCGTTCCTGGTTTGCCCATGCTAAGCATACACCCACTCGTGCCTTTTGCACGAAGACTTGTACGCGCAAGGCTTGACTTAAGCAGCTCGTCCTATGAAATTTCATTGTTGACTGCTTCTCATGACACCGATTCCTACAATGCTTGGAGTCTGCATTAAAAAACAAAAAAACAGTCAGTCAGTCAGTCAGTCAGTCAGTCAGTCTGTCTGTCTGTCTGTCTGTCTGTCTGTCTGTCTGTCTGTCTGTCACTCGATTCAATCTCCCGCTCAAAACGCGATTCAACATGCCGAGCTATACCAGCAATGGTGGAACTCGGTCATGCACGTGCGCCAACATTATACAGGGCAAAAGAAATCTCACTTATTCGAGGCTATATATATATAGTGTTCATTTAATTAAGAATACCTATTGGACTGGTTATTCCTTTAATAAAGGAGAAATCAACGGGTTAGAAATGGTGGGACGCTACGCGTTAAGCCAACAGTAATAGAATGTCGCAACAGATGACGCGAGAGCGGGACGAGTGCAGGGAATCTCAATTGAATTCAGCAAAACCTCCATTGCATCCATCATAAAGGAGTGAGAGGGGATGGAAAGAGCGATGAGGGGTGGGAAGGCTAGGAGAGAGGGTGTTACGATATATCAGAGGTCTTTCGACATCATTTGCAGCGAAGCAAGCACATATGCGGGCAATTTTCACTTTGTGTCCCTTTAAGCATCGAATTCTCTCAGCTTCTTGTGTTGGCTTCAAGTCAACTTGAGCTAAACCAGAGCCCCTACGCGCGGGTGTTTGGAGAAAATATGAAAGATTCGGAGTAACTTGTACTCTACTGTGAGGGAGCTCTGCAGAGCTGTCTGAAAATTTAACGCTCTGGAAAGTCACCTATCAAAAGCTAAGTGGGTGCGGCATGTGCCTGCGGATCCTTTGGACATGACCGTATTACACAATCTAGTTGCCGGCCCAAAAGTTACGCGGAAATTCTGCTTCCGAGTTTCTTATTATCTTTTTACTAATATCGCAGAATAAGTAACCCTTATTACGCTGAAGTTTAATTTGTCATTTCCAATAGCGACGTTTACAAGGAACATGCACGCCACCCTCACTTCTCAACTTTCAAAAGTGCGGGTGCAAACCCAACTCTGAAAACTTGGTGCCAGGATCGGCGTGCACCACGAGCGCTTCGAGCATGGGCACCTGATGGCAACGCTGTCAGGCGCAAGGCGATCTCGCGTTGCGATTATGTGTACATGAATATTCCAAAATTTCGAATAACGAATAGAATGCCGCTCTATTAAAAAAAGCTGCTTGCTGGGCCATTTTGTACACGATTCTGAGAGGCAAATAGCCGCTAAGGTTCTGAAAACAGAAGAACACAGGGAGGACGAATAAAAAACAGGGACAGGAGGGCACCCTACTGTCCCTGTTGTCTTTTCTTCGTCCTCTCTGTTTTCTGCTATTTACGAAACCATAGCGGCTATTTTTCTTTTAAAAAGCGTTCTATAGATTCGCCACTTGAATCTTGTAGTGCATATTAAAAGGCCGAATATTTTTCGAGTAATTGGCGAATACTCATCACCGACGAGAAAACAAGTCAATGAAACGGTTGGAATTGCGACGATTTTTTTTTTTTCATAATTGAACTACCACAAAGCATGTAGCACAACCTTATATACGGCACTACGAAGGCTGTTTACTGACCCCAGATTTAGACCATTTTGCTTAAAATTAAAGTGCCGCGGAAGCGAGGTATCATCAGTCTATTGTCGTCATCATGATATTAGTAGTTTTGTTCGCAGAGCTACAGGTTGCGCTTGACCATGCATTAATCTACCGCTTTTCTATCACGTGACCGAGGCCTATTTGCTATGACCTCTTTACTTTAAATTTTTCATAACTATAGGCCTCAGGATTGACACGTGACGCCCATTCCAAGCGTTTCCTTCCTTAGGGCTATAAAAGCATATATATAGGGCTTTGTTGTGCTTTGCAGATTTATCGGTTACTTGATTGCTTGCATGGAAGTCATCCTTTGTGGAGTATCTTTTCCTGAAGCCGCGGAGCTTGTTATCTATAGGTTGTTTAAAGTCTAGTCTTTCTCTTATCTTATTGCACATTACTTTCGAGAATAATTTGTATATTAGCCAGAGTCAGCTGATCGTCTTTCTTGTCTCCTCCCCCCCCCCTTTTGTGTGTGTGTGTGTGTGTGTGTGTGTGTGTGTGTGTGCGTGTGTGTGTGTGTGTGTTATTATATTAGCGTTTTTCCAGTTTGTTGGGCACATTTGGGGTATTGAGACGTTCTGTGTGGAGTGTCGCAAGTTTTTTTAAATATAAAATCCCCTCCATCCTTTACTAAATCAGCTGTAACGCCGTCTTCTGTGGCCGCTTTAACGCGAGTCATGTCTTTTGGTTTTTGCTTACCTCGTCGATGCTGCCTCGTCGAGTGTCCTTTTCAGCTACGATTTCGCTTGAGGTTGAATTACTTATCTGCGAGCTTTATAGCTCAGGGTAGAAGTCTTCCGCTATAACTAAATTATTTCATCGACATTTTAACCAACACTGCCTTGCTTGTCTCTCAACGCATGCATTTTGTTTTGCCCTAGACGAAGTTTCTTCAGTTTACCAGTTTTGTTGCTGCTTCTTTTATTTACTGCTGTTCCTATCTCTGCGCCTTATGATACCGTACATGTCTCGCTGTCTCGACTTGTTGATTAGGTTTGATGGTCCTGAAAATTCAATTCTATCCTTCGCGCTATTCACCTTTACTTGTAGTTTTTTTATCATATCTTATCAGATGCAAGTTGTCGTGCAAAGTTTTTGTTTCTTTTTCCCTGTAAATACGGGCCACAAGTTACGTCTTATCTGTGAGCGAATCCATACCCTTCTTATACTCAAACCAGAGGGTGTTGTCCGACCCTTTGAAAAAAGCAATAGTATTGTATATTTTAATACAGAAAGCGAGTAGCTCCACACGACAGTGCATCTATAGTTTCACTGGGTGACTGGCGCAGATTCCGTGGCAGGTTTTAAAGGGGACCTCCGGCGGTTTTTTCGCCATGTTCTTATATTGTTGTATATTTCAATGCATGGTACCGAAAATCCTGTAGCAGCCAGAGCGGTTCGACTTGCCCAGGAACTCACTAATACATTTATATAGCCTAATGAACGATGTGTCCAGACCGAAACCGAAACGATTAAACGTTTCGTGCATCGTATGCAATGACGTCACAGACTCACCGCCATCAAAAATACGGAGCTGGTGCCAGGAAAAACGACAGTGGCGAGGTCATCCGACAACGTACTGATTTACGCCACCTTTTCTTAACTTGATAGCGACGACTTGAGCGCTGGAGTATCAACTCTTGACATTTGACGGCCCGCCTGCTCGGGTAGGCAGTGTTGTAGGTAACAATGTCAAAAACACGGGGTGGTCTGCGTGGGAACCAGCTAAAACCTTTAAAATTCATTTCCAGGAAAATAACTCGCAACCGCCTGGCGTGGCATATATTATTGCAGTACCAAGGAGGACATGTATTGACAATTTCTTCGATATACAGCTTCCGGACACTGAAAAGTCGCCGGAGTTGCCCTTTAATGAATCCTAGCAGGGGTGTTTAAGTCACTAAACGATGAAAAATGGTGGAGGCACGCGGCGAATATAATTAAGAAGGTTTATTGCTAATAACCTAAATTTAATTAGGAGTCTACGCGTTGCTGTATGACTGCTGATCCGGGGTTGCGCCATGCGATAGGGGCTGCTCGTGCTAAGGTCTCAATGACACCCGAGGTCACTGGCTGGACGAAGCCGCCAGCCCCCCCCCCCCCCGCGTATATGACCAATTTATAATATCCTGTTATATAATTCCTTTGGCGGAGGCATAATATGTGGTGAAAATATGTCTTCTACTCAGAAAACCTTCACGTCTTGTTGAAAAATTAAGAAAGATGTATACCGATGAGAATTAAAGATGAAGCGCTGTACGATCCATATAATGGATGGTACAAACAGCAGATGCAATGTAATTTTATTGTTCTTAACTTTTGTGCTATCATTCCAATCACTCACTTCTATTGGATGCGGCTGCAACTTGTCGCTATTTCGGCAAGAAAGTCATTCCGCTGCCCTATATGTATTGGTCGTGAGCTTAACGCCGGGATTGTTCTTAGAGCAAGCTATACACTCTAAGCCGCAAAGGACGAAAAGGGTTCTGTGGTTCGTCCTTTTGGGGGGTAAATGCATTGCCACAACCATTACTCCCTAAAGGACCAACGATTCGTCCCTCGGGGACTAACTGCGAAGGGACGAATTGTTCATCCCTTAGCAGTTACTCCTCAGGATACTAACGGTTACTCCTCACACTTGCTCCCTCAAAGGACTAAATGTTCATCCAAGCAGATGCTCCCCCCAGACTGAGTTTATCCCATAGGACTAACTGTTCCTCTTCACACATGCTCCGACCAGACTAAATGTTCATCCCCCATAGGACTAAAACTTCCTCATTACACATGCTCCCACCAGACTAAATGTTCATCCCTGCAGATGCTCCCCCTTTCCCACAGAGCAACTGTTCATCCTGTTGGTCGAACAGTTTAAACTGGCAAAACCTGGTTTTCAGGGATGAATTGTTCCTCCACCTGAGGGAAATAATTCATCCTTTAATATCACATGGCTTTTCGTCTCCATCGGCCTAGGCCTCTGGCTGCATGCAGCAATTGGTGAAAATGACAACAAGAAAGGAAGGGTTTGAACATAATTTATTAAATAAACACAAATGGTCTGCCGCCTTACTTCTGCAGCAAGGTGTGGGCAACACGTTTGTTATTGTATTGACATGTTTTATAATTCAAATGTCTTTTGTAATACAGTCACAAATGAATACTTGAGTTGCTTTACTGATGATGGCCTAATTTGCCATGTGCTTCCAAACGATGACAACTACAAAGTGGAATTTCAGAAAAAAGAGATCACACACATGTTCATGCACACAGCAGTCCGTGTGAACATCTAGGCGCTCGCAAATCTTCTCTTCTTCGTGCAGCAGTTAAGATTACAGAGCATCGAAGGAAAGTGTACGCGATCGCATGTGCGCCGACACAGCTGGACCGACACAGCTGGACATGGCACGTCGGCGGAGCTAGCATACATCAAGGACCACTGTCAACAAAATGTGGTTTTACTAAAGTGAAGTTTTATTGAAAAGGGAACCAAGCGACAGTAGCGAGTAGCGGGAACAGAGCCCAGCGTGACAGAAGAAAAGTACACGCACCAAGCACGAAGGGGTACCAAAATGAGCCGGAAAAACCCACGCGGTAAATGGAAAACCATACCTGTTTAATTAGAAAACAATGAATTGCAGTACCTAGAAAGAGATATCCGGAACAGACTTCGTTCACGCACTGCGCACAGTTCGTTCGTTTAGCACACACTGCCCGTTGGTCTACTTCGTCGTCGCAAACACATCGCTATTTTGCAGTTGCCTGCGTAGGACCACACTGGAATGCCGACACAAACACCTACACAGGAATACAGCGTCTACATCTCGGTGTTCTCCGCACACGCGGAGTGGAGATAAAGCACATGGTCACTCGCAAACGCACGTACACTGCCGAGACACCACCCGGTGTTCTCCGCACACGCGGAGTGGAGATAAAGCACATGGTCACTCGCAAACGCACGTACACTGCCGAGACACCGGGAAACTACGTTGACGAGACATGCCAGCGCACACCCCGTACGACCAGTCCGACCCCCGCGAATGACCCCCTTGCTCCCCTCCTTTTTCATTGTCCCGTGCAGCTATGCGCCTGCTTACAAAACAAAACACGCAAAAAAATGCGTTTAGCCTCGCTCCCATGTCACTCACTTACTCGGAGCGAAAGACGCGCTTGGAAAGGCTGGGCTTCGCTCTGCTGGGCGGCTGGATGTACACACATTTCCCAGAAGCACTTGCGCGCCCACGGGTGGCGCTGCGGTGCTTGAAAAAGGTCTATTGTAAAAAAAAGTAGCCTGCGTGTATCTGCTGCGGATTCATATTCATAAACTTGCGTCTGCAGTAGGCGCACATAGACTACGAGCATACCAAGCACATTACCTCAATAGGTACGCACAACACTGTAGACTACGGGCATGAGAAAGCATGCAATGGGAGGAAAAGACTACGAGCGCTACAACGTCCTGCAGCGCTACAACGTCCTCGGCTGCTGATCCGAGGGTCGCGGGATCGAATCCCGGCCGCGGCGGCTGCATTTCGATGGAGGCGAAATGTTGAGGCCCGTGTGCTGTGCGATGTCAGTGCACGTTAAAGAACCCCAGGTGGTCGAAATTTCCGGAGCCCTCCACTACGGCGTCTCTCATAATCAGAACTGGTTTTGGGACGTAAAACCCCACAAAACAACAACAACAACGTCCTGCATGTTTTACATCTGCACGATCTACACACACACACCGCTAAGATCAAGGTAAGATTCCAACGAAAAGAATAAACGTCTCCCACGTGTGCCTCTTTGGTAAGAAAATCGAAAGGGCCAGAGGGTTAAAGAAAAAAAAAAACCGCGCACGAAAACACCATTAACAAAACATACAAGGAGAATGCGCAATACTTAACGCGCGATTAGAAGAGATAGGAAGTCCGATGAGCCGTAAGAGTACTTGCTAACACGTGGTCTTATCCGTGGCGTGCGAGCCGATAATCCATAGAAAAATCAACGGGCTGTCGATTCCTCGCTACGCTGATCTCTGCTGAAAACTGTTGGGCTCGTTCGGCGTGTCCGTGTGCTTGCAGAAAACACCATCTTAGTAACATCACCCTTCGGCCACCCTATTCGCACCACGACCGCGCGCGCACACTTCTCAAAAATTCTGCCGCATGTTGACAGTGTCCTGTCGCCACCACTGACTGCAACGCTGGGAAGGCTACGCAAGTAGTCCGTAAAGAAAAGGAGAGGTGTATCGCTCCGACACACAAACGAGCTACACAAAACACAGACTCACGCGTTTCGATTGTTTCCCCTGCAATTACGAGCGTGTTTTGTTAAGCTGATCAGAACTATATTATGACGTGAGGCTGCGACCGAGGCATTTATTGTTTTTCGCTCCCGCAAGCAACGGACTACTTTTTGGTCGCGGAAATACACAGAGTAAACACAAGCACCATCTTTTACAGCGCTGCACGTGCAGGCACGCACCGCGACTGCCTACCGTGACTAACTTGATGCGAGTTTCGGTACACAAAGGGGCTCGCCGTCTGCGCCCCTCAGCCAGAGGGGTGAGCGCTCTCCTACGGACGCGTTCTTGTTTGTGCTTTTTGTAAATTGCCCTTGCTCCCTCCAAAATAAAGTTGTTTCTACCTCTACCAGCTTCCCTTGACTGGTACATGAAAGTTTTACGTGCCCTCAGTAGTTGATAAGCGTGACAGGTTTTATCTGTTTTATCTTAGTTGCACAAATTCACCTCCTCTCTCGACCGATAACGATGCAGCATATATCAACGAAATTCATAGCTCGACGCTAATTGGTTCATAGTACTAAATATTGGATAGCACGGATTCGACCGTTCGACTGTTTGCTTCAGTGTTTTTTTTTTTTTTTTGTCTATTGTCCTGTGTCGAATTCGCAGTGTCCAGTTCTTCTGAATGTAGCGGAGGTCTCCGTATTAATTCTAACCACCAGGGCCCCCTTGATGTGCTCGAGGACACATTGCACAAACGTTTGATTTCCGTGGGGCAGTACTGAGGTTCCTTTATTTTATTAAAGTTGTTCTCTCTGCGCCCCCGCAACTCCACCACCACATGGAATGTAGCGCTTTCGACAGACAATCGCAACCACGACCTCGTGCTTCGCTGCAGCAGGCCACGACCACTTAGCCACCGGCGGTGGATGAAAAAACAAATGCATATGCCGAAGCATATGCCAGAGGGACTAACAGCGACGCGTAGAGAGACGAAATGCCACCGTTCATCCTTCAGTTAGTCCCTTTGAAAATAAGGACGAAACATTTCGACCATGAGATTTGCGCACGGCACGCATCGTTTTCAGTTACTCTCTCCCCAGACTAACCGCTGGTCGCGAGGACTAACTGCAGCGGTTACTCCGGTTTTCGTCCTTTGCGGCTTAGAGTGTATATCTCGGGCAACCGCTACAAGAAATGCATGCTGACGTCATGTTCAGCGTCTTTTCTGTGCACCGAAACTTTATGTTGTTTCTCAAGGCTGTAACGGGGTTGACATTTTGGGAATATGAAATGAATGTAGTGTGAAGAGCGAAACAGCAAAGGAGAGTTGGAGAAGCACTTAACTGTGTACAGCTATAGCTGTATACAGTTCAGTGCTTTTGAACCAACTCAACCAACTTTTGAGCAAATTTTGATATATATTGACGCATGGTGCTGTAAATAGAAGACGATGACGACTGAAAAAGAATGCCTTGCCGTCGTATGAGTGATTCTGAAATTTCGCCCGTATTTGTATGGACGCCCGTTCAAGGTAATCAGCGATCACCACTCCCTCTGCTGGTTGGGCCAGTCTCAAAGATCCTACCGGCCGATTAGCGCGTTGGAGCCCGAGGCTGCAAGAATTCGACGTGACGATCGTGCACAAGTCGGGGAAACGACACGCAGACGCTGACTGCCTGTCTCGGTCCCCAGTATAGCGAGCTATACTTTACCCACTGAGGACGAGATAGCATTTCTTGGTGTCCTCGATACGACCGCCATTGCAGAACAACAACGTGACGACCCTGAGTTGATAGGCCTCATTAATTTCTTGGACGGACGGACTCAGACCGCACCTAAAAGTTTTGCGAGCGCAATGTCGTTCTGCTTGCGCAACAAGGTGCTTTACAAAAAGAGCTTTTCGCCCAGTGGACTCGTCGGAACTGCGGCACTCCGTCGCGAAGTACTCGAAGTCACTTCTGGGCATCTGGGATATACTCGAACAGTGAACAGAGTGCGGCAAAGACATTATTGGCCAGGACTAGCCGCTGCGTGAAACATTGCGTTCGGACCTGTCTAGATTGTCAGCGGCGCAAGTCACCTCCGGCGAAACCAGCTGGTTTGCTGCAGGGAGTTCAAGTCCCACAAACACCTTTTGACCAGATCGGGATGGACCTTTTGGGCCCTCTTCCTACATCTGCTGCGGGTAACCGCTGGGTTATCGTAGCAACCGATTACCTTACTCGCTACGCCGAGACAAAGGCTATCCCCAAAAGTACAGCGGCAGAGGTATAGCCCACTTCTTCATAGAGAATGTTGTATTAAGACACGGAGTGCCAGCAGTTGTCATAACCAACCGGGGAACAGCATTCACAGCCGTCCTTTTGCATCACATCTTGTTGCTCAGCTGCACCACTCATCGCAAGACAGCCTACCATCCACAAACAAATGGACTAACCGAGCAAACAAACCGATTGAAGACATGCTTTCCATGTACGTCGACATTGAGCATAAGAACTGGGACGACATTCTGCCCTCATGTTCACTTATGACACGGCGAGACAAAAAACAACACGGATGACTTCGTTTCGCCTTGTCCACGGACGTGAGTAAGAACAGTGTTGGATGCCATGCTCACACTTGAACCGGATGAAACTGACACGGATGCCGATGAATTTACACAACGCTAGACAACTATCGAACGATGGATTTACACAAGAAGCTAGACAACTAGCACGCGTGCGAATCCACCAGCAGCAAGAGTACAAGGCACGACGCTATAATATCCGTGACAGGCCTGCAGCTTACGAAATAGGTGACAAGGTACGGGTGTAGACGCCTATACGACGACGGGGACTGTCCGAGAAGCTGCTGAGGCGGTATTTCGGACCCTACCGAGTCTTGCGACGACTAAGTGAGCTCACCTATGAGGTCGTCCCAGATTGCCCCCAGTGCACAAGGCGATGCCAGCTCCGTTCCGAATTGGCGCACGTAGTGCGTATGAAGCCGTATGTCACCGAGTGACTGGGCCAGCGACCAGCCAATTACCGATGTAGCATCGGGGCGATGCTCTTTTAGGGAGAGGCTAATGACGCATGTGCTATATATATATATATATATATCTCGAAATTTTCCCAGAAATTGGTTTGTCATTGCACACGCAGTGGTTCACCCATGACATGCAAGGTGCCGGCTTCTATTTATATATATACATGCATTACAGTGGATGCGGCTCTAAAATTTCGAATAGTCAGTTCTCGAATCGATTCCAAATGCGAATCGCAATAACTACATATATGGTTTGCATTCGAACTTTCGGATGTTCGCACCTCCTTGCAACTAAACAAGGCAAATCAACCCGGACGACAACTTATTTAGAAAGAGGGCTTTGTGTTTATAAGGCCTAAAGCTTTTACAACGTGCCGAGCAGGCTGCTTCCACGCCCACCGTTACACGTGTTGGGTTTTCCTGAAGTCTTGTGCATCTTTATTATCTTTTATTTACACCTTCGCAAAACTGATTCGGTATCAGCATTGAGATGTTACCGAACATTTTTAAAGAGGCGACAAATACTTATTTGACGTCATTTTCATGCTTCAATTTATTAGCAAGGCACTTCTATCCTCCCATGGATATTGTTTTGCTATAGTAGAAAGCCACTACTTGGAAAAGAACAAACAAAACACAAGCAAGAGGCAGCAAAATATATATAGAGAAACTGTAGCGAAGCAGACGTGCCTCTGTTGTATTTTGCTTCGGCTACCTAATCTAACCACCGTGGTCATTTTATTCAACAGGGGTATTTGTATTAACTGCAGCACATCGTTAAAGAGCCAGAAAAAAATGTAAAGAAAAGTCAGTCGACGACGGCACAACGCAGGAATCAATAAACGTATGCCAGAGACAAAACAAAACAAAAACGTTCCCGTAGCTAATCGCAGTTCTACGTACGTGCGTCGCCGAAGAACCATCGATATCAATGACCTCAAAGGAAGAGAGAGGGAATGGAAAACCGTGTCATGCTTAGCCATTACGGACCTCTTCCATCTCGGAGAAACCGAAAGCTCAGCGAGGTATCGGCACAGAGCAACCCGCTGATTATAAGCGAAGCAGGGCGTGTACGCGCGTCTACTGAACCTTGCAACGGCGGCTAACAATAATGGAACGGCGCAGACACGTTTAACTGTACATTGCCGGAATGTTGTGCGGGACCCACGCGTTGCGTGCGTGCGCCTACACACTCGCGCACGCAAGCAGGGTGTATATGCGTAATCACACGCCTTACACAACAAAGCCACCTCCCCAAAAATACTGAAGAGGGGTGGTCCTCATATGACCATGTAGCTTTACACATATATGGATCATTTTCCTCAGAAGACTGCCGCAAGCCGACTGCGCCGCTTAATAAGCTCCAGCGGCGAGCCCTGTCAGCGCCGTGCCGTGGCGAAAAAGAAAATAAAAATGAAAGAAAAAAAAGAAACAAAAACGTCGAGCAGAAAACTCGGGAAAACGTTCTCCGTTTCGTCAGTCTTGCGAGAGAGTTCCATCATCGTCCTCGGCCCCGAGGAACAGCACGATTGATTCGCACAGTCGAATAAAAACAGCACGAATGCGGCTGGTTGAATGATGGCGGCCGTTTTTAGCCACCCCCGCCCCGCCTGGCGGGAACGCGCAAAAGCAAAACTGTCCGGACTCTTCTCCTCTGTACTGTCATCCCGTCGCTCGTCGCGGCTGCGCGCGTTCGCGAGCGCCCGGCAGCGTAGTAGGACATGCGGCGGCAGGCAAGCGCGGAACGAGGCGAGCGAGCGCGATTTGCGAAAGTGGGCGGTGCTTTGCGCAAAGCCGCAAGAGGCGTGGCCTTCGTCCGGACCGAAGGCGGGCGGCTAGGCGGGGCATGCATGACCACCGGCTCTGAGGAGGCCTAAACGCGCAAGGCTCACCGTTTGCTCGTACACTTCGGTAGACAACATCCACCGAAAGCTGCGCCGCCGCGCGAAGTCGCAAGCAGTCGCCGCGTGCTCGCAGCCCAGTTTTGAGAGAAGCGTGTCGCCTAGAAGTTTCCTCTGTGGCGAAATTTGTTTAAAATTATCAAATGTAACGAACACAGGTTTTCTGAATCATCCAACTTGGATTTAGAGTTCTTTCAGAATTCCTAATGAGTTCATATAGAGTCTGAAGAAATTCAATAGGAGCTCACAGTCTATAGAATGTTTTTCATAGGATGTCTATAGAAAGTCTAAAGCGACTTGCCTATGGAAACGCGTCATTTCACGCATAATAGAAGGCCTATTGACATCATATGTACTGACCTCTATAAAGTAACATTTATAGAACACCTTTAGGACTTCTACCTTTCTATAGAATAGCTCTCCATACGCGCTGTATAGGGGATGCATTAACATTATATCTGCTGAATTCTATAAAGTAAGTTTTATAGAACGCCTTTAGAACTTCTAACGCTACCTGTCTGTAGACTAGTCTATAGACATATAAGAAGGCAGCTGCCTTTCTATATGTCCTCATAAGGGTTCTACAGAGTGTATTCACACATATGTAAAGACATTATAGAAGAATGTCTCATCAGGGACCTGCTTACGCCCACTGCAAGGCAAGGGCCTCTTCCATATTTTACTCCAGTTAACCTGGTCATGTTGTAACTGCGGCGATGTTATCTCCCCCAACATTTTAATCTAATCCGTACACCTAGCATCCTGGCGCCTGCTGCCACGCTTTCCTTTCCTTGGAATCCAGTCTGTCACCCTTAATGATTATTGGTTATCTCCCCTCGGCACTACATGTCCTGCCCACGCTCATTTCGTGATCATTTCAGGATACCACCAAAATTTTCGCAAGGCAAAGCAACCGCGGCGGTGGCGACTTGGTGGAGTATCATCAGCGTTCAGAGGTACCAAGTTCGAATCTGGGTGCCTGACCTAGGACCACCGGTTTTTCTAAAGGGCAGAGGAGCGCCCTGACCTGGCGTTTCGTTGATTACGGGATCCTCTTGAGAGGACAATTCCTAACGGGTCGAGCTAGCGGCATGAAAGGCTTTTTTAAAAATATATTGCAAAAAAATCCCATTTACGATTTTGGGAGGAACTCCGTAGACAATCATTATAGGAGTTCGTCCTTAGAATCTCAAAAAGAACCCCGCATTAATTCCCTATTGAAATATGTCTGTGTCATCTTAATACAAACTGCAGAACAATATTTATGGGAACTGGACTCCAGAATTTTAAAACGAACTCGAGATATATGTACAGGATAACATCTTTACAGTTTCTGTAGGAATGCTGTGGCCAAATAAAGCTTGGAACTCCATAGGAAAATTTTGTAAGGTGTCAAAATAAACATGATATAATTCTGCCGAGCGAGTTCAAAAGACTTTCTAAAAACACATTAAAGATTTTTGTAAGGATAGTGCAGGACACGCGGTGGACTGTGTTTACATTTGTCTGAACTTCATGTTTATTGATTTGCATGTTTTTGTAGGGCTATCTCCGTAATTTTCTAAACATCCACATGGAACCTGTAACATTGAAGACTGGAACGCAGTGTGGTTGGTGTGCGCTCCTTTTTTTTCGTTTATTTTTTTTCTCTCTGCGTGTGTCCTTTCTTGTTATTGTTATTATTCTCTCTCTGTCCACTTCCTCATCCAGTTTTCCCCCCACCCCAGCGCAGGGTAGCAAACCGGATGTCAACTTCTGGTTAACTTCCCTGACTTCCTTCTCACCTCTCTCCCTCTCTCTCTCTCTTCTAAACATCCACGAAGCTTCAGGAGCTCGATTGGCAAGTGCCATTGTCATTGATATAGGCTGCCAGCGTTCGCTAATATTGTGCCTCTCATCAGAATCGCGGAACGAATTTGGTTGTGAAAGAATTCAAGCGTATACGAGCTCTGTGGGAATGAGTTCGTTAGCTTCAACAAGGAAGATAAAGAGGGGGAAGAAATTAAAGGAAAATGCGATGGACGTCAAATATGTTCTTATCACGTAATAATGTATACGCTCGCATAATACCACGCATAGTATTGCCTGGTATGTACACTGTAAGCCAACGCCATATACGTTAAGCTGAGCCAGGCTTCCTTTGTTACAAATTACCACCAAGGCAACCTCATTATCTTTTTATTCCGAAATCGGAGAAAATAAACGGATGCCACAAAACTGCGGAAATGCGGTGCGGCTGCACATGCACTTCCGAGTGCTCTTGTGTCCACGCCGATCGGAAGTGGTCATCCACGCACGCAAAATGAGGCAGCCACGCGCCTGTCATCAAGGTCCAACGTGGACAATGTCCACGTGCCACTATACAAATGGAGGCCGCGAGACATGTGCGCAAGTGAGTATATGGAAACGCGACGCCGTGGCGGCAATATCATGTACACAAAGAGAGCCGTTGACCAGCCGCAGTAGTAATACGAGACGGTGGTTCCGTGTTCGATCCCCATTCGACGGAGCGTATATACCATGCCTGTCTTGTATGTATACCTGTACAGGCGGAAGTGATATCGGCGGACAGGAAGTTAAGCGCGGACGTCCTTGTCGTGACACACGCGGTGGAAGTGAGACACATCACTGGACAGGAAGAGGGAGGAAGACCCGACCAAGGAACGACAGAAAGAAAAGTCAGTCCAACGAGCAAACACGCGTGCGACACTGAAGAGCACCCAGTATCTTTATTTCCTTCTTTTGTAGTTATGTGTACAGAATACAGCCGGAACACTTCCGGTCAGAGCAGTTTTCCGGTTCGAATTCGAGACTTCGCCCGTCTCTCTTTCGCAGAGCAGGGAAACGGAAAGAAAGAGAAGAGACACACAAAGGGAAAGAAAGAAAGAAAGAAAGAAAGAAAGAAAGAAAGAAAGAAAGAAAGAAAGAAAGAAAGAAAGAAAGAAAGAAAGAAAGAAAGAAAGAAAGAAAGAAAGCTTGCTCACGCGGGAAATCGACGCCATGTGCGTAAACGGGAGCACACATGACTTTTTTTTCTTCGTTTTCTTTTCTTCGTCGGTCCAGTTTCGGAGTCTTTCTTCGTGTTATAGATGGCTCGTGCTTCTGCAGAGCACCCGACGCACGCCGTCTTTAGCGCCGCTAGTTTTCCCAGAAAACGCGAGACGCATTCGAAGATACACCAAAACCATGCCCCCTCGGGCTCTAAACGCAAAAACAAGAGGGCGGCTATAGAGACACGAGAGCAGGAAAGGAAGTAGAGGTATTCTATAGCCACCACAGTGCAGGCTGCAACACTGGTATCGGCCGCGCGAGGGCGGAAGTGCGCGGTGGTGGTCATGTCGATGTGGCTGCGGCGGCGTCCAGTGTCCGACGAAAAAGCAGGGGCCAATTATGGTAGATTACAGGAACCGGGCTCAAGAAGAAGTTCGCTGCCTGCATGCGTTTGAGGGTGAACAGCCGAAAAACAAAAGCGAGTTGCGGGAAAGCACGGAAGGAGGGGTGATGGTTAGAGGCATACGGTGTGCTTCTTATGTGCGCCCGCGGGGTGTTACAGTTCCGCGAAACCAGATATGGCCGAAAACACAGCTCCATTTCAAGTTGCCTCCTCTCTTTTGAAACTGTGCTCACGAGCTTTCAAGCTCCATGATCATCCGTATGCACATTTATCCTGATTATTATTATTATTATTATTATTATTATTATTATTATTATTATTATTATTATTATTATTATTATTATTATTATTATTATTTTAATAATGAAGCAGAAGTACTTCCTTCTAAACAACAAGAGTTAGTTTGATTCGCTCACATCGCGTACTGCATGGTTGACTCAGGTTTCTGCCCATTAAATGACTTACGCTGGATGTTCATGAATCATAGAACTGCGTTATATATAATATGCAATAGGTTACCGGCCTATATTACTGCTATATCCAGAACATTCTTGCGCGAGTCTTGGCACGAAAACCGTTACATCCAACCAGGTTGCGTCAATAACCGACGATGAGTTTGTTGGCGTGATATAGCAACAGATGATGTAAACGCGTGTCAAACCACTTATTGGCACTGACTGCAAAACCTGATGCTTCCAGATATATAGGTGAATTCCGATCCCGGAGGTCATCACAGACACAGCAAGTTCGGGAATCGTGAACTGCCGCATTGTAAGAATAGGCACGCGGCGTCTATTGATATTTATTTAGCTGCATATATGAGTCGCTCTTGTCATTTAGTGAACGTCTCTAACCTGCCGAGTGCAATTCACGAGCTATAACATGTGCTAGCTGCGTGCAAGTTAATGAAGTGGACCACTACGCTCGGTGAAAAACAAAAATGTTAATGCCCGTGAAGTGATGAGCTTTTATAGAAAGATCGCACGAGGAATCTTCAGGCGATGCAGCAGTGCCAACAGAATATTGAATGCAAATGGTCTTTCTTTACAGTTTTCAGTCAACATATGTTATTTACGAGCCCCGCCGTGGTGTTCTAGTGGCTATATGGTACTCGACTGCAGATCCGAGCGTCGCGGGATCGAATCCCAGCCGCGGCGGCTGCATTTGGATAGAGGCGAAATGTTCAGGCCTGTTTGCTGTGCAATGTCAGTGCAAGTTAAAGAACCCCAGGTGGTCGAAATTCCCGGAGCCCTCCGCTAAGGTGTCTCCCATAATCACAGCTGGTTTTGGGACCTTAAACCCCACAAATCAATCAATGTTCCTTATGTATACAGACTCATGGCAATGGTACTCAGTGAATGGAATATTTATAATATTTTATATTATGTCGCTGCACAATATTCGTACTCCTTTGATGAATCATGCTGAAGGCTCTTATAATGCGGTGAGTTTTAGTGAGGCTGTGTTTGTTATTTGAATACGCAGCTTTTTTAAATGCCATAAAAAGTTTGTTTAATTTTTAACTGAAAGTATTTCAATAATGCATGTTCTTTAACATAAATGTGCACTGCAGTGTAAGCGTAAAACAGCTCTTTTTATGATTTCCACATGCTCTACTTTAAATATTTAATATTTTTTCGCTGTTTTTATGCATACCTTGCTTCATGCAAAACATTTTTGTATTTCTGGAACGTAATCTAATCTTGATGACAGCCCATATATTTGTGCTTGCGGTCGTGTGAGGGGTGCATACGACTGACAAGTGACTAGTTATATTTTCTCTACCTTTCGAATCACATTAAGTATTCGTGCTCCACGAAGCGAAATTAGGAAGCATTGCTTGAGAAAGAGAGTGAACTTCAAATTTCAACCTCCATTCCTATAGACAAATGACATTAGACATTCGACAAGCGTTTGTTTGGTCCCGGGTGATTGCAGTAGTTGTATACATGAGGTTTAAAAAGCGCTTTCCATATCCTTGCACTTGTGCAGCAGCGCAAGGAAATTTGCGCACACAATCAGGCCTCATATTCAACAATAGGCTGAACGTTAGTCACTGTATGCCGTCATAAACGTATACATACGGGAGCATGAATCGTCTGTTAGTGATCTTAATGCGTCATCTGTGAAGCAAGCGCTTGTGCGGGGTCATTTCAACCGAGAGAGAGAGAGAAAGAGAGAGAGAGAGCCTTTTTCGACGAAAAAGAAGATGCTGCAGTGTGCTTTGCAGTTAATTTCATTTGAAACTGGCGCGTTTATTCTTAAAGCAAGTGGCGACTGGAGAATGT
Organism: Hyalomma asiaticum; assembly: GCA_013339685.2. Lineage (NCBI taxonomy): Eukaryota > Metazoa > Arthropoda > Arachnida > Ixodida > Ixodidae > Hyalomma > Hyalomma asiaticum. The sequence goes on along the minus strand of CM023488.1, from coordinate 15,256,923 downwards.
GGGGAGGGGGGCACAATCGCAGGCTGGGCTTTTCAGCAATTGAAATCAACCATCCGAGTCACGTGTTGCGTGTCTCGCGAGGGTGGCGTGCATGCCCGGACCATGACGTGTCCGACTACGCCTTTTATCTCGATTTCCTAGACTGCCGGGTGCGTGCGGCTTCCGAGCAATCTGGGCGCACGGACAAAACACCTACCTCCTCTCCTGTTTCTCACTGTACTTGCATGTATATACAGCTCCTGCACTTAGCCTTGCAGAAGATAGCGGTTCCGTTACACACGCATAACATGCTGTAAAGAAAAAAAGAAGTCTTAGCGAAAGGGAGAGGGGTGTCTAAGTGGTGCACGAACCGCTCGTTGCAGTATATGGGACAAACGTTGTAATAGAGCGGTGACAATCTGTAATTACAGAGATTGCTCGTCGGCGCGCGAGCGGCGGTGGTTATATTCGCCGCCGGTCGGTTGACAGAGCCCTATTTAGGGGAAGCCCTTTATTGCGAGAACCACTCGGCTGCGTGTCAGATCGTCGTCGCGTGGTGACCCCCATTGTGCTGTTGGCATGCCTGCACTGTTTACAAACGGAAGTCGTCTGCCCTCTGGCCTTTTCCTCTCCGTATTTGCCGCTCGTGGCGCTGCGATTTATGTACTTCGACCTCTGAGCACCTCCTGCATGCGCGGCTAACAAGGAGGTCGCGAAGGAATGACATAGAAGGTGTGGCGTGTCGGAGCCTTATAGGACAAGGCGGTGTCTGGCTTTGCAGTTCCGTATGTCTTTAACCATTGACCCACCTTAATTCTGAAGACGGTGCCTTCCTGGGTTCTTTCCATGCGATGCTGCAACGGCGTAAACGACGAATATGTCTAACGACATTCAACTATACTGCGTGTGTAGTCGTATATGAGCATTCGAGTTACGGTTGACGTTGCTACGCTTAATGATGTCAGAGTGCTGGCTAAATGATGGCTATAACGCCGGATATTTCTGGAAGTTTCGCGTTTCGGCGTGACGACCACAACAACGCCGACTACGCCTACACAAGCTGGACTATACAAGCTTCACTTGGTACAGGGTTGGATCAGTACTGGGATGGAAGGTACACATATTCTGATGACATTCGTGATGGTGTCTGGTTGGTGTAGATCTATAGCTGATGTTATGTATATTTGCACCGTGGAAGAACTCTCTCTTTTCGACTGTTCCTGCGAACTCAATTCCTACCGTACATTTACAAGGCGCGGGAACATACATATAAACCATATACGTGGGACAAATTCCGTCTATTCATACCGAAGCACATGCTCCTGAACGTCGCGGCAATATGCAGAATGGAGGCCACATGAAGACGGCATTGATCTAATGATGTGTTCGTAACTTAGTGCTATGATTACCGAGTTTCCCAATACACAGCGCAGCCGTTTGCACTTTAACGAAGCATGAGGCCACAATCGCACTTTGTTTATTGCTTCTCCACTGTTACAGGCGTACTTATCGCGCCAGAGAAAGCATACAACTTTTGTCACATCGAGCCCATTCGAGAGAAAAAAAGTAGTATTGACTGCTTCTTCGTTTCACTTAAATTTCAAGAAGTGGCTGGATAAGTATATCTCCTTCCTCTTTTATACTTTCATAATATATATAATTTAGAGAATGCAGTACATATGCACTATCGGTTAGCTACTTCGCGAGAAGGACAGGACAGCATAGTCCAAAATTACGAATTGCTACCTTGAACTCTTCACAGGATCCACGACGAAGAGCTGATAACCACTATGGCGTCTCTCATAATCATAACTGGTTTTGGGACAAACACCATAAATCAAATCAATAGCTGATAGACATTGCAGGACTGCCTTTGACTCATGGAATATTGCCCACAAATTAGACGGCTGCTACAGCGCTTCATTATGTTCTTTCCGAAAGATATATACCATCCTTATTGCGACGCCGAGAACACGAATCTTATATTATTCTTGGACGTCGTTACCAATGCATTTATCTTCTTTTTGAAATTTTTTTCCCATTTGCTTTCCCAGATGCCGCACAATCCACAGAGCTCAGTCCTGGCAAACTTCCCTGCCTTTCATTTAACCTTTGAGCACGGCCATTCAGCGAACAAAAAGAAGTGTTTTTTTTTTAAATCTGCAGCCCATGCATGTGTTTATTGTCTTGCCATCGCACTCTTGTTCAGAACGCTCAGATTCCTTGAGAGGGAAGTAGCTGCACCACCGGCCCTATACTTCGATTACAGATTGCTCAAGCCAAGGGGCTACGCTTGCTCACTCAGAGCCAGATTTGAGTAAACTCACTACATTGCGGAATAGTGTAACAACCAGTTGAGTTATACGTCAGACAGCCAGTCACTCCTTCAGGAGTTTTCGGCCCAACATTCTTTTCTGGGATGCTGGCGCTTGGTTACTGCCTCGCGGATATACTGCAGCGCCGAAACAGCTCCTGGATTCGCGGGCTCGTGGGACGTCGATGCTTTGGTACAGCGCTTGCCCCGTGTAACCGCCGTTGCTGCAGCCGTTGACTCTTCCCTTCCGATCCCACACTTATGTTTTTAGTTCCACTGCTTTTTTTTCCACCTCTTCGGCCAAGGAAGCCCGTCGCGGCGACCGACTAAGCCCGCGGCCTTTTCTTTCTTTATGCTTGACTCTCGTATACGCGCAGTCCTTCACTGCGACCCCGGAGCATGGTCCCAACGAACCGTCGCCATTCCCCTTATCATTTTATACGCGCATTTTTTCTCTTTACTTCTCCCGTAGCAAGCGACCGTGGTATCCGAACAAGCGTCCCGAAGAGAGCTGGCTCCACTGCTTCCCTGGCGGCGGCTCTGCTGTTGTACAGCGGTGTGCGGCGTCGGCTGTCGGTGGCGTCAGGTCCTCCGACGACGCGACCGAGGGCACATCCTCACCCCGCTTTTTTTTTTTTTCATCCTTCCTTCCTTCCTTCCTCCTGCTTCTTCTTCTTCCTCCCAGTGCATGTACGTACGAGCAGGAACGCCAGCAGAGGAGCGGGGGCTCCGGCGCGCTGACTTTGGTCCCCAACGCCGCCGCAGCAGCAGCATCGTCGAGGAAGAGGAACGTACACACACTCGGAGAGCACAACGTTTTCTCTGCATCGAGCGGCCGCCAAGCTCTCCGGCTCTCGTAATGATAGGTTTCCCGTCGCATTAATGACAGTAATTTGAAGCAACGTGCGCGTCGCCCGAAAAGAGCAAGAAGCGGCCAGGGAAACGGCGGCAGCAGCCCCGGCGACGTGGCGCTGCTGCTGCAGCGGGCCCGCTATAGCCGGCCTTTACCCTCCTCCTCCTCCTCCGCAACCACCAAAGGACGGCGACGCGGTGGCGACGACTTTACTGCGGCAGGAAGGGAGCGCGCGGCCTGGCGGAATGCTCCCTCCTCGCTCGCCCTCTCTCCCTGGCTTCCCACCCCGGCGCCGCGTGTCGCCCCGGTTTCAACTCCGTTTTCCCCTGCGGTCTACCGTTTCTCCCCGTCCACTATGGGCGCACGAATTCGACGAAACAAGCTAACGGTAAAGCTTGCATGTCGAGATGATCGTGTGCAGCAAGGAAGTTTGGAATGCATGCGGCTGTCATGGCCGTGGATACCAGGGACAACATCGTGGACATGGTGGACAGTGTAAACTACTAAAGAAGCAAAGCAAAAATAAGGATTGTAGCTTCGCAGATATTAAAGCTGCAATGTGAGGCGTCACGTGTTGGGAGACTCCGGATCCATTTTGACCGCTCGGGTCACCGTAGGGCCACCCGGTAATGGTCTGAAAGACACGTGCACGCAGAAAGCGATATTATATGGATTTTTATGGGTTACACGGAAGAAGCTTTTGCAAATGAAAGGCAGTATACGACGACGAGCGAACAGACGACCTCGAACCCACTCGCTAAATGGAGGCGCGCAATGGTTTCAGACTTGGTTGGCGGCGCTCGTCTGTGTAATTCATGTGTCTCCTGTCTTCGTCTTGGTCGCGCTGCAATTTGAAGGTTTCAGACTTGGACAGCATTTCCTCTTGAACTTTTCATTTCCTACTTTTTTTTTATAGAGAAAGCCTTGTCAGTGTAGAAACAGACTGATGTACCATATATGGTGGACATTGAAATATGTATGCTCCAGCGCCAAAACGCCGGAATGTTAGCGCGACGTCGCTGATTAGACCTGATTTCCTTGTATTTAGGTCGTCCTTCTGTACCGATAAGGAGTGGGTAAGGTAGCGCAAGAGGTGTAGAAATAAGGAAGGAAAAAGGAGCCACAATTACCAATCAGCGGAGGCACTCAATTGACCCTTGTGGCGACGCAAAGCGGTGCTTCTGTGTGCGGTGCAGAGAGCGCATGCGCCCGCACGAGAAAGTTATCTTCGAGAGGAAGGGTGATAATAAAAGTTCAGTTGTTGTTTGGGACGCGAGTTGTTCACTTGCGCAGCTCTGCCGAGCGACGCGTCTCAACATTGGTGACCCGGACTACAGACACAGCGACCGGAGTGTCGAACCAGCCGCAATATGGATTCAACGTCCACGACCGACGCCACTCCGACAGTCTCCGCAGTCGACGGTAAGCTGCCCCCTTTTTGGACTGCGGACCCCGCACTTTGGTTCATACAAGTGGAATCTCAGTTCGCAGCCAGACGAATCACCGCAGACCTTACGAAATACCACTACGTAGTCAGCAGTCTGCAGCCCGCCATATGTGAAATCAGGGATCTGTTGCTCGCACCACCTGTCGAAAACGCATATGCAACACTAAAAGAAACCCTTGTTCGCCGAGTTACGCCCTCCGAACCACAACGACTGCAGCAATTGCTTCGCGGCACGGAACTCGGCGACCGCACTCCTAGTCAGCTTTTGCGGCACATGCAACAGTTGCTCGGCGAGACATCAACCACGATAGATGGAGTATTGCTCCGAGAACTTTTTTTGCAAACTTGCCTTCAGGCGTCTGCATGGTCATCGCGGCCTCAGAGCACAAGGATTTAACCGCAGCCGCCGAACTTGCTGACAAACTGGTAGCAATAACACCGCCCCCACCCATGGCTGCCGTGCAAGCGCGACAGCCTCTAAACGAACTTCAAGAGACGCGTGAGGAGATTGCTCGACTTGCCGAAACAGTATCAGCTTTGCACACAAGCAGGAGGGCGCAAACGATAACCGAGCCTAACACGCCGCTTTCGCAAAAGCAGCACGAGCATATCTGCTGGTATCATCGGAGGTTCGGAAGTAGTGCGCGTAAATGTGACCCACCGTGCGCGCACTCGGGAAACAGCCGCGGCAGGCACTGAGGGCGACCAGTGCTACTACGTTGCCTCCAAGTCGTCCCTCAGTATTCTTTATTACCGACCGCAACAACGGAGTACGTTTCTTAGTTGACACAGGCGCCGAGGTGAGCGTTATACCGGCGTCACAAGCTGAAAGAAAGAAACCTAGTACATCGCCCTTGCAAGCTGTCAATAACACGGTGATAACAACATATGGCCATCGTTCACTGTCGCTGAACTTCGGTTTCGGCAGAACGTTTAGCTGGGTGTTCATAGCTGCTGAGGTCAAATTCGCCATACTAGGCGCAGACTTTCTCCAGTTCTTCGGTCTGTTGGTCGACGTCCGCAACAAACGGCTTCAAGATCCGGTTTCTCGGGGAGCGGTACAAGGCACGCCGTGTTGGCACCCCCCTATCAGCCCGGCCTTGCTTAGTCCGGCTGGAGAAGCGTACTTCACCGCAATACTACAAGAGTTTCCAGAGCTGACGCGACAGCCACAGGCATTTCCAGAAGTAAAGCACGGCGTCCTGCATCACATCGAAACCACAGGCCCACCGGTCTATGCGCGACCACGACGCCTGTCACCCGAGAAGCTGCGGTTGGCTCGACAGGCGTTTGCCCACATGATGGAACTCAGGATAGTACGTCCTTCATCCAGCCCATGTGCGTCACCTCTTCACATGGTCCCAAAATCGACAGACGGTGATTGGCACCCTTGCGGGGACTATCGAGCGCTGAACCGGGTGACCGTCCCAGACCGTTACCCAGTCCCGCACATTCATGACATGACCTCCTTCCTGCATGGTGCTACCATTTTCTCTAAAATAGATCTGGTGCGAGCATATCATCAGATATCCGTAGCCCCGGAGGATATTCCCAAGACCGCAATAACAACGCCGTTCGGAATGTTCGAGTTCCTACGCATGCCTTTCGGCTTACGCAACGCCGGCCAAACTTTTCAACGGTTTATGGATGGCGTTGTCCGTGGCCTCGACTTTTGCAAGGTATACCTCGATGATCTTCTGATTGCTAGCAGCACTCCTGAAGAGCACGAGCGGCATCTGCGCTACGTACTTCAGCGACTGACAGAGAACGGCATCGTTATCAATACGGCAAAGTGCGTGTTTGGGGTACCGACACTATCTTTTTTGGGCCACAGCATTTCAAGTGCCGGAGTACAGCCCCAGAAGGACAAGGTGGAAGCAGTACGGCAGTTTCCACAGCCGAAAAACCTCCGCCAGCTTCGAGAGTTCCTGGGACTCGTGAATTTCTATCGTAGGTTTATCCCGAAATGCGCCAACATCCTTCACCCTCTCCACAGCCTACTTGAGGCATCTGGATCTAAGGCAACTGCCATTCAGTGGAACGACCAATCCACACAAGCATTCCGGATGATTAAGGAAGCTCTCTCAAATGCTACCATGCTCACGTACCCGCAGCTGGGTGTTCAGTACCACCAATTTTATCATTGCCAGGCGATGTCATAATCCTCAACCACCTGTAGCCATATCATCACTATCACTATCCTAATCCTCAACCGTACTATCTTGCTCACCGAAGCAGTACTAATTTCTGTGTAATGTCTAAAATTAGGATAGAAGGAGAGAGCAGGCATTGGCCAACGTTTTCTTGATCGGCTCTCCCTTCCTCTCTTTTTTTGTTTCTTTGACACTGTGCCGATTGTGTGATATTGACCTTCATAATAATTCAATATGACATTTCTATGTTCTATTAACATTTAGACATTTCATAACAACAGGCTGATTATTACGATGATTATGATGACATTTACAGATCACATTGTCTTCGTATAGCTAAAAAATGCACTGTCTTCACGGCAGTGCATATCAGGCCCATTGCCAGGCAAATCCCTCCAGTACTTCATTAAAGGTTTTCTCTCTCTTTCTCATTTCGCGGCATGAATAAGCACCTAGCGAAAACTTGCGACTGATTGAAGAAACGAGAAACTCGAACTTCGAAGTATGGCTGTTCTTATAAGAAAAGGTGACCCAAATGAAGCTGTGTTTTATTGAGGTCCAAACAAACAAAATCTGTACTCTGAGTAACTGAAACACCAAGTATACAGAACGTCTGCATCTGCTGGAAAGTGCACCAAGGGCTTGCGAAAAAAAGAACATATATTTACTTCGTTGGTTGCGCACGGACGGTGCAGTCAATCATTTTTTTCTCTTCCTGTTACACGAAGTGTCAGGTGCGCCTTCGGGTTGCATTACAGTCCGACAAAATGAGAATATGACACACACAGTGAAACCTAAAGGTTCTTCATTTTTTCACACTATACAACTTCACGCACTCGATCTTAATCTTATTCAGCGTGTAACTAGCATTAAGTGAGCGCGTTATATTATTACGCTCACAATTTGAAGCATTCTGAATGTCACGAACCAAAGTGGGCTGTGTTCTGTCAGTTTTTACCTTCTTTAAACTTGCTTACAATCGCTCAGAACATTCGTTTCAGATATTCTACTCATTTTCTGTTATGTTCAGTAGAAGTTTTGTTGAGATGTGACCAACTTTCGTGCGTGATTTTTCCAAGGGCACCTACGACCGTTCGTGTGACGCACGTGCTCAGTGTGGATATGCTTAACCTTCAGTTTGTGATGTTCGCTGTTTACTCCGCTGTATATATATGAAAACTCTACGTGGCATAGGGGGCGGGGGGAGGAGGGGGGGTCGTCAACCTATAAATTTGGCAGTGTATAGTCTTCGGCAATGTATGACATAGAGCATTTGAGTGATGAAGCTCCTTAAAGAAAAAATTACGTTCATTTTCGTTACCTCATCGAGATATCCAAAGGCATCTATAGGAAAACACAAATTACAGAGCGTGATATTATGGGATTATAGGTAATGGGTTTATTTTATTATCTTTGATTATAAAGTATGCTATTCAATATCGGAAATTGTATAATGCGTGGCTTTATTTATGCTTACTATTGTTATTTTGTTTCACTGACGTAGGAAGTCTTATGTAACGTTTAATCATCGTGTATTTCTAGTTACATAGCGCGTATTCTATTTCACGCTACTACTGCATACCTGTGAAACTGTTTCGGTAATATGTTTCTGGTGATAAAAGGGTCAATTCGAAACTGTACGTGTAACACAAACTTGATGCGACGCGGCCGACGTAATTCAAATAATATTCGAAACATTCGAATAATCTACGAATATTCGAACGTTTCGAATATTCGTAGAATATTATGAATATTCATGCTCTATTCGAAAAGGAGATTTTTCGAATATTCGGAGTGGTTCGGATATTCCGAATCATTGAATATGCGGTTCGCTCATCTTGCTCAAAATGACCAGTATTCCGCCTTTGCGAAGCGAGTGAGCACCGCTTTAAAGCACCCTAGGCGTGGAGAAAAGAAGAGAGCGCCAGTATTACGCACGACTTGCAGCCGTCTATGCAATACATGAGCTATCACGATAAGCACCTCCAACTATACGTACTCAGAAGAGTTGTGGCGCATAAGCAGCGATGATTGTGTACTGCATGCTTTTAACAGGCAATCAAAACGTGCTGCGCGGCCATTAGTACACGCACCTTCCTGGTGCAGCATCTCTTCGCAGTGCATTGCAGCGGCTTGACAATGTCAGACAGCTCATGTTCCTTCGCGGTATGGCCTTTAATATTTGTTATAACTCTCTTTATACTGTGCTGCTTTACGAACATAGACAGGCATCGTGTTCCTAACAGTAATGTAATGTGCGTTTACCGTTTATTAGTGTATTTTCTTAGCATAATTATGTGTTAAGATCATGGTAAGATGTTATAGCTTTAGGGGCATCTGTGTTTTGATATTCGATATTCGAGGTTGGATACTGGTATTCGATTCGTATTCGAAAAAGTTCATAGTCGCAAACCCGCAATTTAAACATTTACCTAAATGCGGTACGTCAACGAGAACGGGGAGCTCTTTGCAAGGCCTTAGAATAAGCTTTTCATCTCGCTACCACTTCCGCAATACAAGCAAATAAACATCAGTGGCTTCAACTTTACCTACATTCTCAACTGGACATTATATCATGCCCCATATTCCACGCATACTCCTATCATTAAACGGGACTTAGTAATAAAACCTGCATTTTTCTACGTAAGCACATACGACCAGACAGAATTATCGCACGGGGCGCATCTTCTAAAACTGTACAGACAGACAGACAGACAGACAGACAGACAGACAGACAGACAGACAGACAGACAGACAGACAGACAGACAGAGAACCTTTAATTTAAAACTTTACATACTGCGGAAATTCAGCCTTTCGTATGCACCGTGGTTCCACGCAATATCCCCTCCCTCTCAGTTTCCCAAGTCCTCTCTGCGAGAGAGCGGGTTATACAAGAGAAAATGCGGCATACGTCGTCCCTTGTCGGGATGCTCGTCTGCTGGCTCGCTGGACCAGGAGTAATGCGCGTCCTCGACGCCAGGGAGAGGTGAGGGAGGTCGTGTGCGAGCGGTTAAGTCGCTTCCCGACCCCTGCAGTAGAAGCGTGTAGATGAATAAGTAAAGACATAAACGCCGCAATCGGAAAGCGGGGCACCGAATCCCCACTTGGACGTTCAAACAGTCACACGAAACAAAAGGAGGAAAGAGGAGCATGCGTCTAGATGCGTAAGTATATAAAAAGAAAGGGAGAACAGACGATGGTACAGGTCGGAAGAGAAAGAAAGAACGAAAGGAAGAAAATAGACTACTGCTCTAGCAACCCCTGCAAGATCCATATGCCAGGGGGCTTTCTTTATTTGTTTTGTTTCGTCAGCAACTGCCGGTCTCTACTTTGGGGAAGAATGCGTCTTTCTTCCTGTTTTTCTTTTCAGAACGCCGTTGTCAAATATATGCGCATGCGCCTACAATGTCAAAGAAGCCTCTGTTTTTCAATGCAGGTCATTGTGCGGACTTAAGAAATCAAGGCATCACATTAGGAAAGTCAACGAACGCTCAGTTTTTCTTTGCGTTAAAGTATAGGGCTGCATATAGTATATACAAGCGAACTCTGCTAAATATTCCAGTTGTGGTCCACCGGCTATCCATTTCAGATATTGTTAGTGTATAACTTTGTTCCCTCTACGAATATGCATTGTCTTTCAGCTGCTTTTATTTATTTATTTCTTGTAGAGGTGCGATATAAAAGCACGTGCAATCTCTGCTTTTGGAATGCCTTGGTAGTAGACGAAGTTCTAGAGTTGCTGATATATATCTCGTTATATCAATCTCCCGTCCCTTTGAGCGAGCGTGTTCTACGCGTCGCATAGTGACACACACGGGACGGAAGACCATTCGAAGGAGCGCACCTGGCAAATGGCACAGAAAGCGATCTTTTCTAACTCACGATTGACTGTTCAACCTCTTGACTGAGTAACACTGAAAGAATGATGTTATTTATTTATTTATTTATTTATTTATTTATTTATTTATTTATTTATTGCAAATGACTTCACTTGGATCATTGATTCATTGCTGAGTGCCGCTCTCCAGCTCAGTCCTTTGCCAGTTGTGTCATGGCTATATAAAAACATCTCGCTGAATACAGAAGAGCACAGTAGATGTACTAATGGTGGAAAATAAAAGTCCTAATGCTGTGGAAGGTAAGGTGCGAGAAAAGCGAGGCACGGTCTTGGCAAATACACACTACGTATTATTTTTTAAGGAAGAGACATGCCCCCCCCCCCTTTTTTTTTAATTTTTTTTTTCATTGGTATATTTCACGCCGGTGCATTTATGCGTTGATGTAGTTGCACACTGATACATTGAGCAATGGCGATCCTTTCTTCGTTAGGGTCTCTCTTTAGAGATTTTATTGAGCTATTCTATGTGTGAAAAAGGGGCCGAAACCACCTTCTGCCGTGGTTTCGGTTTCTGTGGGCTTGTAACATCTACGAGGCTTTGGGACTGCGCAAATTCCGCAAATATTCCAATGGTTGCAGAGCGAACTTTCCTTCCAACCCTAGCGTCACAGGAGCTAAGGCATGTTATCCTCTTTTATTATTATTATTATTATTATCGTCGTTGTTGTTGTTGTTGTTGTTGTTGTTGTTGTTGTTGTTGTTGTTGTTGTTGTTGTTGTTGTTGTTGTTGTTGTTGTTGTTGTTGTTATTGTTGTTGTTGTTGTATACGGAACGGAAGACAGCAGGCTGAGAACTACCACCGCCAGAAGCACAACGCCTGCATACTGCTTTGAGAGAAGGATATACACGTAAACCTAGGAAACATTTGTAGCAAATAAAAGGAAGTAAACTGATGGGAAATGTATATACAAATAAAGTAGTAACGCAAAAGTAAATCCCTTTCCTGGTGGTAAGTTGGAGGGGAATGAGCGATCTCGTCGTTTCCAGAATACGCTGAATCGGACGCATAAGTGGCGCGCCCTAAATGTTCCTGCGTTAAGCGCAAGCTCCTTAACGAAATCGTATACCGAGGTCAACGCACACGTGAGCTCTCAACCGTGTAGGCACATATCTTCACAGGCTGGTACGTCAATGTAACCTTGAGCGCACTGTACATTTCTTTGTACAACAACAACAAGCTGCATCTGGGCAAGTGGATCAAACGTGCTCGCCTGATAATGAATACGCATTAAATGCCACTGAGAGGTGCAGAGGCCGTTACGCTGCGAACTTCCAAATGGTTTTCTTCGAATTCTGTATGCCGAGTGTACGGTCCTTTAACTGATCTAACAACCGAGGAGGTTTTGCATGGTTTAGTGCGCTATCGCATTATACCAGATCGCATTTTCCTCTTCTGCGTTAGACACGGCGACCTTTGAACAATCTATATCATGCGCGAGGTTGTGTTCTACATGCATAGTGTATTGCTTCCAGTTTTCGCGCTTCGTATGCGGTCGGTTCTTTTCCGCAAAATTTCCGCAGGAGTCGGTAGCTATAGGTTTGATGCCTTAATTCCTTTGGCTTCATCACTCACACTTCATTTTTATGCGCACCGTTTTCTAAATTTAGTATAAATAAGGCGTACGTTGCTTCTTTCAAACCTTCTGGATGGATGGATGCTATGAGCGTCCCCTTTGTAACGGGGCGGTGACATGTGCGCCACCAGGCTCGTAAGAAGATTTAAGAACTTTTTTTTTTCTCTCTCTTTAAATTTTCCTCATGCCCTTTAAATTTACTTCAGAGAACTCGATCATACCATAGCAAAAACGGAAATTCATAGCCCAGTTCCCTGACCCTTATGGCAGAAAGTCCATATTTTTCCCTATAATTATTTTTGTCCGTTCTCTCTAGTTCTCTGCCACCAGTATTCTAACCGTCTCTTACTTATTTCAATCGCGGCTATGTTCAGCTTCCCGTTGTTCGCCCTAAAACCCAAGGCTTCCTGTAGGGTGGTGCCCAAACGTACACCTGGGTGGATATTTCCGCATTCAATCAGAACATGTTCCGTTGTTTCCTTATCTTCCTCACAGCATGTGCATTTTCCTTCTTCTTTACTGAATTTCGCTTTATAAATACGCGTTCTAAGGCAGCCCGATCTCGCTTCAAACAATAAAGCGCTTCCTCTTGAATTATCATAAAATGCTTCCCTCTTTATTTCGTTTTTGCCCTCTCGGTAGTTATTCAGAGTCGGTTTTTTTTTCCATCGCTGTCCTCCAGTAAATCTTCTCCGCCTCTCTGACTTTTCCCTTTACGCTCTTTGTTGTCAGTTCTCTTAGAGCCGTATATTTACTGGTGAGCCTCCTAGTTCTCTTTCTCCACTGCGTGTCAACGCTCTTTCTATATAAATAGCGGAACACCTTCACTGCCCACCTACTCTCTTTCATATTCCTTAGCCTCTCTTCAAATCTTATTTTGCTCTGCGCTTCCCTTGCCTCAAAACTCGCCCATCCCATATCGCCCTTTACAGCCTCGTTTGTCGTTTTCCCGTGGGCACCCAATGCGAGGCGTCCCACAGTTCTTTGATTCACATCCATTCCTGATTGTATCTCTGGCCTCATGCACACCATTGAGTTCCCAAATGTAAGCCCCGGTACCATTACCCCTTTCCACAGACCCCTAAGCACCTCGTACCTATTGTGTCCCCATAACGCTCTGTGCTTCATTATTGCTGCGTTCCTCTTTCCCTTTGCTGCCAAGGCTTTTTCGTGTACCTTCAGGTATCTATCACCCTCATTTACCCATACGCCAAGGTACTTGTATTCGCTTACTCTCGGTATTTCTTGGCCCTGTATGGATACTGCCTGGTCGTTGGGATCATTGAATACCATCAGTCCGCATTTTGTTACACTAAATCCTAGTCCTAGAGCCTCGCCTTCCTTCCCACATATATTCACCAGCCGTTGTATATCATCTCGACTGTCCGCGAATAAGACAATATCATCAGCATAAAATAAACCCGGAAGCATCTGCTCAATCATCACGCCGCCCTGTTTGTGTGACAGATTAAAACCAATGTTGCTATCTCCTAGCGCTTTTTCCATTCTAACCATGTACAGCATGAATAACAGCGGCGACAAAGGACATCCCTGTCTCAGCCCCTTGCTAATATCAACGTTCTCTCTGCTACTGATTCCTTCCCATTCTATGCAAACTGTATTTTCTCGATATATTTCCCTCAAAAGCTGTACACAATCGTCGCCTATGCCCATTCCTTCCAAAATTTCCCACAATATTTCCTGATTAACATTGTCATACGCTCCAGTGATGTCTAGAAAAGCCACATACAACGGCCTCCTTTCTATTTTAGATATTTCTATACACTGAGTAAGAACAAATAGGTTATCGTCTAAACGCCTGTCTACTCGAAATCCATTCTGAAGTTCTCCCAAAATATTGTTACCTTCTGCCCATGCTTCTATTTTTAATTTTACTGCTTGCATAGCCATCCTGTATAGCACCGATGTAATGGTTAGCGGTCTATACGAGCGAATGTTGTTCTTTTCCCCCTTGCCTTTATAGATTAAGTTCATTCTGCTTTTTCGCCAACTGTCCGGTATTTGCCTCTTCTGTAAGCATTTTTCTCCTGCCTTCGTGGCACGCATCCTGGTGATTAAAACAAAAACGACAATCGTACATACATGATATTTACATGCGTCTGTTCTGTTACACATGCATATTTACATAGGTTACTGTGTAAGTATTTTAGCAGTGAGGACGTTTCGCCTATAAACCGCTATAGCCTACTCGTCTGTTTTATGCAGCGCAAAGTGGAGGTATATACTTAACAAGGAGTTTTAAAACAAGTAAACGAACAGAATCAGAAAGTTTGTTGAACGAAACATATATAGCGAGCATTGATGAACACTTCTATGGCGCATGTCATAATTTCATACGCGAACCTGAGATGTGCCGAAGGTTCTCCTATGAATCTAGACGTATGCTTACAATTGATGATTTTTGATTGAGAGCTATGACGTTGCATTCAACTGCACACGGGGAAATAGTGAAAGGGCCTGCTTTTGCAGGTCTTCTGCGCAGAAGAGCGAAACAAAGAACCACTGCGAGCTCGAAGGCGAAACACCGATGTCACGTGCGTGCTAAGCAAGTTTGGAGCGGTGCCACTGTATTAAAGTTTGAAATCCATTTTATTCGCAAGAAAGACAGTTTCTTTGGGTCAATTAAATGCTTATATATGTTTGAAGTATAGCACAAGCCGACATCGAATTAATCGCATGCCTCTGGTATTTCGCCGTCACGCATCGCCCGTACGCCGCCCATCGTCATGATTTTTATAAGGATCAGCCAACAACAACCCACACATCTAAACTATAATCATCTCGTCGTAAGAGATACAGGTATTGAAAAAGACACCTTATTTGCTCGGGGAACTAGGTTTTTAAGTAAAACACCACCTCCAAAGGAGTAGAACTCCTCCCTACCACTTTTCATTCCGTTCACCCTGAAACAGGAGCAAAGTGGGGGATTTCTCCTTCATTTACTCCAATACAAACGGAGTAAACGTCAAAATCAAGGACACTCCAGCCGTTATATAAGACTCGTTTATTCGTTTGTTCCTCATCTGATGCGAAATTGTATTTCAGCTACTTTGAAAGGAGGAGTGTACGCTGCCTGCGAGGGTAGCACATGCTGCATCTCTACGTAATTCTGGAGCTAGTCAACGGAGGTGGTTATAGTATAAAAGGCTTCTAACACTCGGGGCGTCATCTACGAGGACCTCCCAGTGCACTCGCTTTCGGTGTAGCTGAATATCCGAGTGCAACCGAGCAAGCAAATGCACGCCTTCTCTTTCCCCTCTGCCATCCGGGCAACCCGCGGCATCTTGCAGGGCATGACAAACTGAGAGTCGCACTGCATGCACGTATACACGGCGTGGTGGACATGCAAGCCCAGGCTGAACGTCATGCAAGGTTCACTCGTACGTACAGGTGACGCGAGGGAAGCACGTGATATATTGCGCGCATGCAGCCTGCTCCCGCTGGATGGCGCGCGCGCGAGCGGTCCGAGGGCTCTAATTACGCATGCGTCCGGCGCCCCGTTGCCGCGCTCTTAATAAGGGTCCGGCCGCAAGTGATGCGGCGATAATTGTGTCGCGGAGCTGGCTGCGTCCCTGCGCGCGCTGGCATGCCGTGGCGCTGCACTCGCATGAGATGGAGCGCATGGCGCCACGCACTGTGTGAGGGACACTGAGCACGCCTTCTTTTAGCTGTCGCAGGGTACGGGGTGGAAAGAGGGGGGGGGGGGGGGGAAGGGGGGGGGGGAAGAACGGCACTTGTACGCCTCTCGGCGCTGGGACCCTGTTCGTGCTTGGAGAGAAGGTGGCGTCCAGCGGGCTATACACGGTTCAGATTTATGCGTCCACTCTGTCCATAGCGCGGGCAGTGTTCCAGGTCATATATATCTGAGCGGCATCATTATTCGTGCTAAGCCGGTGACACTGGAAGAACATCTCTTATAGATCTTCTTTCTTTCGTTCAATTTCTTAGTGATTTATTTCTTTACTATGCTTCGTTTTATGTATCGCTTTCTTCGGATTTGCTCTTGTTGCACCCGATTCGCCGTCCTCTCTCTCGCAGCGGACATGAGCAACCGATCTCAAAACTCACGAAACTGAATTTTCGTTCTGGTTCCCTTACATAGCTCGCTCTTGATTCTGAAGGCGTTAATATTCCAGACAAACCTATACGCATGCAGTCATCCAACATACAGATAATTTGGACGTCTGAAGCTTCGGACGCTGAAACTCTTCGGCACCTGGTTTTTCGAACTTTCTGCTCTCACTTCAAATCCGAAACGGAAATATTTTAAGCAACAATCACCGTCATCTCAATTACTTCACAGCCTCTAGCCAGCGTTCTCGAAGTGGACACCCGTTCGCAGCCCTGGTGGTTCCCAAGTGTTTCACCGCAACTCACCACTGTCGCACAGTGAACCATACTGCAACTCAACAGGGGTCACCGTCATGGCGAAAATGCTGACCGCTCACACGAACAGGCAAAAAGGGTTAAAGGTGGCCACCCCTTTTCATGTTATCGTGTGCTCTACTTAGTATGCTGTCCGTGTGCGTGCGTATCTATCTATCTATCTATCTATCTATCTATCTATCTATCTATCTATCTATCTATCTATCTATCTATCTATCTATCTATCTATCTATCTATCTATCTATCTTAACGACACTGCAATCACGTGTAGCTCAGACCCGTAGCGCTCGGTCTACGATATGCAGGCTGTGCGCCACAAGTCTTTGAATTTTATAGAACTTATATGTCAGTCAAGGACCAACTAAGTGAAAGAAATAAAAAGCTATACCGAGATGCGAGTACACAGTAACAGACGCCGAACTCAAAGATTAGGGTCGTCTACAAGTTTCTTTAGCCTGCAAGCGATAGCACGAATGCGGAATGTATGCATTTTCATACGGAGATACAGAGTGCCTGAAAAACTTTCACGCAGCATGTAAATTTAAACAGAGTACCGATCCTACGTCCGGGGTCACGATTTACTTCTTCATTTTTTAGCACACACCGGACTCCATTATGTAAGGAGCCCACAGCGGCATAAAAATGGAGCTGCGGTCAAGCGGAGGCAAGAGACGGGTGGAGAGCACTGATTGATGGTCCCGTGATGACGGTCCAAGGAGGCCAATTTAGCTCGCTCGGTTTACCATAATTTCAATAATTTGTCATCCTTATCGCAACGTTGTCACGGTTCTCGAGCAAATCGTTAACGCCGTAATTGTAAATATTTCAAAATTTTAAAAGGCACGGAGGTCGCGTGTGCGCCCATCGCCAGTACACTGTAAGGAGTCGTGCTTCCACCGATGCCATCAACACTGTAACAGTTCAACAGAATTTGGTTGTTTTGTATAACATGGAGAACAGTCGGTATGTAGTGTTCTTAAAGCGAAACAGTACGAACAACATTCTCCTACAGAATGTTTACGCCTTAGCTTATATGGTCCGTTGGTGAAAGTGGCGAGATAATGTGCGAAGCAGAAGAAAGTAACGTACGGCGCATTCCCGCATAGTACGGGAATAGGCATTTATCGACCAGGCCGGTATGCGGGTTTAAACTAAAGTTAGTGGACATGAAAGAAAAGTGAACATAAGGTTTTGAGGGGGAATCAAGGATGAATTCAATCGAATTGGGGTGAATAAACTTGAACTAATCTGAATTAAGGGTGAGGTAACCACGAAATCGCCTGAGAATGTCAAAGCTCTTTGATGAGAGTGAAGACGTTTTCGCCTGCATTCCCGTCATGCCCCACCACGGTGGTCTGATGGCTATGGTACCCGACTGCTGATCCGAAGGTTGCGGGATCGAATCCTGAACGCGGCTGCTGCATTTCCACGGAGGCGGAAAGTTGACGTGAGTGCACGTTAAAGTGCACGTTCCTATACGGAGGCGACGTGAGTGCACGTTAAAGGGGCACGTGACACCAAAACTTCGCTGGTGAGGTTGCCATGCGGGATCGAAGTTCGTGGACATGCGCACGCCATGCCAAATATGTACAAAGAACAAAGCACGGAAGGTACCTCGCATGAATATTAAAGTTTGCGTACGCAGTCGAGCGCCACACACCGCAGCTCGCGACACTGACAGCGCCAGGTGACCCCACGGTGACCCGCACCTTCCGCGGCGTTACCGCGGTATATATCCATGTTTATGCACCATTTCACAGAAGGCTCCCTGGGCGCCGCCTTAATCCCCGCTGGGCTGTTATGCGAGCCCCATCCCCTCCCCCAGGAAAAAAGCACTGCCAAGGGTTTGTAGTAACAATTTTGGTAGGTTGCAAGGTTCTCATTATGAAACAGAGCACACACGCGAAGACAGGTGGTACGAAGACAGACAATACATGCCTTGTTACCGCCGTGCACAGCCCAATATGGCGGTGCTCCATGCGTCCTTCTGATCCGAAGGTCGCAGGATCGAATCCCGGCCGCGGCGGCTGCGTTTACACGGGGGCGAAATGTTGAGGCCCGTGTGCTGTGCGATGTCAATGCACGCTAAAGAACCCCAGGTGGCCGAAATTTCCGGAACCCTAGCTCCACTACGGCGTCTTTCATAATAAGAGCTGGTTTTGGAACGTCAAACCCCACAAATCAATCGATCAATCCATGCGTACTGTGAAAAGGCCTGTAGCCGAGCTCCGAGCAGCGCAGCCAGTCCAGCTGCCAATGATGACGTCATAGCCACCATTGCCTGTTTGCCGTGGACACTGAGAATCGCCGCAGTTGTCCTTTGAGATCTCTCAAATGAGTATACGCTTCACTGTTGCGGATACTTAAAGGGCCACTCCGGCGACTTTTCAGTGTCCACGGATCTCAATGAAATTTTCAGTATATGTTCTCCTACTGTAATAATATATGCCGAGCCAGGCGGTTGCAAGTTATTTACTTTTCCTGCAAATAAATTTTACAATCTTTAGCGGATTTCCACGCGGGCCACCCTGTGTTTTCTACGTCATCACATTGAACGCTGCCTACCCGAGACAGCGGGCCGTCAAAAGCCAAGCGTTGATATCTCAGCGATCAAATCGTCTCTGCCAAGTTCAGAAAAGGTGGCGTAAATCAATACATTGTCGGATGACCTCGCCACTGTCGTTTTTTCTGGCACCAGCTCCGTATTTCTGATGACGGGGAGGCTGTGACGTCATTGAATACGCTGCACGAAACGTATACCCATTTCGGTTTCGGTCTGAACACGCCTTTCAGTCGGTTATTTAAAATTATTCGTGCGTTTCTGAACAGACTGAACCATCCTGGCTGACACAGGACTATCAGTGCCATTGGAAAACATCGATATCAGAACATGCTGAAAAAACCGCCGGAGTTGCCCTTTAAAAGGCAACTCCGGCGATTTCTCAGTGTCTTTGGACCGGTATAGCGCATTATGGAAAACGGGAAACGGTCAAAGAGACCGAAACAAAAGGACAGAGCGCTATCTTTCAACTGAGCTTTATTTGCAAATTGCATCGAATATGTACACTCGCGCAAGCATACAGAAAACACCCGGACGAATCGCTAAGATCACACAAATCATCGCAAAGTCATAGAGCAAAGATTCATATAACGTTCACCTGATTAAGAAAAGACACTTCAAGTTCGGATAACGCAGGCGAAGGGGCGCTGATACATGTGTTTCCAGCTCTTACTATACAGTGCGCTTCAATTATCTCACGAGTTATTTGTAGCGGCCGCTACAAATAACTCGTGAGATAACCAGTCCAAGTACGTCGACCCAACTCGCCCAGTCTTCAACACTTGTGGACTTCTCAGTGTCCACTGATCTCAATGAAATTTTCAATATGTATTCTCCTCGGTGCTATAATAATATATGCTAAACCAGGCGTTGCAAGTAATTTACTTTTCCTGGAAATAAATCTTTTAATTTTTTAGCGGATTCCCCTGCGGGCCACCCTGTGTTTTTGACGTCATCTCCGACGCTGCCTACCCGAACCTGAGGGCCTTCATAAGCAAAACTGTGATACTTCAGCGCTCAAATTGTCGCTGTCAAGTTCAGAATAGCTGGCATAACTCGATACATCGTCGGATGACCCCGCCACTGACATTTTTCTGGCACCAGCTCCATATTTCTGATGGTGGGGGATTGTGACGTCATCGCATACGCTGCACGAAGCGTCTACCCGTTTCGGTTTCTGTTTGAACACGCATTTCAGATGGTCATTTGAAATTATTGGTGCGTTTCTGAGCAAATTGAACGACCCTGACTTCTGCAGAACTATCAGTACCATTGGAAAACATCGATGTCAGAACATGGCGAAAAAAAAGCAAAAAAACGCCCGACTTGCTCTTTTAAGTAGCTGCGGAGTATCACGCATCTCAAAACAAAGCACTTCCTTTCGAGAGCCTTTACGAGGTGCCGCATAATATATCGAGGACGTTTCGGCTTCTAACAGCGCGCTCCTCGCCGCGGGTGAAAGCGCAAGGGTTCTTTGTCGACGGCTGCAATTTTCTAAATGAATCGTCGCTGTTTTTCCGCGAAGTCAAGCCGGGAGGTCAGCCGAGGTATCAATCAACGCGAGCAGGGTCCGGCTTGCGTCTCGCTATAAACGTGCGTACACACAACACACACCGCGATGCGTTCGGCACGGCTGCCAAATAAATTGGGCTCGCCGCTACATAGCTCGGGGAGGAGGGTGAGTGTGGGCCTTCTGTTTTTGGCCAGGCTTGGGCCGACGCATCGAGCTCGAAGCACCCCCGAGGAACGCACTACACACCACGCTCATCGATAACATCGCGAGCGCGTACGGTGACGTCATAAGTGTAGCAGAGACGACGCCTATCCGCACCCTTCCCATGGACTGGAGACGTTTTCTTCACCTGCGTTCGCGCACGCACGGGCGAGACCTCCTCCGCCGTTTTCCGATTGGCTGATCGCTGCCGCACGGACGTCATCCATCAGGCCGCGAACGCGCCAAAAACGACCAATGGGACGCACGCCGAGGCGGCCATCTCTCTTGACAGATGAGGCAGGCTTAAGCCTCGTTTTTCCTTTTGTTTTTTCCCATCTGTTTCTTTTGTTTTCGTCTGCTCCGGCGGAGGCGGCGGCGCCATTTTTCTTCTTCTGTCTCGGTTTCTCTGCTTCTCTCGGCTTCGATGTGTGTGTGTGTGTGCACGCCATAGGACTTCAGCCAGCGGCGGGCAAGGCTTTTGCCTTTGGTTGATCATTTATCAAGGAGCAAAGCAACCCCTCCCATGCCGTGGAAAAAAAAAAGAAATAACGAGAAAGAAGTTAAAGAAAATGAAAGGACAAACGACGCCGAAGAAGAGGAGAGCTGAAACAAACGTACAGGCGATGCATGAGAAAGAAGCAAACTTATAAAAAGGAAAGATGGGGGGCGCTCAAGAGACGAAAGCCTCGAGCGAAGTATCTCAGCGCACGACCTCTAGCAGCCTCGTGTAGTACGTACATATACGGCAAGAGCCGACAGCCTTTCTCAGTACAGAGAAAAAGCCGTTCTCCCGGTTGGCTCGCGTTTTCTTTTTTCATTTTTTTTCGAACTTTGCTGCCTCAACTTCTGGCAATGACTCACATTTGTTATTTTTCTTCTTCCTCTTCTTCGCCCTCGCCACGATAGACGCGGATCGCCCCACCTATAGGATAATTGAGGAGTTATGAAATTTTGAACGCGATGCAGCAGACACGTTTCTTATTTATTATTTCTTTTCATAGCCTCCCGCGGTCTGGTGAACTCGACTTCTTTTGTTGTATATTTACGCTCCACGGGACGGCTGGGGTACAAGCCAAATCGCAGTCCGGGAGAACCAACGTGGATTCGTATTCCGGTGTTGCAACCGATTCAAAATGCCTTACGAGAAATTGTTCCTAATTTTGTGTGCGCATAGGCTACTTTCCTGTATCACCAGACGAAAATCTATGATCGCTAAAAACGATGTAGAACAGGGAATGTACGTCGCTGGAGCCAGCGTTTCGACAAGTGGACTTGTCTTCGTCAGGACGGCAACGAAGACAAGTCCACTTGTCGAAACGTTGGTTCCAGCGGGATTCCCTGTTCTACATCGTTTTTAGCGATATGTTCATCGATTCAAGCCTCCATCTTCCCCTTAGTTTCTCTTCCAGTTCCGACGAAAATCCGTATTTTCTGATTTTGATGTCCTCTGAAAAACACCACGTTGTTCGCTTGTACATGGATGAAAGCAGCGTTATCGCTCCCTTACGTGATAACAATACGAAGCAAGCTTTGTACAAGTGTGCACAGAAACGCTGGGAGGATTAACTTTTTCTGTCGAGTAGCGTTCTGTGAATATCCATCTGACCCCATTAGGGTCGGCCTTTGCAGGAGCGTTCTGTAAGTGTACACCAACCGCAAATCCGAAGGCGCGATAGTAATCTGAACACTGACGGCAGCCCTCGTGCACTTGCATCTTACCACAGGGCCACCAATAGACACAGTAAGTGCTATTACTTGTTGTGAGCCGAATGCTGCGCGCACATGCACCCATGTTTCGTAACGCTCCCTGCTGTAACGTTACTGTAACCAATTACGGCGCCCTGTGCTGCTGTCACCACCGAAATCACGCATAATGCATAAAAGCTTCTGTGCAAATGACCCCTACAGAATATTTTTGTGTTAATTAAATAGCGCTACAGTGTGGTTTCTGGATGAAAGAATTGGCAGTTCGGTTTAAATCTTATTTATAAACCCGAGGCATATTAGAACCCAAAATATGGCAAGTGTTTCGAGATTCCCACCATTTCAAATTTATGTTGCAACTTGCAACGTAAACTTGAAACTCACGCAAATGAGTCATTTGCGTGAGGTTCAGCAGTTTAATGTATCTTTAGGAGTTCGTGCATTCTGGGGAAGCTGGAATACGTGACATTGTAATAACTAAAATGAATAGAAAATTAACAATGAAAAGCGTCTTCTGTATGTGAGCTGCACTGCACCACAATCTCAGTTTCTCATTGGTATAGGTGATCGCAACGGCAGCCGGTCCCGATTCACTGAAATGAGACCCAGTGCCGCTGGACGTGCAGCCAGCCCAGCGTGAGGAACTGTCCCGACTTCACCCGAGCAGGACCTACAGGCCCTCGAGATGCTGTCGCCGAAAAACAAGCCGCCAGACATCACGAACGCTGCACATCTGAGAAGTGAGTGAGTGAGTGACAACTTTATTGTACACAAACGCCGCAGAGAAAACATTTGAACACACCAGCGGAACGCTGCAGCGCATCTGGATGCCATTCGCATCGCCTTCTCATAATATTTATGGAAGTTAGCGCTTTCGATAGAATGCCAAAATTATTTGAGTTTTGTTGTAAAATAATTTGGTTTTCTCGTATATTCAAATTACACTCCGAGCTGTCACGTGCGCGGGTTTCAGTTAAGTAGTAGTTCGCAATTTTTCTTAGGATTTAATTTTGATAAATTCAATTTTGTTCGCCATAAGTACCATGCGCCGTGGCGGAGGGCTTGTGTGGCCGGGTGCTCCGGGCTGCTATATGGCGGTTGTTTGAAATGATTATTTCTGTTGTGGACGCCTACGTCGGCGCCAGATTTTCTTCAACGCCATACAAAACACAAATGACACAAATGACGCACGAAACTGGAGAACATATTCTTGCAGCAGGCCAAGACGGCGCCGGTAATGAACATTCAGTAACTTGTGACTCGGTGAAGAAAAGGACGTTATTTTTAAGAAAAGGACGCTAGTTTCTGCAGCTCCCGTAGGTATAGGATGGCCCAGCGTCCGAGCGTGTAGGGGAAAGGAAATGAAAGGGTGGAGAAAAGATAGGAGAGCCGTAGTGCAAGGCTCCGCAAATTTGGTCACGTGGGATTCTTTAACGTGCACATCGCACAGTACAAGGGGCACTATATAGAACCGTCTTAAAAACAACGCTTTGTAGGCTGCCGTCATCTAAAAGAGCACGGATGGAATAAAATAGCACATGGCGTTACGCCACAACCTTAACGTCTGTCCGCAAGAAACTTAAGGGAATCATGGGAAATAGGCCCTGGTCATGTGATATGCAAGTGGTAGAACCATGTATGGCCAGGCAACACTAAACCTTACCGCGTACCAAAGAACCCTACCTGACAAGTACCTGCGAACCAGGCGTCAGAGCTTGCCGAGGCTTGCGGAATCACGTGACACCGGTTTCTAGCTCTTTTCTTTATTCCTCCATGTAGCAGGCATACAAAGGCTGGCTCGCAAAGACAAACAGGCCGCTACATTATTGACGGTATATAACGCGACGAGACGCTCGGCTGTAATAAATGTTCTCGGTATAGAGCGACAATGCCAAGTTATCTAGCAATCGCAAGGTCAGCCTTGCCAATGAGCCAAGCGCAGCGTGCATTCCACGTGCGCTTGCTTGTGCCGCCATAAATTCACCGCTCTCCCATCTCAACCTTGATCGCCGCACTTGCAGTGGGTGGTCGCTGTCAGCTGTCCGGGTTCTAATTTCTCTCCTTCGCAGAGCCACAATGGGGTCATTAAGCGGCGCTGTCACTTCTGATAACAGTCGGAATGCGCGTCGGGTTACAGTCGACGGCAGCCTAAGAAAAAGGTTTGTCCAACTGCAACGACATATTAGAGCTCACGAAAAGCTCACTTTCAGTTGGTGTTGATTGACCTCCGGACAAATGTTGCCTTTTGAAGTACTAGCGAAAGCGTCATAAAAAGTACGCGAAAACTGCCGTTTTTGATACCGAAACCGAAAAAAATGACGCTATATCATCGCTTGGAGAGGCGCCTACGACCTATAGAACGTGTGGATTCTCAGAAAGGCCTCTGAGATAAGAAGAAAAAGGGGAAGAGGGGGGGAGGGGCTGGACAAGGCTTGCTGGAGGCCTCGTACCTATAGCCGAAGCGACAACCAAAAGATACAAGCGTCGTCTCTTTGGAGGCGGATAGCAACAAGAACAATGCACCGTTACCAGTCCTGCCGACATGCCAAGGTTGCTGCAGTCACGTGTATTGCTCTCTCATGAAGAAATCAGACATATGAACTTCGCTCTAAATGGACTATTCCGCTCCAGTTGGGCTTTAAAGGGGTCGTGAAAAGAATTTGGAGATGCCGGTTTGTAATTTTCACTGCTTCAATACGCATTCGACAAGCCGATTCCGAAATATTTCGGCGAAATATTCAGTGCATATTTAACAACGCCCGTTTTAAATCTCAGCTTTCCTGCGCTCCCGAAACGACTATGCGACACTACCGGCCGGCGGGGTATTATTTGGTGACGTTGAGTTAAGATACTTTTAAGTTCAAAGGCACAGTGAACTCGCGTTTGCTCTAAAGGAATCGATTTACTTGAAAGCTAGAAAGGAAGAAAATACTTGGAAACCGTGCGGTGCCACCATTCGGAAGAAAAGAGGCAGCACGGTTTGTTTTCCCGTGGCCTCCGAGGGCGCGCCAATCTCGGAGGTATGACGGCTACTAAGATGACGTCATCTGCAGAGTTGAGGGGAACGCGCGCAGTGAAACCGAAACCGCGTTTTTTATCGCTCTAAATCAACGCACACGGTGCAACGGAACAATGCATATTGTTGATTGGAGGGTCAGGACCCCGGATACGCACTTAGTACAAAATGTTCAGAAAACGTTTCACGACCCCTTTAAGCTCAACTATATATACCACATTCGGTTTAAAACAAAATCGCGAAGTTAAATAAAATTAAGGAAAACCACGCAATGGGCTCCTTGGTAAAACGCAATATATTTTCCTTGCACAAACCTACAAAAATATTGGACTAAGCGAGAGAGATAGAGACAAAAAAAGAAGAGACACACAAGACATTATGCGCAGAAGAAATTAAGCAGACCAACTAAGGTTACCTGTAAATACGAGGAGTTTGCGCTGAGCAGAACTATATCTTATACTTAAAAGGGATACTGATGCATGGCCAATTCACGTGATCCATGACTAGCAGAAAAGCACAGGACAACGGAAGCAACAGGCAACACGAAGTTGGTGGCTGTACCCAGGCTCGTAGCCAGGAGCTTCTTTCTGGGTTGGGGAGGGTGGGGGGGGGGGGGGGCACTTGCTGATGACCTTGAGTAGAGAAAAATATTTCATTATTCATTTTCGGTAAAAATCTCAGTATGTATAGTAGGTGGATTTTTAAATGCAACGTAAATGAAAACTGTTACAGACAACCGAGTACTTGGCTCTCTAAATATCCCTGGGTTGTGTATAAATTCCTGCGTGACGTCCGCATAGATTGGAATCAGTATTGGCATTTAATTTATCGTTTCAATTTGTTTTTGTTTTTCTGCCTTTTGTATTAGAATATGGAGTTTCGTTTCCTGTTGTTGACGGTCGCAGGTACACCCAAGTGTTTCATTGTCGGTTCAAACTCCCTTTGCGTATTTTGAGAGCTTGCATACAATTTGAAAGCTTGTAGCAATTGTGGCAGCACACATTGACACATATATACAAACACACATATGAATCTACATGTAGGTAAAGCCTCTCCTTCCCGTGAACAGGTCATGGTTATGCATCCGGTGGCGGTGTTTAGCCCCCATACTAACGCACAACAAAAAGGAAAATAAAAAGTCAAAGTGCATTCATGCAATGGCCGAGGTGCAGCCGAGGCTTCCCGAGGTTATACCATCAAAATCCGTGCAGCAGACGCCCAATATACACGACTGTTACTGGGAGTTTAAACTTTACACGTCCTTCGGAAATCCCCACATGTCCGATGGACATAATGCAAGGACATTTGCAATTGAAACGCAAAAGGACCGGCCGTCTAGCGGATGTCCCATACACATCGGAAATGGCGATAGTATGTCTCAGAATCTTAAACACCGTGCACAGCCCAGTGGGTCAGGGATACAGGCTCAGCACACGCTGAGAACATTTGATTGCTGTTATAAGATGTAGACGGGACGTCCATCGGATAAACATTTTCTAAATATGGGATGTCCAAAGGGGCCCATTTTAAATTAATTAGATGAAACGCAGGAGCGACACGCAAGTAAGCATTAACTTTAGTACAAAGGAACAAACTGTCAAATCAGTTCTACGGTAACGTGCAGGGTGGAGTAACGTTTACGAAAGGGAAAATTAGTATGTGCCCGTTTGTAGCATTAGGTACAAGAAAATCTATACGGATTTCTCAAAAATTGAAGCTTCTGAAAGCTGAGAGATCCGTATAGATTTCCTTGTGCATTCTACAAGGGAGTGTATGCTAATTTTCCCCTTTTATAAAACAAGCTGTGCGGAGCACGACTATGTGATCGCCTTTCGCACCATTCCGTAGTCGCCGAATGTGTGACCGCCTTACGCACCATTCAGTGGTTCCGTGCACGTCCGCACTCGGCAACAGGAATCGAGCTACCGCTATATATAGCGCTTCAACGCTTCTACATTCTCCCATTCGCAGATTCCTGCGCCATATCACTCTGAGACAGCTCTATTCTGTTCTTTCTCTCTCTTCTCTTTTTTTTCTGTTTAACAGTCCTATCTAGCAAACAAAGATCTGTCACGGGGATCCCAAGTGCCTGCGAGCACAGCATTGGAAAGAAAAGTATAAATCATATGCAGACAGCAAAAGGCAACTATAAGCTCCTTATATCCATACTAGAATACCGTCTCTTTCAAATGGCATCGACGGCGCTCTAACGGATGGGGAAGATCACTTTGCTTAAATTCGTGAGAACTCTAGGGCACGGTAGCCCTCAGGTTAACTTAAAGGAGTACCGACACGATTTTGCGGCGGCGCACAATACACATTTTTCGTTTTCTAGCCAAGTATTGTTAACGCCATCCGCACACGGATGCCAGTAAACACGTACAAAATAGTTTAGCTTGGTTTTAAAGTTTTCTTCGCCCACCACTGCAAGCCAGCCCCAGCGCAATGGACACTACCATGACGTATGAACACAGTCTCTTAAAAATTGCTAAAATCGCTGTCAGAGGCTGGATGACCGTTAAATTGCTTTTTGCATGCCCCACGTGTAATTGACTACAGACGACAGAGTTGCAGCGACGCTATCACGAATTGCTGTCCCTACGTGACTTAGACGTACGTCCGACTGTCTTGACACGTCACTAGAAAACCGCCCCCTCGAAATCGAAACCGAATGTGGGCTTTTAAGGGAGCCGTATTAAAAATATATTCATTGCGTTGCGAGGCACCGTGATACTCTTTTTGGGGTTCTCCACGCCAGTGCTTTCATTTACAGCAACAATACGAGAATGTCAAAAATTCGTGTTAGTACTCTTTTAAGGAAAGCGTGTGTGTGTGTGTGTGTGTATGTATGTATGTATGTATGTATGTATGTATGTATGTATGTATGTATGTATGTATGTATGTATGTGATAAGGGTACATATGTCCACGTGCTCTTAATCATCAAGCAAGGGCGACACCCCCCCCCCCCCCCCAATTAAAAAGGGTGGAAGGACACATGCCAGTAAACCAAGGCGCTTCATTATACTACGAAGCTTTGTTGCTGCGCATTCGGCAAAGAATCATGAAAAAAAAAGAGAAAAAGCGTGTAGAAGTTATTTGATTACTGGGGTTTAACGTCCCCAAAACGACGATCTGATTGCGAGAGACGCCGTAGGAGAGGGCTTCGGAAATTTAAACCACCCGGGGTTCTTTACCGTGCACTGACATAGCAAAGTAGACAGACCTCATCATTTCGCCTCCATCGAAATGCAGCTGCAGCGCCCGGGATTCGATCCCGCGACCTCCGGATCAGCAGCCGAGTACCAATAGCCACTAGACCACCGTGGCGGGGCCGCATGTAGAAGTAGTTCTTATCCCTGCTAAGCACGATCTGCCGTACGTTGCTTAATGTAACTGCCTTAACCATGTCACAATGTAATACCGTCGCGGAAAAGCACGAAGCAATTACGTACACGCTTATGCGCTGACTCGCCGCGACCACAAGCTTTGCCAAGCAATCACGATAAGCGTAGCACTTGGCGCGCAAAGTGGGTTGTCATCATTTAATGGCGGTCGGAGCGGTGGGCTACAGTTAACGCGGCAATTTAAGCAATCATGTAAGATGAGCATTGGCATATACAGCTAGGAGAAGAGAGAAAATGAGGGGCTAATATTTCATTACGAGCAACCACATGCACTTTTCGGCCGAACAAAATGCCGTCATCTTAACTGCTTACATTGTATACACCACGCAATCAACCGCCATCTTTTTCTCGCTCGTTGCGTTTCACACCGAAAAGGTATAGATGCGACCGTCAGCTATGACGAGCTGTTATGGCGCTTATAGAGGATGACGTAAGGAGTTTTTCACATTATAGCTATCGAAAAACTGCAGCTATTGTGCCGTTTCGGGCGTGCATTAACCGACTTACAATATAAATGTTCTGTTTTTCAACGTGATCTTTCGATTATATATATATATATATATATTAAACTGCAATGTTAACAGATAAAAATTTTCTTTATTCCTGACGTTTCGGCTGGAGGACCAGCCTTCTTCGGAGGTTTAAGTCGAATGAGCATAACGGCCATCCGAATACAAGTGCAAAGGCAGAGTTACAAGTGATAGGAAGAGGCAAACCAACAAACAAATATATAAATAAATAAACACATAAGCTAACAACGACCAACGTGGGCGGCTCGAAGGGAAGGAGACAGACGACATGAGGAGAGGGCATAAACGATCTAGATAAGGAAGACACAAGGAGGTGCAACGGCTGGTTCTTTAATCGTTGTCACGTGTGAACTATCGAGTCACGTGAACGGGATAAGGGCTTGAGTGGCAAGGCAGGAATGAGAAACAAGCTGGGTGCAGGCTTTGTGCGAGGAATGCGAAGGAACGAAAAAAGGAAAAGGTGAAAAGGGAGAGAAAAAAGGAGTAAGCGGGCCACCCAGAATAATGAGCTTGCGGTAAGCGTCGAGAGAGCAAAGCGCGGCGGCATGCTTTAACAGGGCGACGCGCTCCAGCTGCATGTAGTTTCTGGCCTTCTTGAACAATAGATAAGGTCGGGCGCGACACAAACGAGGGGAAAAAAGAGCGAGAGAAAAAAAAAGGGGGAGGGGGGGGGGCGGGAGTAAGAAATATTGGAGGAAGACAGTGGGAGTAATATGTTTCTTTATGTGCTGTCGACACCAGTTTAGCTATAGCCAAATAATAAATATCGTTTTTTGACTGTTACGATTGGTTGCGTAGGAAAGCGAGCCGCCCTGGGCTCTCGTTAATTCCATGCGAGAACGATCTGAATTTATTTATAAAGAAGGATTCGCGCTGTTCGCGCTCTCGTGTGTGCTGAAAGCCGGATTGTAGAAGCACAACACTGATACGCTCAAAAGCGCATCAGTGTAGTGTGTATATATATATATATATATATATATATATATATATATATATATATATATATATATATATATATATATATATATATATATAAAGTCCTTTGTGTCGTCTCTCTTCTGGATTGTTCGCGTGTTCGCCTTCTTTCAAGGTTCCGGTATGCTCGCAGTCATGAGGCGTTGCGTATACAGGCTTGCCAGCTTTTCTAGTATAATATGCCAACCACCCTTTAAGAGATCTGCTGTGATCTGATCCTCACCCGGTGAGGCTTTCCCGCTTGCATCTCTTTCAAAGCTTTCATTACTTCCTCTGTCGTTGCTGGTGCAGTATGAAATTACAGGCCTATTAGCTTACAAGGTATTTACCAAGGTAATCGCTAACGGAATTCATGCCACCTTAGTTTTCACTGAACAAACGAACAAGCAGGGTTTCATCATGCTATTCAACAGTAGACCATGCTTAAACTATCAATCAGGTGATAGAGAAATGCGCAGAGTATAACCAACCCCTATATACAGCCCTCATAGATAACGAGAAATCATTTGACTTGGTCGATACCTTAGCAGTCATGCAGGCATTGGCATTACGGAATCAGGGCGTAGACGAGCACTACGTAAGACTACTGCAAGACATCTACAACGGCTCCGCAGCCACCATAGTCCTCCATAAGGAGAGCAGTAAAATACCCATAAGGAAGGGCGTAATTAGAACGAGGGGACGCAATCTCTTCAATGTTATTCACAGCCTGTTTACAAGAAGATATTTAGAACATTGGACTGGAAACAGGTGGATGTAAGGGTTAATGGTGAATACCTCAGATTTGCTTATGACATTGCCTTGCTAAGTAACTCGGGAGACGAATTACAAAGCTTGCATATTGACCTAAACAGCCAAAGTGGAACGGTGGGCGTGGAAATTAATATGCAGAAAACTAAAGCAAAGTTCGATAGCCTTGGACGAGGACGAAATGGGTGGCGAAGCATTGGAAGTGATAAGTCAATATATCTCAGGACAGGTAGTGACCCCTTATCCGAACCATGGGATTGAGGTAATTAGGCGGATAAGAATGGGCTGGAGGTGCAGTCGGCAAGCATTATTGGGTAATGAATGGTAGCTTACCATTGTCTCCGAACAGAAAAGGTACAACAGCTTCACCTTACCGGTACTCACCCACAAGGCAGAAACTTGGAGGCTAACTAAACGGGTTCAGCTTAAATTGAGGACGACGCAGCTAGGTATGGAACGGAAAATGGTAGGTGTAACATTAAGGGACAAGAACAGAGCGGGGTGAGTCAGGGAACAAACGCGTGTAAAGGACATATAAATAGAAAATTAAGAAGAAATAGATGTGTGCGGGGCATGCAATTCGATGACAAGACAGCCGTTGATCGTTAAGGGCAACAGAGTGGATCCCTAGAGAAGGCAAGCGTGGCAAGTGGGTGGCAGAAAGTTAGGTGGGCAGATATGCGATCAAGAGGCTTGTGGGGATTAATTAGGCACAGTTAGCACAGGACTGAGATATTTGTAGATCTATGATAGAGGCCTTTGCCCTGCATATATATAGTATATATAGTTTTTATGTGATGCTGAGTTTACGTTTGCATCAGGGCAAATAATATTAATTTCCTACATTTGTGGACAAGCGAGCACTTTTTCAACACTGTTACACGCGTTATCGTTTGGCATAAGCTCCGCCTATAGTTCTATCGGAACCGTCTTGAATGTTCTAGATTATTCTACTCGGACTGCTTGCACGACGCAGATTGGGGAATACAATCCCGAGAGCCAGTGCTTCTGCTGACACCTTACCGTGAGCCATGTATAAATAGCGAATACATTAGCTCTGTGGCACATTATCGCTTTCCTGGGCACAAGTTCGCCCCATAAACAGTTCAACCTTTATCAGACGCCTTGACTGTTTAGTATAGCCTTCGCCGTCAAAACAAGGTGGCGTTCTTATTCCACGAAATAATCTGCGTTTCTCTGACACAGATATGGTCTTAAATAGTAATTTACCAACCTAACTTGACTAATTCATTCCAGCTAGTGTTTTAAGCACTAGCAACATACCGGTACATTGTGATCGTTCGTTCCAGCTTCATTCCTGGGTACACAATGACGTCCTTATTGGTGCGACGACGTTCGTAGAGTTCAAACCGAGCTCCAAAACGGGGCTAAACTTAACTCGCAATCGCCACACCACTAGGCAAGCGCGTCCTCCCCCCCCCCCCTCCCCCCGCTTCACACCCACCACACATAAAGCTGGGGCAGGCGCGCATATAACGGGAAGCGCAAGATCCTCCACTTGCACAAAGGTACACGCGAAGCGACACACTGGTCAACGGCTGCCAAATAATATGGGTCCCGTTTGCCTTTGGGAGATGACCCAACGCCCAAATCAAGCGAGGACGCTCATTTAGCACGCTGATTGCGCGAATAACGTTCAAAGCAGCCACCAAGTTTCGAAACTCGCACACATATGCAAACAGTTCAGCCATTGGTGTCTCGTAGCAAGCCAACAAATTATTGATTTCCTGTCTTCGTAAATGGAAACCAGAGGGCAATGTCAACAAGACATCTAGCGACATGCCTCCGACGAGAGCAAAAAGGTGACTACAGCCTCCGCATCTGGCTATCTGAGGCCAAAACGTGTCGCAGGGCATTTTGAGAGCCCTCTGAAGATGGCAGGACGTGTCCAAGGTCAGCAAGAAAGGCGAAATTTTGCGAGTCCGCGCCTGTAAAGCACCATTGAATTGCTTTCTCGCCACTAATGTATCGCGGCTACAGCTCGGCGTTGGCAATATCAGCAAACGATCTAGCAACACGCGTCGTCCAAAATCGACAAGGTGCACTAAAGGCGTGATATGTAACGACAGTTCCAAAAGTCCACCGGTTCACTTGGCGACGCGCGATTGGTCGAAAGCTATCACCTGCTGACGCGGCAAGCCTCTGTCCAATCACTCGAGGGGCAAGCCGACTGGTCTACTTTTGGACCATTATACAATACCGCCACAGAACCTGCCGTCTCTGTAAAAGGGCATCTCTTTCCGACAATCTATATCGGCGAACGTCACCTTCGTTAGCTGAACACTACCAAAGTATTAGCGCACATTTGGAATACAAAAAGCTGAAATCTGCATCGCATCCCATTTGCAGTCGCGCTCTCTGAGGTAGGTACGTAAGCGAGTAATTTACCAACCTAACTTGACTAATTCATTCCAGCTAGTGTTTTAAGCACTAGCAACATACCGGTACATTGTGATCGTTCGTTCCAGCTTCATTCCTGGGTACACAATGACGTCCTTATTGGTGCGACGACGTTCGTAGAGTTCAAACCGCGCTCCAAAACGGGGCTAAACTTAACTCGCAATCGCCACACCACTAGGGAAGCGCGTCCTCCCCCCCCCCCTCCCCCCGCTTCACACCCACCACACATAAAGCTGGGGCAGGCGCGCATATAACGGGAAGCGCAAGATCCTCCACTTGCACAAAGGTACACGCGAAGCGACACACTGGTCAACGGCTGCCAAATAATATGGGTCCCGTTTGCCTTTGGGAGATGACCCAACGCCCAAATCAAGCGAGGACGCTCATTTAGCACGCTGATTGCGCGAATAACGTTCAAAGCAGCCACCAAGTTTCGAAACTCGCACACATATGCAAACAGTTCAGCCATTGGTGTCTCGTAGCAAGCCAACAAATTATTGATTTCCTGTCTTCGTAAATGGAAACCAGAGGGCAATGTCAACAAGACATCTAGCGACATGCCTCCGACGAGAGCAAAAAGGTGACTACAGCCTCCGCATCTGGCTATCTGAGGCCAAAACGTGTCGCAGGGGCATTTTGAGGAGCCTCTGAAGATGGCAGGACGTGTCCAAGGTCAGCAAGAAAGGCGAAATTTTGCGAGTCCGCGCCTGTAAAGCACCATTGAATTGCTTTCTCGCCACTAATGTATCGCGGCTACAGCTCGGCGTTGGCAATATCAGCAAACGATCTAGCAACACGCGTCGTCCAAAATCGACAAGGTGCACTAAAGGCGTGATATGTAACGACAGTTCCAAAAGTCCACCGGTTCACTTGGCGACGCGCGATTGGTCAGAATCGATCCCTTGCTGACGCGGGCAAGACTCTGTCCAATCACGCGAGGGCAAGCGGACTGGTCTACTTTTGGAACCATTATACAATACCGCCACAGATACCGCGTCTCTGTAAAAGGGCATTCATTTCCGACTAATCTATAGCGGCGAACGTCCTTCGTTAGCGAACACTACCAAAGTATTTAGCGGCACACTTTGGAATACAGAAAAAGCTGAAAGCTGCCTCCGCAATCCCATTTGCAGTCGCAGCTCTCCGAGGTAGGTACGTAGAGCGATGCGTTTCGAAGGTGATTCACAGATGGCGGTAAATTTCCACGTTCAACAAACAACTCGGAGTTTTGAAATGCGCCTTTGTATCGCGCATTTATTTCCATTTGCGCGACTAATCTATAGCGGCGAACGTCCTTGGTTAGCGAACACTACCAAAGTATTTAGCGACACACTTTGGAATACAGAAAAAGCTGAAAGCAGCCTCCGCAATCCCATTTGCAGTCGCAGCTCTCCGAGGTAGGTACGTAGAGCGATGCGTTTCGAAGGTCATTCACAGATGGCGGTAAATTTCCACGTTCAACAAACAACTCGTTGTTTTGAAATGCGCCTTTGTATCGCGCATTTATTTCCATTTGCGCGACTAATCTATAGCGGCGAACGTCCTTGGTTAGCGAACACTACCAAAGTATTTAGCGACACACTTTGGAATACAGAAAAAGCTGAAAGCAGCCTCCGCAATCCCATTTGCAGTCGCAGCTCTCCGAGGTAGGTACGTAGAGCGATGCGTTTCGAAGGTGATTCACAGATGGCGGTAAATTTCCACGTTCAACAAACAACTCGCTGTTTTGAAATGCGCCTTTGTTATCGCGCGTTTATTTCCATTTGCGCGACTAATCTATAGCGGCGAACGTCCTTGGTTAGCGAACACTACCAAAGTATTTAGCGACACACTTTGGAATACAGAAAAAGCTGAAAGCAGCCTCCGCAATCGCACTTGCAGTCGCAGCTCTCCGAGGTAGGTACGTAGAGCGATGCGTTTCGAAGGTGATTCACAGATGGCGGTAAATTTCCACGTTCAAAAAAGAACTCGCTGTTTTGAAATGCGCCTTTGTATCGCGCATTTATTTCCATTTGCGCGACTAATCTATAGCGGAGAACGTCCTTGGTTAGCGAACACTACCAAAGTATTTAGCGACACACTTTGGAATACAGAAAAAGCTGAAAGCAGCCTCCGCAATCGCGCTTGCAGTCGCAGCTCTCCGAGGTTCGTACGTAGAGCGATGCGTTTCGCAGGTGATTCACAGATGGCGGTAAATTTCCACGTTCAACAAACAACTCGATGTTTTGAAATGCGCCTTTGTATCGCGCATTTATTTCCATTTGCGCGACTAATCTATAGCGGAGAACGTCCTTGGTTAGCGAACACTACCAAAGTATTTAGCGACACACTTTGGAATACAGAAAAAGCTGAAAGCAGCCTCCGCAATCCCATTTGCAGTCGCAGCTCTCCGAGGTAGGTACGTAGAGCGATGCGTTTCGAAGGTCATTCACAGATGGCGGTAAATTTCCACGTTCAACAAACAACTCGCTGTTTGAAATGCGCCTTTGTTATCGCGCATTTATTTCCATTTGCGCGACTAATCTATAGCGGCGAACGTCCTTGGTTAGCGAACACTACCAAAGTATTTAGCGACACACTTTGGAATACAGAAAAAGCTGAAAGCAGCCTCCGCAATCGCAGCTTGCAGTCGCAGCTCTCCGAGGTAGGTACGTAGAGCGATGCGTTTCGAAGGTCATTCACAGATGGCGGTAAATTTCCACGTTCAACAAACAACTCGATGTTTTGAAATGCGCCTTTGTATCGCGCATTTATTTCCATTTGCGCGACTAATCTATAGCGGCGAACGTCCTTGGTTAGCGAACACTACCAAAGTATTTAGCGACACACTTTGGAATACAGAAAAAGCTGAAAGCAGCCTCCGCAATCCCATTTGCAGTCGCAGCTCTCCGAGGTAGGTACGTAGAGCGATGCGTTTCGAAGGTCATTCACAGATGGCGGTAAATTTCCACGTTCAACAAACAACTCGGAGTTTTGAAATGCGCCTTTGTATCGCGCATTTATTTCCATTTGCGCGACTAATCTATAGCGGAGAACGTCCTTGGTTAGCGAACACTACCAAAGTATTTAGCGGACACACTTTGGAATACAGAAAAAGCTGACAGCAGCCTCCGCAATTGCAGCAGCAGTCGCAGCTCTCCGAGGTAGGTACGTAGAGCGATGCGTTTCGAAGGTCATTCACAGATGGCGGTAAATTTCCACGTTCAACAAACAACTCGGAGTTTGAAATGCGCCTTTGTATCGCGCATTTATTTCCATTTGCGCGACTAATCTATAGCGGAGAACGTCCCTTGGTTAGCGAACACTACCAAAAGTATTTAGCGACACACTTTGGAATACAGAAAAAGCTGACAGCAGCCTCCGCAATTGCAGCAGC